>JBAIZL010000005.1:56343930-56591430 GCA_036971475.1 Prosapia bicincta
GTCGGTATGTCATTGATGTAGATGTTGAATTAGGCGTTGAGCCCTGAGGGACTCCGGCCCGAATAGTCCGTAGTGTAGATTAAGCTTGGTCTACATCAACCCTAATCTTACGATTGGACAGGTATAAGCTAACTAGGTGTGTAAGCCCTTCTGGAATTGTTGAAACCCTTGGTTGCATGCTCCACCACTCTTATCAGCTAATGCGTGGCAGCTAATGCGTGGCCGAGTGTTTTGTCCTAAAGCCAAATTGCTCTGGCCTCAGTAAGTTGTGGGGGGTGGGATATGCTTGTTGATACGTTTGAGCAGGATTTTTTCAAATACCTTGCCCATAGTAACACAAGTTTATCGGTCTGTATGATTCAGTTTTGCTGTGGTCTTTTCCCGGTTTGGGGAAGACCAAGATCTTGGCCTCCTTCCAAACGTCCAGGAGATGTTTGAGAGATAAGTGATCGCTTTCTCCATGAGGTTTTTCAGCGTTGTGTGGGTGATGGTGTCTGATCCAGGAGCTTTCCTGGAGTATGTTTGTGAGATTGCCCACTTTAGTTCTGTGATTGTAGTCTCAGTGTTTGGCTCTAATGTAGGGTGGTAGGCAAACTGTGCTGTTTCTAAATCTACTTTAGCTGTAACAGCTGCATCGGCTGATTGGTCGTTTGGTTGACGTGCTCTCAAGCGTGTCAGCAAACAAGTTAACTTTGTCGACATGGTCACCCACCTACCCAGTCGGGCCGATGAGTGGGGGATAGCGCAGCGGTTCTCGCGTGAAGTGTTTAACCATCGGCCAGATGGGTGTATCTGTTGTGTTTAAGGTCGCCAATTCCGCTTGGAAGCCTTCGACTTTGTACTGAATTAGTTCCCGCCTAATTTGTCTCTTAAAGAGGTTAAGAGTTATGTGTGAAACGCATCTGTTTACTCCGTGTTGTAATCCTATTTCGCCGGGTGAATAGTGTAGTATGTGCTTTGATATGTGTACAAAGTGTCTGGGCTGACATTTAACTGGTACCACGTTAGTAATCACAATACATATTGCCGTCGTAAGTCTAACGACGATTTTGTCTATGTCCAGTGGTGTGTCGAAATTTAGGAAACCATGTAGAGTGCTGTCCAGCTGGAACCGGAATAACTCCCAGTCAGCCAGTCTGTAGTTCAGCACCTTCCTTAGCTCTCTGCGAGCAGGGCTACCAAAACCGCCATTATCACGGTGTAGTAATCTGAATTCAGATCTCTATCGACGTGAAGTTGCGGTGATACTAACAGACCTTTAGCAATAGCTATATCCAAAATGTCTTCAGTGTGGTAAGTTGGTTCAGGAGGGGCCAGCAGTATAGCTGTAGTGTTTTGTAAGAAGGTTTGGAGTTGCCGGCCTCCTGTGTTTGTAGACTTACAACAGCCCCAGCATGTGTGTTTAGAATTCAAGTCCCCGGCGATTATTACCCTACTGGAGGTCTGTAGGACTTCTAAATCCCGAGTGTAATCAACAGAACCCGGGGGGTTTGTACGCTGATACAAGTGTTGTAGTGTTGCCGTTGAGCTCAAGCCTAATAGCTGTTGCTTCAACGCACGTGAGTGCGGGCAAAAACAATTCAAAATGTTTAATGTGTTTATCTATTATTATAGCCTTACCGCCGCGGCTTCTAATTGTCCTGTCAGTGCGGTAAACTTTAAAGTTTGGCATTAAGAATTTATCTTGGGGCTTCAGACATGTTTCTGTAATAGGCGTTAGTTTATAGTCATTTCTTTGCATATAGCGAAGAAGCTCTAGTTTTTTAATATTTTACTTCGTTGGCATTCCAGATCAGGACCGGTAACCTATCCATGGTTGACAGAAGAGACGTACTGGATAAAGGAAGTCAAGAATTCTGAGAAGGTTTTGGGGGGTGAGGACAAGGTCTTAACAATGAAAAGACCCAGGTCCGCCAGTGGAGGCTTCCCAGGTCAGAGGGTAGACAGTGATGTTATCTGCTAGCAAGAATGTGAACTTCCAGGATATATGGTATAGCTTCTCATGACTAAAACAGCTGAAAATATAACATTTGGAGCATCAGCTATATTATTAATAATAAAACAAGGCTTTCCAATATCTTCTGAATTGGGAGGGGTGGCAAACTAGTCAACCAGAAGGTTTTATATTGTAAACAGTGTCCTGCACTAGGGGTCATTCTCTTTGAGATACAAACACCATATTTTTGTAGAATTTTATAAATGTGCAGACTATAACTTGAAAAATTCATTTTTGATAGAACCGGAGTCACTTTTTAGTCCTTTATATGCTAAATGAATTATTTTATTTGAATGGTTTTCAACGAACTACATCAAGGAAATTCAAATATTATATCGTTATATTTCAAATAGTAATTATTTTAAATGAGTAGACAATAACTTTGGAGCTATTAAAAAAATATTGTCAAAAATATATCGTAAAAACATATTTACGAAGTAAAACTTCTAAAGAGTGTCTAAATGAACTAAGTGGTTTAAATCCAGCAGTGAAATGCTACACGATCTGAAGTTATTAATGAACTTCCAAAGAAGTTTTTCATTGTGAAATCGTAGTTTATGAAAATGTAAATTGAAGTTCGCTTTATTGCCTTGTTATTTCTTTAACCTGATCTAAACCCTGTAAATGTACTTAAATTTATTGTTTATTCAGCATCAATTAAATATGGAACGCAGTTGAAGTAAACACAAATTTATTTACTTATATTTGTCAATATGTATATTTTAAACGTTGCTTTAAATTGCAAAATTTTACCTTGGACATAACAACTTTTTATATTGAGCCTAAATTGAGTTTCCGGTAAGCCGAGGTACTCTAAAAAAATATACAGTATGTATATTTGGCTCTCTGGCTTTCAGCATGCTCTTTCAAAATGTAAAAAAAAAATTTTTTCTTTATTTTTATGTGTACGTCATTTTTAATTTGATCATACAGAAGATGCCTTTTTTTCATATCTTTGACGATGTTTTCAATCATTTCACTTGTTTATGAGAGGCTTCCTCTTGACAGAGTCCAAGGTACCTTCGATCCACTTCCCCCAGATAACAAGAGGATCATGAAGGAAATTTTCTACATTTGTCTTAAGACTGAAAAGGACTGCCAAGAAACTTCTATTGAACAATACTGAAAAATAAAATAAAAAACCATTTAGACAAAATTTTTGGAAGATGAAATTTAGTAGTTTAAGGTAAATGGGAAAGTTTATTATAAACAAAATTGTTTTTGTATTTATTATTCAAGACTTATTTTTACAAAGGAATGATAAGAAGTGTAAACTAAAGTATATTTGCTTCCCAATCCAGCCTCCAGTCATTCAGAGTGATAAGGAGCTTGAGTTACTGCAGCCAATGTGATGTAGACTGTTACAGTGAGGGCACACTTAAGGCTGCGGACATACAGAAGGCAACTGGTGATGGCAACGCAACGTAAACTTGAGTTGCTATTTCACAGTGTATAGAGTTGAATGCACATATTTATAGTGAAGTGATAGAAACGCGACTGGCGAGTTACACAGAAACTAGAGTTGCTCCAGTTACGGTAAACTCGTTGCTCAAGAATGCTCCTGTATTTAAATTATTATTATTTTTACTATATTTAAAAAGCACTTAGCTAAGTCAATACGTAATTGCTCACTTGCTGACGCGTTTCAAAACATTCGTTCCTTTTTCGAAGCTAACCCTCTACTGGCGGCATTGGTTAGTTATAAAGGCTGTAACGTTTATGTTTAAAATTAGGAAACTTAAAGATTTTAGTGATAGTATAACTACATTTTAAGAATAGCAAACAAAACAAACACTTTTTTATTATTTTATTATACAGTAGTTTAATCAAATTCTTAATTTTAATTAATTTTTTTTTGTTATCTAATGTTAATAAACCCTATTAGCAATATTAAAAGCTTCATCTTTCTCCATTATGCTTTTTATTGTTCCAGGTTTTGCCCCAAAAATTACTTAGTCCCTAATGGTGACCACTCTCACAAGCCACCTCGGTCATACTGTAAATGGTGTTAGTTTAACTACTGTAAATTTAAATTTCAGAATTGATTCCCCACATAGCAAACTATTTGTCCATGGATATTTTTCCAGAATATTGCCTCTGTAACTAATATATCCTCTTCATTTAAAAGTTACGTAAACTACCAGATTCAAACTCTGATCTAAAGATTCAGAAAAAAGCAATTAAGAGCCCTAAGCAAGTAATATAAACAAAAGTTTTAAAGTCAATTCCTACTTGGATCAACAAGGAGAAATTTTATTTTAGTTAATTTCTATTAAATAATTACAGTTAATGTATATAAAGCAACATAACCTATGCATTACACCAGCTTTTCTACCACATAACCTATGACATAAAATCTGTTTATGAAATCATATGTTAACATTTATTTTAAGCAAATGGGTGGGATATAACTACATTGCATACCTTGCTCCTTTTGTGAAAAGTTCTTCCATATAAAACTAAAATTAATTCCTTAAATTTAACTAATGAATTAATATTGGAAAACTGTATTAACAACTTGAAATCCACTAAAAGTTTTAAAAATGTATTTGTGCTTGAGTGGATAACGAAAAAGTATTTTATTGATTGAATATTTGTTGTTGTTGTCGTGTGACAAGTGCAATAAAAACAATAAAAAAAAAGAAAAAAGTTACACGGGTCCAAAGGCATGAAGCACTGTACTGGCCACATCTCTCGGGGGAGCCTGTAACCCCTAGAGAGCGCGTCCCAAGGTGGCGGATAGGGGAATGCCTTCAATGGTTTACCATTGGGTGGTAGGAGTGAAATAAAATAGCTCCCGTGGACCTACAGGTAGAAGTCCAACCTCTCGAGGCAATGGCACTCACCATGACTAGTGACTAGATTGAATATTTGAACAAGATATATGTAAGTAGAGTGTGAATACGAGGAAACGAAAAAACATTTCTACTTAATACAAAGCTAAATTTAAAACCATATCAATTATCTGTAAAAATATCTGTATAGATTAATTACATGTAAAAAAAATAATTACCTTCTCTATGATAATTCTCTTCAGGATTACTCGGTCACAGGCACCCTGTGATGATAACATTGAAAACCTGAATTTGAATAACAAAAGGAAAAATAATTCAACATTTTAGTCTGCACTGAAAAAAACTCTGTATTAACAACAAATTTCTTACTAAAACATAATGTTTGTGATAAATATTATGATATTCACACTGATGAACACAATAAGTAAAATAGACTAAAATAACTGATTCTTCTAATTTATACATTAGTTTTATTTACAAAGTGACGATGCATAGCTTGTGAGAAACACTTTACAATATAAAACACGTCCAAACATAATGGTCCCTGATTCAAAAACTTCACTGTACAGTTATTTACACTATTTACACTAATCCGATAATAATACAAAGTCTCAATTGCACTTGTATCAATACTATTTACATGGAAGAAGGTATAATTTTATATAAAAGATTTCGTATCAAATACAATGGATATTAAACTTCATTTAATTTAAAAAAATCACTTAGCAAAACACCACTACTTACTGAAATTTTTCAGCAGACATGTTTTGCACTAGATCAGTCCAATGTTCAATGCTATCTTGTTCACGACTCACAGCATTGAATAATGCACAAACACGTTATCTAGTGCAAAACACGTCTGCTGAAAAATAACAATAAGTAATGTTTTTTTGCCAAATGATATTAATAGTAATAAATTAGAAAACCTCAAGATATACAACACAAAAACTACAAGTTTTTTTTTTTTAATTATCTAAATTATTTATTTGTCAAAACTTTGCTTAATTTTGTATGAGATTTATTTCATTGTGGTACGATTTTGAAGGAAAACAATTACTTGAATAGCAAGGTTTTTTCATTAATATTTTTTTACCAATGTTTTAATTTTAAGAATGGCCAAAAGGTATTCTATAAATGGTTATAACAACATTGATGGAAATATTAAATTAACTAGATATTTAAATGTGTTGTGCTATTCTCTGGAGCTGGATTACTTATTACTACACAAGATGTCAGATTTAATTTATTATGATAAAACAAACACCATCCTTCAATGTCAAGAAATTTTTATAAATCTTTTAAAATAGAAACATAATTATGGTTGTTTAAAAAAAATAACATTTTTATTACTCAAGTATTGATGGTTATTTTTTCCATGTCTGATTAAACTACTTAAGAATTGAAGTTGTATTTGAACAGAACCCAAAAATATTTCTTGTAATTTATTAGAACTTATGTTCCAGCAACATAAAATATTTAAATAAAATTATTGATTGGCATAAGAAAATGAAACACTTACAAATCCCTGTACAAAATAGAATGTTTAACCTGCTAAAACTAATCTGTTAACTCTGTACTTTATTCAAGAAAAATTGTTTTTTAAATACAAATTTTGTAATTTAAAGCCATTTTAATGGCGTATAAAAATTTGGATACACTGATCTCATAAACAAAATATTGTATAACCAATTTGTCTTACTTCCTTCAAGATTTTACATATAAAAAGTAACTTTTCCAACAATTCTAGCTCAAATCATTTCCCTCCCATTAAAAGATTTCCTTACAAATTTACAGTGGAATTTGCCATGATATAATGCGAATCATTATTGTCGAAACTATAGAAAATCATGACTTAGACAAATTTATGATTTAAGTAAATTCTTTAAAAAAAATTTCACCCAAAATGTTTTTGACTGCACTAAGCAATTATCTCTTCAGTAACCAGGTCTCGATTGGCTACAAGGATGCGTTGCAGAATTGGGCGACTCAGGTTCTAAAGGCAAGTGTTCAATAATATAATAAATAGTGTGTGATTTGTTCACCTAATGTTTTTATGTACTGTTCTCACATCGTACCACACTGAGTATTGACAATGAAATTGACATTAAAAAGTAGCCATTGAACTTGAATTTGGTATCCGTATGTTTCAACAACATTAAAGATAAAAAGTTAATCCCTTATTGTAGAAAAGAAAACAGAAATAATAACTCAATAAACAATAAGTCAACATTAGTAAGCAAGAAGAGCAAAATCATTGCAGTCTAGGAGTCCATCAAGCAAGATATCTATAAGAAACCATCATTTATTTGGAGGTATTTTAAGGTATGAAGATAGTTGATTCAACCCAGTCACAAAAATATTGAACAGTAAAAAAAGTTGAAAAAATAAAAACTCGTAATTAAATGAATCACTTAAACGATAGTTTATGACTATCTGAACTTTAAATTTTGTAAATTTGTTAAAACTTACTGAGACAGAACGTTTTCAATCACTATGTGGCGATGTTCATCAGAGTCTAAATTTTGCTTGGAGATGTAGGGTCAAGTGTAGGTTTTACAGGCAGGTTTTCAATAGTATCAAAGAGTATGTGTGATTTCTATTGTGTTTGTTTGTTTAATATTTTTTGTACTTTGTGTGTCTGTAAATTTCAAATTGTTCTAGTGTGTTGAGATGCGATCCTTTTTTGTTGATGTGTAGGATTTCTAGGTTATGGTAAATGTTTGTGTATTTGTGTCCTGTTTCTTTTATGTGATTGTAAAACGTTGAGTTGGTGTTCTGTTTGTGTCCCTAGACTCCTTGTTTAAAGCTGCAGCCTGTTTGTCCAATGTAGAATTTGTTAATTTGTTGCAGTTTAGTTTGTATACGCCTGGTGCTTATAGTTTATTTTTGTTGTTGCTGTCATGTTGTGTTATTTATTGTAGCTTGTTATTAGTTTTGTATGCTATTTTGTCACAGCTTTAACCAAAGAGTCGAGGAACACAAACAGAACACCAAATCAACATTTTACAATCACAAAAGAAACAGGACACAAATACACAGACATTTACCATAACCTAGACATCCTACACATCAACAAAAAAGGACCACATCTCAACACACTAGAACAATATGAAATTTACAGACACACAAAAATATAAAGTACAAAGATATTAAACAAACAAACACAATACAAACCACACATACACTTTGATACTATCAAAAACCTGCCTTTAAAACCATCACTCCTTGACCCAACATCTCCAAGCAGAAGACACTGATGAAGATCGCCACATAGCGATCAAAAACGTTCTGTCGCAGTAAGTTTCAACAAATTTATAAAATTTAAAATTCGGATAGTCATAAAATATTGTTAAAGTGATTAATTAAGATTCACCAAACGTAATGGACTACATAATTCAAGAATCGTAATTAGAGACAAGTCATCTTTTAAATTTCGTAAGATGTTTATTGAAGTAAACTGGAAAAAGGCAGATGTCACTAATCTAAACCTGTTTCATTAGAAATCAGAGATTCTGATGATGCAACTATAGAAGAAGATATACTGATGTTGGTAATACAAATGTTATGTTTTTACATAGTATGGTAGACCGTGTAAGCTTTCTGTAAGGTAAAAGAAGACAAACTACTGTTATGCAGTTACCACTAGAAAATATATAGGTGCTAGCACAAGGAATGGTAAGAATGGTTGGATGTTTCAGGGGGAAAATTGATGCTTCATAGGCAAGAAAAATTGCACACTGGTCTGCACTCAATTTAGAGGATAGAGACTGCAATATTTTTATACTGAAGTTGAAAAAAAGGCTGTTTTAGAAATAAAGCAGTGATTCCTGCAAATGAAGTTGGGAGGAAACTGCTTTTCCTGCAAGTTCTGCTCCAACAGGCGGCAAAGTCAGACATGTACAAAGTCAAACTTCAAGGATTGGAGATAATAGGATGCAAAAAGATACAGAACCTTAGAAGTGTTCTACCATTATCCTCTACTAGTGTTTTATGCCCATACTTTAATCCTACCTATTTTGACGATTGTTCCGTATCCTTCTTAGGCCAAAAGTCATAAAGGTTAATTGCAATAAAAAAACTATAAAAATACTATAATACCAGAGGTTATACAATGAATAAAACTACTCCAATGAGTTTATAAAACAGGTATCTGGCTAAAGTGACATGTATGAGAAAAATATCCAATAATTCTCACCCAATGACCCCTCCTATAAGTCGTCTTCCAAATAAATTAACTTACTGTTGCTCAGTAGGAAATGCAGATTCTGATTGTAAATCTTAGATAGACAAGACTAGATAAAGAGAATTTGTAAAATTTTTCCAAGAAACGACCTTACAGTAATCAACCTTATAATTACCAACTGGACACACTGAGAAGTAGATGATCACTTTTAGGTCTGGATGGCTTTAAAAGGTATTTAAATGACAAGAATATTGAGCCTGATTCTAGAGACAAGGCTCCCTTTGAAACAGAAAGTTACAGTATACAAGATATATGCCTCTCCTACAATACAAACAGGCTGATTGGATAAACTCGGTACTACACTGGAGGAAGTAGAAGTTGCTGAGAATGAGACAAAAAACTTAGTTGAACAGAAAGTAAGGTAATTGCAACAGTAAACAAAAAAAAGCATGGATGATACTGACTCATTCATGACAAAGAAACAAGATTTCATGCTACAGAAAGGATAAAATGTACTGGTGGAATATGATTTTAATAAATAAGTCAACTTCTTAGCAAGAAGAAAGTTTGTTAGGCTACTAAGAGGGTGTAATCTGTAAGACATGGGAGCTTCAAGAACTTTTTATATAATTATCAGAAGAGACCCCTACATTAAAAAGACGATTTTGGACTTTGTTCAGGATCTCAGGGAGGTGTATTTTAAGATAGTTATGAAGGAATATGGCAGAAATCCAAAGAATCTTACTGCCCTAAATCTTTTACTTATAACCTCAAAAACATAACTAGTGTGGTGATAGAAAATTCTGCTAAATATGAGGTGTGCCTTTACATGATTTTTTCAGTTATAACCTGAAAAACATAAGTTCAGCGGAAGAAAATCCTGCTAAATATGAAGAGTGTGGCTTTGTATGAGTGTAAAATTAACTGCCCAAACATTATGAATATTTGTTGGTAGGTGCAATTTTTTTTTAATGGAAATACAAACATACACGATGAACCAAGAAATAGTATGCCTTGTTTTATCAGTGTGTCCTCTCAGCTCGAGTTGAAATGGTTTGTGAGAAGTGTTGATTCATATCAGAACTTTCTGGAAAATTTCCTGGGGTTTTGTGAAGGCTTTTAATCGAGATCATTAGAGAAAAATTAGATTATCAGAAATTTTGTGCTCGTTGAGTATTTAAAACGATTTTGAAGAGTTCAAGTATAATGAATAATGGGATCAAATTCTCTATACATGACAGATTTTTGTTCTAATGATTTTAATTTCTTCACATAGTGCAAACCATGCACTTGGCTTTGAGAGATCGCAGAAGGTGAGACAGGAGGTAGAGGGTTAGTAAAAATACTTTCCTGCAAACATTGCATTAGACAGTCGATATTAGATAAATTCAATGATAAATTAGCTTCGGTATGATTTAATCTTGAAATATGTGTATATATATCGGATGCAGACGCTGTTGATGTATATAGAACATTCTGAATGTGTAACATGTTTTCAAAAAAGGTAGGCAAGAGAAATCTCGTACCATCTCTCAAGGCCAAGAACAGTTACGTAGTCTGCCCTAACATGAAGAAATGACTTGCATCTCAGGCAGTAAATTAATAAATTCAGATTGAGGAGTTTACTTTAGGCCTCATTTCTGGATTAACGTAATGGTGGTGGCGTTAGAGGAGGTTTAGTTAGAAAAGGTAGTATTTTTAATGTGAGGTCTCGTACAGATATAGACGTAGGTGGAAAGTGCATTTTTTCCCACCTTGTGTAAATTAAATCACTGATTGTATTGCATAAAACAATTACCAATGTAGTTTTCAATATTTTTAAAATGTAGTATTTCAATTTACTTTATTACAAGTTTCTGCAAGATTTTACATAACCAAGTTAAAACTGTAAAATTTAATTAATCACTTTAACAATAGTTTATGACTATCCGAACTTTAAATTTTGTAAATTTGTTAAAACTTACTGAGGCAGAACGTTTTCGATAGCTATGTAGCGATCGTCATCAGTGTCTTCAGGATAGCGATCGAAAATGGTCTGTCTCAGTAAGTTTTAACAAATTTACAAAATTTAAAGTTCGGATAGTCATAAACTACTGTTAAAGTGATTAATTAAGATTCGCCAAACGTAATGGACTACAAAATCCAAGAATATAAAATTTAGCTTTTATAGTTAATGGTACTCCATAAAACGAAATTCAAATAATCCTGATTTAATAGATATAAAAATAAATTCTACAGTGTTAATTCCTGAAAATGATTTGAACAAGTGTTCATGTATAAAAATATTCATACAAAAATATTGTACAAATTTGCTTATCTTTTTTAAATTTATCTGTCTATGTACGTAGGTGTCTACAAAATCCTAATCTTCACCCTACTTGTAATTTACTAACAAAAACCCTCGAACATATGATGCCCCTTTTTACTTTATACGTTTCAGTGTTTGTTTAAAAATCAATTACTTATTTGATCGATATGATTCCATATATCCATATACTGTGTGAAACAATACACAGTAGAATGCTTTTAATATATATTAATTGGAATATCCACATATTAATATATTAGTTGGACTTATCCATATTTTTTTGATAAATCAAAATTCATGTACAGTATAAACTGAAGTTATATTAACTGAAAAACTATTTCTCATATTCATTTATACACAAAATATTGTTATTACCTCTACTGGAATTCCTAGAAAATGTAAAGCTTTAATTTAAAAATATAAAAATTGAATAAATGATCATGTAATTTTTATCAATGTCATATTTATTTTTAAAAAGGTAAGTTTAAAAGAATTTGAATGGTGCATGTACAATAATCAATCTATTAAAATATTACACAAATTGAAATTACAAATTATTCTATTGAAGACAAAGTATTTTATCTTTTGAAGAAACTGAACAGTTTTATGATTTTTAGATTAAGATATGATGGGTAAATTTTGTAAGATGTTGAGCAGTGAATTCAAAATCGGCAGCATGTTTTGTGTTATTTTAAAATTTTAATTAACAACTTTTACATTAGTTTATGATTATCCGAACCTCAATTTCTTTTCTAAATTTGTAAAAACCTTACTGAGACAGAACTATTTGATCGCTCGGCGACCTTCATGTAGCAACTTTCATCAGTGTCTAAATTTTCCCCTTGGAGTTGTTGTTAGGTTAAGCGGTGTCAGTTTTAAAGGCAGGTTTTCAATAGTGTCAAAGAGTATATGTGATTTGTATTGGGGTTTTTCGTGTAATATATTTTGTGTTTTTGTAGATTTCATATTGTTCTAGTGTGTTGAGATGTGGTACTTTTTTGTTGATATGTAAGATTTCTAAGTTATGGTTAATGTCTGTGTATTTGTGTCGCTTTTTTTTGGTGATTGGCGAATAATGTCGGTGTTATGTTTGGGTGATTTTATGTGTTCATTGATTCTTTGTTCAAAGATTCGACATGTTTTCCCAATGTAGAATTTGTTGCAGTTTGTACAGTTTAATTTGTATATGCCTGTTGCTTGTAGTTTATCTTTGTTGTCGGTATTGTGTTGTATTTTGTTTTGTGGTTTGTTATTAGTTTTAAATGCTATTTTGTATCCTGTTTCATAAAATTTGTAAGCTATTTTACTTGATGTTTTGTTTATGTAAGGTATTGTAATGTATTTCTTTCCCCTCCCTGTAGTATTGATTTTAGTGGGTGTTTTTTTGTATATCCTGCCATAGTTTGTCTATTATTGTGGTGTTGTATCCATTTGTGTATGCTAACATTTCTAGTTATTAATTACATAACTGAACAAAGCTCCTAAACAAAACAAGGACAAAATTAGCAACAGTAGGATTGACTGTGTGATATGAAAACATAACGGTGGCATTTCCTCTCGCGCTTTGTTGGAACAATAGGCTGTCATTACAGCTGTGTTACATAAGTAGTAGTTGTTGTTGAAATAGTTTGTTCAATAGTTCATTGAAAAAATCTCAAATTTTCTATTCGAGACCTAATTAAAATTAAAGTAATAACAAAGGTTTATAACTATACTGCTCTTATATTCTTAGTAGGTCTATAATTTCTAAATAAAGTAAGCTTTATCTGTAAACTTGGAGTTTAATTTTTTTTTTCTTTTCATGCTCAGATCATGTTCAATTTAGTGACTTTGCAGGTAACATGATTTGGATTATAAGGACTCTAATGTATATATGGTAAAAAGCATATAAATAATTTTCTTTAGACAAATGTTATAGAAATTGTTATATCTACATATTTTTATTAACAGTGATCTAATGGCCAATCAATACTTTAAAAACAATAGGCAATATAATAATTATTTCATTTTCTGTTACAACACAGAAAACATTAAATAAAACAAAACAATTTAAAAATTATCGATTAAAAACATAGCACTAAAACGTTTTACTGAACAATAGTTCTTTCAATAGAACTTTTCAATTTCTGTTCAAATTTCTACTTTGGATTAAATGAATAAAACTACATCAAACAATCATTTTCTTTTGTTTTGGTCTCAAAATGAACATAATATTACTAATTGAGACTTTTATCTTTATAATTTCAGCGTTAAAACATTATTAATCTTTTTGGTTTTCCAACATCTTTCTAAATAATTTTTATAAATCGTAAAATATCCATTGTAGTAAAACAATTACGCAGTAACAAAAAATTGAAACAGCTGCCACTTACATGTTTTAGGCTATATAATAATGGTGGAATGAACAATTAAAATCTTTAATATAAATTGTAACTAAAACTGAAGCATAACTTGAGAAATTATACATAACTCAAATTTTATATAAAATGAGTGTTAAAACAATATAATCATGATCTGCATAAGACAGAAAGCTATTCCAATACTGTGAAGATGTAAATGTCTATAAAATGAAACATACAAAGCAAGAATAAAACCCTTAAATAGTTTATCTTAAATAAATTAAATTGTATAGAAATATTAACCCAAATTTATAGCAGGAAATAAATGAAAATATTCCCAAAACCTAAATCTAATTAAAACACTGCGCTATGAGCAAACCAAGGAAATTAGACCCTCTAGTATTAACTAAAACAAAGAATAATCAACCTGCCTTTTCATTAGACGGGTTGTATTTGAGTATATACCTAAAATTTAATTAATTCATGTAACTTTTAATTAATACAGTAATCTATAATTCCAATGTGAGAATTTCTGGGTTTTTATATTTTACCAAAGGCATCTCTGTACTTTAAAATAATTCAAAAGCAGAAACCTTGAATCAAATCTTGTCACTGTTAAGGTAGTCACTAATAATCCAAAAAAGAGATAAACAAAGCTCTGATCTATTAATGGTAGCCCACATTTATTTTGTGAGTTCATGTAGATTGCAAAGCTGACCGAGCCAACTTTGTTGACAATCCTCATTAAATAACTTCTGTAATTACATTTACCGCGTTTCATAACTTTTTTCCAAACAGGAAGTAAATTAGGACTTATGTGGCTTCAATTAGAGTTTGGCAAGTTTTAAAATCTTTCTATTTAATGTTTTATTTAAAGAGTTAAGAGGCCTGAGAAATTATAAAATAATTATAGGCCTAATCAAGAGGAACAGTATTCTTAATTTAGCTGCTTTCTGGAAAAAAATTCACTAATTATAAAGAACGTGTTTATAATTAAGCCTCGTCCATGTACCAATGTATATATTGGGTTACTAGTGACAGATGAGACGCCAAAACTCCAACTTCAAGTTTGAAATTAATAATGAAACTACCTTGACAAAATAATACCAAATTAAAGTAATTTAGGAAAAATATCACCTTCGTGTAATGGTAATATATCTTTTCAATTTGCACAGTAACAAGTATATCCAACTGCATGTACTTTGGTCTATCATGTAGCATTTATGTAGAAGTTAAACACATAAAGACTCTGGAGTCTACAGCACAGATAATTCAAGAAAAACTATGCACATTAAAATCTCCCCCTTCCCCTGCTTAAGTACATCGATAATACCCCTATTGTTCATTCGTCAGACGACAAACAAGGTGTATGTGGTTTTCACCTTATTACACTTCAAAAATTTTCAATTTAATTCTATTGGATCTTTTCACTCTCATCTCAACTGAATATTAATAGAATATCGAAACCTATTCGTAATAAGAATCTAAATGTTCATTAAACTTATATAGATAAATTTAAAGTTTGATGCCTTTTAATAGAACCTGCCATAATTGGTCCCCCTTTCCCCAACTCCTCTTTTTTAGACCATTATGCTAGCAGGGATTTTTGTTAGGCATTATGCTAGCAGAGTAACGCTAGGAAAGGCAAAAATCTGTACTCAAAATATATGAAATATATTTATATTTATCCTAAAAAATATCTTATAAGTGTTTTAATTTAGGGGTAATGTTTAAACCTACCTAAAAACAAATTTATACAAAACAGAGCAATGTTTCTCATCTAAACCATTCACCTCTAAATTTCCTTGCTTCACACATATTTTCCTTTAAATTACTGTCTTCTAAGTTGAAATATTGAAGTTATATAAAAAAACATCTTAAACTTCAAGGGAAGTATTAAATTAATT
This sequence comes from Prosapia bicincta, assembly GCA_036971475.1. Classification (NCBI taxonomy): domain Eukaryota; kingdom Metazoa; phylum Arthropoda; class Insecta; order Hemiptera; family Cercopidae; genus Prosapia; species Prosapia bicincta. The sequence continues at coordinate 56,359,459 of JBAIZL010000005.1, forward strand.
GGCAGATTATAGTACAAAATAAATCAAGAAAAATAATGTACTTTCAGAATATGATGTAAATAAAGAAACAGCTTATTATTTTCATTATTACAAACTTGATAACAAATTTTAAATTTTTTTAAAAAGACTTTCTCTATTTTAGTCATCAGACAAAACTAATTGTATTTTCTCCTTCCTATTCATTATGTAACACTTTCTTTATAAAATAAATAAATAAAACAATTTCTTTGGTTAAATAAAAACAATTATAACAAAATATAAAGAAACGCTACTCCAAAGACAAAATACAATCAGTATCCCATTAATTTTGTTCACATTAAATTTTGTTATGCTCTATCTTCCAAATGTTCAAGTATACAAAAGGTAAAATTTAACACGTCTAAAGAAATAAAAGCTAAAGATTAAAGATGACTTATGTTATCTATAACATTATTGGTATTGTCATCAATATATTACAGTGTTACAAAAATTAGTAAAAACAAACTTTTTACCAGAAAGATATATTTTAACGAAATAAAGAATATATGATATCTAATTTACGTATATTTATTTGAAGAAACATATGCTTCTGATTGAATGAGAAGCTTACAATGCTGGAAATTTTTGTATAGCGATCGGCTATGTATAAGTCGATGCACTGCCCTTTCCTCCTGCTGCCCCTAGCTCTCTCTTATCCTTAGCTTAGGTATAGGTTCTTAATATACTCATCTTCATTTCTATTAGGAATATTTCTATACATTTGACTTTTCTGCCTTTCCTAACGTTACAATATCCTCCTCTGTTGACATGTTTCAAAGTTACTCCATTTTCAAAACTTAAATTGTACTCAAGTAAGTATGATTTAAGTTTCGAAAATTGAGTCACTAAGAAATGCGTCAACAGAGGAGAATATTGTAACCCTTGAATTTTATAACCCATTAAGTTGGAGAAACTTAGTTAATCACTTTTACATTAGTTTATGACCATCGAAACTTTAATTTTTGTAAAAATTGACTGAGACAGAACATTTTTGATCGCTCAGTGGCGATCTTCATCAATGTCTTATTTCTGCTTGGAGTTGTTGTTATGTTAAGCTTTAACGGTTTTAAAAGCAGGTTTTCGATAGTATCAAAGAGTATGTTCTGTTTATGTGTGGTATTGTGATGTATTTGTATTCCCTCCCTTTAGTGTTTTTTTGGATATTGTGCCATAGTTTGTCTATTATGGTGGTGGTGTATCCATTTATGATAGAAAATGTAGACACTCCCAGCAGAAAAAATAGACACTGATGAAAATCTCCACAGAGCGATCAAAAACGTTCTGTCCCAGTAAGTTTTTAAAAATTTACAAATTAAAGTTCAGATAATTATAAACTAATATAAAAGTGACGTTATACTAATATTGTAACGTTAGGAAAGGCAGAAAATGTAGATAAATATATATATGAAGTTAATATATTACTATGTAAGTAATTTTATCCACCATTAAGTGCAATAATTTTACCTTGAGTGATGAGGCACCTTTCGGTCGTTGACCATTGTCAAATCACTGATGTTTTTCTGTTGTGGATGTTCAGTCTGTGAAGTTGGTGTCTGTTGACGTAACGCGCACTTTTTCTTGATCTGTGTGTATGAGATCAAGAAAAAGTGCGCGTTACGTCAACAGACACCAACTTCACAGACCGAACATCCACAACAGAAAAACATCAGTGATTCAACAATGGTCGACGACCGAAAGGTGCCTCATCACTCAAGGTAAAATTATTGCACTTAATGGTGGATAAAATTACTTACATAGTAATATATTAACTTCATAAAGTCAGTGCAACGGAAAAACAATGGATAACGTTAAATATCAAGAATATATATATATATATATATATATATATATATATATATATATATATATGTAGGTAAATTTACCCTGGTATAACCCATTGAGTCTCCATTAAGGAACAATTATTTTTCTTCACCTAATACACTTAAAACAAATTTTGGATTTAAATTCAACAGAATAGTTTCCTTTATATAGTTAAATAAAATTTTAACATTTTCAGTGATAATATTATTATAATATATTGTGATTAGTTTTAAACTTCTGGCTGTGTTTCATATAATTGTCATAAAAACACTTCCAAATTAAACAAAGTTTTAAGTCTATTGGTTACAGCAAAAAATAGAATATCCCTTGGCAAATGACGCCTCAAAAAATTACTAGAAAGGGAGATAGATGGCAGCAGGTAGGCATCACATTATGCACCAATCTTCATCAAACAGAACGTAGTTCTGGCTATAGTTCTGTGATTACTATATACATACATAGATCTTCATTCATCAAATGAATATGATGTATCTACATAAAATGTATTTAACTGACAATGTTTCAACGTTTTTACCAAATTTAGTATTATTTTCCCTTCTAAACTTATTCTCCATAGCCTAAGTATTTAATATTTTTTTAAAAATTAATAATTTGATTTTTTTTTAATGTTAAATCCTCAACTGATATCCTTTTCAAGACTTTATCAAATTCGATTACAGTAGAATCTTGACAATTCGGACTAATTGGGATCATGGCCCAGCCAGGTTAGCAGGGCATTAAAAAAAATTAAAAGAAGACATTGTACTTATAAAAAAATTTCTTTATATTTATCAGAGTACTATCCATAGTATATGAACATAAATATTGTACATACAATTAAACTCCACTGCAATTCAATTCCGGCAAACAAATCTGTCAATTTTGGCTGTTTAATTTTGTGAGCCACTTTTGCGCTCTGCGATCCCATAGTATTTTCAGCATAAGACCCACAATATATTATGTTCATTATTTTGTTTATCTGTAGGTCTTAGACGATTTTATTGTTGTGTTAGACTTTTTATTTATTTGACCCTTGTTATTTCTTATTTATTGTTTTTCCATCCTACTTCAAAATCATTCCGGGTTATCCGGATATCTGAGTCAACTGATTTCAACTTATCGAGGTTCTACTGCATTATATTTTGGGTAATACTCAAAGATTTTGTTTTATATATGGGTATTACGACATCTAAAAGTGAAATTATACACTGTGGGTAATAACATTCTATAATGATGCGGAAAGCAAAAAATTTATATCTGAAGAACGAAAGTGAAAATATAGAACATCCAGAGATAATGCATGTTACACAAAAGCTATAGAGTCAAATATTAGCAGAAAAAGATTTGCAATGAGTGGAAACTTATTAACTCTGCAAATGAGACGTTGATTTCGATAGAGGAGAAACTGACAGACTGAAATACCTACATTGAGGAATTATTAAAGGATTGCAACAGAAATCTGCATGTGTCTTTGGAAGTCAACAAAGACAAAGTTTTTAAAGTAAAAAAGGAAGATGTTGAGGAAGCCAAAAATAATAAAAGGACTAGCAGGGCCGAATGAAATACAGAGATTAATTTACAAAATACAGAAAATATCAAAAACGTATACAAACTCAATAAGTTATTTCTTTACCAAAACACCACTTAAACAGTTTTCCAAAGAAAGAAGTGCATAGTGCCATTATAGACGTTCAACAAATAAATTTTAACCTACTCTATAAATAAAAATTTTGATAATTTGTTTTTAATAGAAAATAAATTTCAATATGTTTTGAAATATATAAATTTAGTTTTCTTTTATTATTATACATGAGATACAAATTTCATATTTATTTACACCTCTAAAAAATGAATCATTGATATACAAGGGTGTTTACAGTGTAATTTTACAAGAGTAAATCAAACGTATGTGGTAATTTTGCTGTTGACAGTAGCAAGCACGCCCAGGCTGGGTTTATTTGTAATTATCGTTTGGTTAGTTAGATGGTGATTTGTTACCACCAGAACTCTGTTCTGTTGTCAGCACAACCATGGCCAAGCTGGGGGTGCATTTATCTGTTACACAACACAATCATAAAATTTGTAAACAATTTAGCCCTTAAAGCTCTAGACATTTTTATATCTAGTAAGACACAGTTTGGGGACACTACACTCAGAATCGAGAGTAAACGTGAACCAGAGAATTTACTTGGAAACGAGAACTTATTGAAAACCAAAGTCCCTGTCAACGGTCAAGATTATTCATGAAACATAACTCTTGCGAACAGCAATGAATTACCATATTCTGCAATTCTCTACGAGTATACATAATTAATGTTTTTTCAAATATACCCAACTTTTTACTTTATTCTTTGGGTACTATTATATTCAAAATAACTAAATATTTGCCTTTCAATGTTCTCATAATCCCATCAACTAGCACTATTAGAATAATAATACTAAATATGGCAAAAACATATTTAAAATGTTTATTTTCTTATACAGTAATTGTAATATATTCTGCATATATCTACGAACTAAATCATAGTATTATTACCCAATAAAAAAATGATTAAATTAGGAACTATGCACATTCCACCATATATTTATATATATATTTTAAAAAAATATTTACTTGGCTCATATTTGTGTACAAAATGGTAATTTAACATATAAAATACATTAGATAAACCTATTATAAGACACATAATATGTTTCATTTATAATTTAGTGAAAAACTTAACAACACAGTGTATAAAACACTAATTTACAATATAATTTCTGTACTATATATACATATACAATTATAAGTATTTGTATCCGTAGGAAGTCAATATACGGTCCAACTCTATAAATTCTTTCTTTAGGAATATACAAAACCAAAGTTTTGCAAGGTCAAATTTGGATAATTTTATACATTTTCAAAGAAATTAAAACAACAACAACTTCCAGTTTTGCCCTTTATCTTACTAAAATAGGTTTAATGCTTATAATTTTTCATGCTACGTCAAATATCAATATTATAACACATTAATATCAAATGTTTTTTTTCATTATCAGAAAAATCATAATTTTATTAGATCAACTACATGAATACTTGTTACATTCATATAAATACAAAAAATTATATGAAACTGATATTCAATAAGAATACAGGACATTTCTAAAAACATAAACAATTTTTATGTTTGTCATAAAACAAACATTGAAAACAATTCAAAATTCTGAAGACAAAAACAATTTCAAAATTTTATAATATAGTAATGCAATCAAAATTATAGCCAACGTTTTCTATAATTAGAAAACTATTTATAAATGTTATCAAAAGTATAACATTTATAATCCCATAGGTACATAGGTTTTGTTTAATTTAGATTGTGAATTTTTTCCTCATAAATTTATGGGTGCAATGCTTTCTTTCAAATCTTTATAAAATCTCTTGTATACAATATTTTCAAATAACAACAAAAATATGGAATTGAAATATACTTTTTATTTTTTTTTTTCTATTATGTCAAACTTCTTCCCGATATTGTTTTATAATTTTTTATATTACATATTTGTAGTAAATATTTATTTTTAAATTAGTATTTCCAAACTATGAGTTTAGTGTTATAATTAAGTAGAATCTATATATGAAATTTATTTTACACGACTTAAGCGATACTGGCTGTTTACTTTAAACTACAAAGAAATCTGAAACATGACTAAAAATGTTTCACACCACTGAAAATATCATGACTTTTAAACACACATAAATTACATGCTTAGGGCATATAAAAACATGAGGATCATGGCAAGTGCATTGATTTCTTTTGCTTAATTCAAGTAAATCCTATAAAAAACAAAAAATTATTTTTGTTTTTTTACTATGTAACTCAAGACTTTGTACTTCTATGGATCGCAGTTCCAATAACCGCTGTCTTACCAGCAAAATCAGAATTCTCACCCAGTAGCAGGGAAGATATCCCTCCCTTAATCTTATTTATAGATTACTGTATGTGAGGGGTAGTAGCTAAGATCAAAACCTCAGTCTTAAAATTAACCAGTTACAGAAACATTAGGAGCATTCAAGTTCCCAGTTAAGCCTTTGGCGAAGTTTTAAACTTGTTTATCCAAATTCAGGAATTGTTATGGTTAAAAATCATTCATTTTATTTTATTTAACTATTTATTATATTTTTTTTAAATTGTTCAACCCACTCCGGGTTAAATTATTCGCGATCCAAGCTATCTAGCATATTAATTTGCTGTGTCAAGTGATTACAGCAACTGAATTAGGTTGTGCTAGAAAAACAAAAACTAATTTCTTAGACATAAGTAACTCGTTGCACATCTTTATCTGAAGGGAGGCGAAAACACAATAACAAAGGTCAACCAGACTAAACATTAAACAAAAACCAGATATAATTTCTTGAAGCAAAGATGAAAATTGATGACAAGCAACTTTTGTCTGTATGCCTGTCACACATTCCGTATGGTCTAGACATTTTTGTCCATGATAGGCAATAGGTTAACTGTTTGCTTATGTGTAATTGTAAATTCATAAGGTGTAACTATTTAATGTGCATAATAACCTATACAAGGCTTACTTGATAAATCTACATAAATCAATTGAAAATTCTCCAACTGTATATAATTTTTAAATGTTCTCTAACAAGGTTCTAAATCCATAGGCAATGACAGTGAAGTTTTTCTGCTGTATTGAAAGCTGTAAAGTTGGTTTTCACTTAATTTTCCAGGCACTGTTAGTGAGGTCTATGTGCTTAGCTATGATATTCTTTTCTCATTTTGTAGCCCTTCATTAACTCTACAAGTCCCAAATGCTGCAAATTATGACTTATATTTCGCCAGTTCATTTCATTAGCAGAATTGGTAAATGGCATTGCATTAAACAGCTTTACCAAATACTGATTTTATTTACAAACAAAAGATTTACAGCAATACTATTAAAACCATTCCACACAGAAAATGGTTTTATCTATTGGTTTGTATTTATTGGCTGACAAAATCAGATAATGCGCTAGGTATGATAATATAATAGCTGTCTACTAGAGCCGTCAGTTTAGTTGGAAATGGAATACAAGATTTAAATTAGTTAGAAATGGATCGACACACAGGACTTTATTCAAGTGATATTTAAATATTCTTTAAAAATATCTAAACTTTGTACTTTATAAGTAATGTGAAGAATTACATTCCTTTGAAACTCAAATTCTTTCTGTGTAAATATAGTGGATATATAATAGCATAAAGCGTTTGTACACAGTATAAAAATATATCGTGTAAAAAAAAATCAGTGACGTATTCAGCCTATATTTATATTATTCAGCTTATAAATAAAAAATAACCAATGTAATGCACTTGTCATTAAGAAATTTAATTTTAAAGGAAACAAAGTTTCTCTAGTAAAGAAAACGGCAGCGTGTTTAGAATGGTCCAAAAGGCCATTATAAATATCATTATTCCAGCACTTTTTCAAAAGAAAATAAAACCTCATAACCATAGCAAGTAATTAAATGTTAAAAATCTCCATTTCTTGAGCATACACATCCCAAATATTCATAATAAAATTGTATACTTAAACTTCAATTGTTATCAGAAAATAATACTTTCTATCTTCTACAAAAAGCAGTTTATAAATTTCTCAAATGACTGAGGAAAATATTTATTATAGATATAACCTCAATTTTGCCCTACTATTCTCAGCAGCAAATATTAAAATTTAATAGTAAAATATGTTCCTGTCACAATGTTCCTAGTTTAAAAGGATACATAAATAACGGAATTTGTTATTTTTATTATATCAAGATAATCTTGCAAAGTAATATAGTCGTTAATTTAGGACTAATTTATAATAACTATTGAAATGTACCTATGTTCAACTAGAATAAATTATACGGCATTTAAAATATATTTTTTTTTCTTAAATATTCAGTTTTTAATTGTAATTTAGTTATACCATGTAGTTCATATTCTGTCAAAAACCATAACTGTACCGTTATATTTTCACATCAAACAGCGATTTGCAAAATAGTAGACAAAATACATATACAGAGTTAAAAACGTAGAAAACCCCCACAATTATTCACAAAATGGTAACTAAATATTATACAACCTAACAACAAAATTATTTTATGAAAATAAAAACAAAAATAAAAGATCAACAACATGTGTACAATATCGTATACATTTTGTGAAAGTTATTTTATCTTATAAAAATAATTATATTACTGAACAAAATTAATGCATTTACAAAAATAAATAATAAAACATTTGATGACTGTTGACCTTGACACTTCCACGGCTTTATTTTTCCAAGTCTCTAACTAAGAGTTTGGACCATATTTTACCTTAAAATAAATAAGGCGATATATTACCCAACACGTAACTCACACTGTACATCCGTAACCGCCACAATGAGATTTTCTTTAAATACATATTTACAAGAATAGTGTAAAGAAAGCATCACTTAAGGTACGACCTATATAGTAGGTTACTGTGGCATGTCTCTTTTTCTGATTCCAAGAGGAAAAGTAAATCTCTGATGTTTACCCTTTTCAGTCTAGGTCTCGCCATCTAGATAACATAAGATAAGAACTATCATATTTGTAAAAGTAAAAAATTTAATTGTAACTTGTTAAAACAGAAAAAAAATTAATACAAATCTTTTTTTTTACTTACAATATTTTTTTTATCAATTTACAGCAGTGTTCATTTTTAGAATTGGTCTCATCTTTTGAAACAATAATTAAAATTTAGAGTTTACTTAGAAATTAATAAATTATGTTATAAAAATATTTGTTAATCATTCAGTGTTCATCTACTCTGGTAAAATAATCATAAAAACAGGTTTTTTAGTAGTTAAGAACATGAATATTTTCAATCTTCAATAAAAACAAAATTTTGTGAACACAAAAAAATATTTTTTACAAATTTATTTCAAAATTTATGTACATAGAATAAACAATTCATTATCCAACACTCAAGTCATACATCAAAAACATAAAGCATAGGCTGATGCTTTATGTGTTGAAGCAAGCAGGGAACACACATTAATCCATGTCAATAACTCAACACAGATTAACAGGTGGTTACTGGAGATTTTTAAAAAAACAGAAATATAGTAGAACCTCACTAATTCATTGCTTTCAGGGCCGAGGGGTGAGGAATTCGAGAAAAAGATGAATTACAAAAGTCGTGAAATTAACATGTAATTGTGGGTAAACACAGAAATACCTAATCAGGTAAATAATGTAAAAACTTATCACCGTTTCAAAACACTAGAAGTCTGCACTATAGTTTGTATTACAACCAGATATACATCGCAATATCAAGTTGAACGTGAATGTGTGTTGTCAATCTCTCTCGTTTGTTAACATCTCCTTCGGAAACTTCAAATTTTGCCATGAACTCTTCAATTTTATTGCCATTTTTCTTGATGTTATGATACTTTCAAGAATTCCAAATTCTAACGATAGCTTAACCAGATTTTCATCTTTTTGTAACCGTTGTAAAATGTTATGTCTTACACTTATCAACCAACTTTAAAGTTTTATAATTACTATATTTAGACATTTCCCCTTTATATAAACTGTTTTGAAAAAAATTATAAAATAAAGAAAGGAAACAAAAACTGAAATGTAGAATACAATTTGTATATACTACAACACAACTTATAATGCAACTCAATACTGTCTGCAATGCTGTGGTGAGAACTCCTACAATATATTATCACTTGCATGAGATGTGAGAAAACAAAGAATGTGTTGAGATTTTCTCAGTAATCGAGTAACTCATATCTGGTATCGGCCTTATATGATGGCTGCCGCCTATATTTCTTGTCAGTACACACAATTTTTGTTATTATTGTAATGAGTATGGTGACAAATTAGAGAGGTTCTACTATAAAACTAAATCTGTGATGGTGTTCTTTTATGGCTATATTCAACTATCTCTTCAACTTTTTCAATATTTTGCCATCCACTCTTCAGTAAATCATTAATAACTATAAACTTTACTGGTGTTCAGTAAACTTTACTGCAATCAACATCTTAAAACTATTTGGCTTCAAATTAAGCTACAAGTGTGAACACACAGAAATGAAGTACAATATAAAAATTTACAAGTTCCAATACGATACTTGTCAAAATTAACTCTGGGGAAAGTCAACCTAAGAAAGGTGCAGTAAGGTTTATAAAGACTATTCATTACCTGTTTAAAATTAAAGGTTGTAATATCCACTCACTCTACTTCCAGTACAGCTTGAATACTTACGAGGTGTGTTCAAAAAATACCAGGAATGTTTAGATTTCGCGCGTTTGGAGAGTCCGATTGTCAAAATTTTTGTTTATTGTGTTGGTATACATGCCCCTATACAGCCACTAAGGTTAAACGTGTTTTCACGAGCTCGGCGATTTTCGATTGTTAAAAAAAATGGATCAAAGAATTTGTATTAAGTTTTGCGTAAAAAATGAAATTAAGTGTAACAAAGTGTGCGAAATGTTTACAAAGGCCTATGGTTAGTCTGCTATGTAAAAAACAAGTATTTACGAGTGGTATAAGCGTTTCCAAGATATCCGCAAAGACGTTGATGATGACGAACTCCCGGGTCGTCCCAGCACATTAACAACCGATGAAATCGTGGAAATAATGGAAGCAATGGTTATGAATGATCATCGAACCACAATCAGAGAAGCCGCTGATGATGTTGGCATATCGATTGGCTCATGCCATTACATTTTTGCAAACATTTAGGGTATGAAATGCGTGGCAACTAAATTTGTCCCAAAATTGTTGAATTTTCAAAAATGATGCAAAAATTCAACAGTGCAGAATTACTGAAAAGTATTATAACAGGCAACGAAACATAGGTTTACGGATATGATGTCGAAACAAAGGCTCAATCGTCCCAATGGAAGCATTCTTGCTCTCCAAGACCAAAAAAGGCTCGGCAAGTGCGGTCGAACCTCAAGGTTATGCTTACTGTGTTCTTTGATTTTAATGGCATAGTGCATCATGAATTCTTGCCACAAGGTCAAGCGATCAATAAAGTGTACTATCTACAAGTTCAACACCGTTTGCGTGAAGCAGTGCGAAGAAAACGTCCGGATTTGTGGTAAAACAATGCATGGCTTTTGTATCACGATAATGCACCGGCTCACACATTATTGCTTGTTCGTGATTTTTTGATGAAAAATAACACTGTAATGATGCCCCAACCTCCATATTCGCCAGACATGGTCTCTTGTGACTTTTTCCTTTTTCCAAAAATAAAAAAACCCTTAAAAGGTCATCGTTTCACAAGCATAGATGACATTAAAAGTGCATCGCTGAAAGAGCTCAAAGCTATCCCAAAGATTGAGTTCCAGAAATGTTTTGAGAATTGGAAAAAGCACTGGCATTAGTGCATAATATCTAGTGGGGACTACTTTGAAAGGGACAATATCGATGTAGATGAATAAATATTTTTTTCAAAAAACGAAAATTCCGGGTATTTTTTTAACACACCTCACATTACCAATTAATTGGTGTTTTCTATTAGTGTTATATTGTTAAAATAACAATAATGTGTTCAACAAAAACATTAATTCAAATTAAATACATTTAAATGTTTAAGGTAAGTAAAGTTTGATAAAATACTTATGCATATCTACCTGTGTATTAATATTTTATGCATAACCTAATTGTAAGTTCATTGTGAGGACTTGTTATATCTACAGAATGGAGGAAATTGAAAGTCTGCTATATTAATGTTGCTATGGAGGAACGTTTTGAACACACAACAACAAAAAAACCTTCAGAACAGAAAATAGTTGCACCGATAACAATATTTGAATTAATACTTTTTCATACAGCCTTACATTTAAACTTATCATTGCTTGAGAAAAGTTAAAATTTGAGTTTATGTGTGTACATTTAAAATATATTTTGTAACAATAAATACTAAATTAAAATACAGTAGCCTCGATAATTTGAGGTAGATTGGACCGAGAACGCCTAGGACTACAAGGAAATACATACCTGTACATTAGAAAAAATAGGACTTTTAATGTACCCTTAAAATATTAAGTAATTAAAAATGCACTAAATAAGTTTTTAGAAGTTTATATGAACATTTCTTGAAAGCCGGGTTCATTTCCATATGTAAACATTTCTTGGAGCCCCGATTCATCATTATCTTTCAAAATAATAAAATAGGATCAGATAGAAATAGGCTTTAATTTAATGGAGGCTCGAAATATCGGGACTCGGATTATCGAGACTCTACTGTATTAAAATTCAAAGACCGATTTCTATTTTATTTGTTTATAAATTTAATACAGCATTCTAGGAGTTTTAAGGAAAAAGAAAGAAGTATGATTAATACCTGCAAACACTCTACTGCTTTATCTAATTTCCTGTTAAGTTAGACTTAGGTTAATAAATCTTATATTCAAGAAATTATTATTTTTTATTAATAGTAGACTATCGACAGAACCTTTAGTGTAAACTAATTTGCAAAAACTCCAGTAGTTACAGTGCTGCAACGTTGAGAGAAAGTATATGTATTTTACACTACCATCTCTATACACGTCCATATCAAGGAACTGTATGCAACACGCAAACAAAGCCAAATAATTTCATGCTCATCGAAGTACAATTACTTGGCAAAGTGTAATTATTACTAAACTAAAAGCTATAGACTCTAACAATTACTTGTATTCTACTCACATTTGTATTAGTATTTGAGGAACTTGAGGCAATCTGAAAAATAAAACAATACACATTATCAATATAAATCCTAGATGTATAAGAATAATTTTAAAGTTTCCTTCTATCTCTTTCTATTAAAGTTTGTACAATTTTTACTTAAAAATAAAAATGCACTTCTATTTTATAAAAGTTTTAATCAGTGCACTATTGACTAATTTAAACAATGTCCAACATATCTATACTATTGTAAGTATTTTACACTTCCCGTATAATAAAATAGAAATATTTTTACATAATTAATACCAAACTATAAAATTACAATTACAATACAGATATTCTGTTTTTAACAAGTTTAAAACTGTTAATAAAAAAACAGTATAGAGGTATTATTATAATTAGTTAAACTTTGTTCTTACCATTTTAATCTACATAATTTGAACAAAGAATGCAGATTTTACATACACTTCATGTAAATAACCACTATATGCAGCTACTCGGTGCACATGTGCAGGTCACGGATTAAAGCACTGTACAGCTCAAACAATATTTACTTCATAACCATGTCTCGTGAAATGTACAAAAAAAAGAAACAAATGTGATGTAAAAGAATCTTTAGGCTTACTTGTCCAGATATAGTTGTCGAATCTGGTCCATCTAACCGAGGTTTTTTTCTTGGACCTATTGCTTGCAAAGCTGTTAAATTTGCTTCTCTTTGTCTTAACTCTTCCATTTCCGCTCTCTGCATCTGTAACAATAAAAATCAATTTATATAAAAATTTAATAAAAAGATGTCATTTTAGAACAAAATAAAATTAATGATTACTATGAACTAAAATTTTTAAAGTTAATTCATACTTACGTCACAAAGAGAAATTTAATTTTAGATACTCTTTATTAAATTACTAGCATTACCCGGAGCACGTTGCTGCGCCCAAAATCATAATTTTTATTTGCAATAAGAAAAGCAAATCAAACATCTAAATATTACATTTCATGTAACAATCAGAGATGGGAATATCTATACTGGTGTCCACATGATACCAATAAACCATCTACAAAACCTCCATTTCATAAGCAATCACCCTACGAATATAAAAAGGTCCATTCCATAGTCAGGCAATCAGGGGCAAGAGAATTTGTTCCAATGATAGAGATTTGGAGGACTTAAATAGAAAGATATTAATAGCATTCGAAAAAGAGGATATCCTAAATAAATTGTTGAGGATCAAATCCGCTTAGCTTAACAAACTGTCTTTAGTTACAGTTTATTAAAAATATTATAATTAAATTTGTCAACCGTTTTCTTTTTATAACCGTTTTCAAAAGCAATTTGATAAATTATGTTTTTTCTCTTATTTTATTTTCTTCATTCATGGGGATTTTATGCATTCTATGTAATAAGTTATATAAAGCAGCCATTTTTTGATTATATGGATGATTAGAATTATTTGGTATAATTTGCTTTGTTAAAGTTGGTTTACGGAATATCAGATATTCAAAGTTTTCATTTTTTCTCATTATTGTTCAATCTAGAAAATTTATTTTATTATTTGTTTCAATTTAATAAGTAAATTTGATTTTATTAATTTTATTTATTTTATACAAAATATTTGTTAAAATTTATATTATTATTGTTTGATATATACATTCCATCATCTACATATCAAACCCAATAACCATTTTTATCATATATTTTTATAATTTCATTTATTTTATTATCTAATTGTTCTAAAAATATTTCAGATAATATATTTGATAATGGCGAGCCCATAGCAAGACCATCTTCCTGTTTATAAATTTTGTCATTGTATGAAAAATAATGTTGATTTAATATTATTTTGAGTGTTTTTAAAATTTCTAATGTTAATTTTTTATCTTTCTCGTGTTCTAATTTAGATTTTATAATTTCGATAGTTTCTTTTATAGGTATGTTTGTATACATATTTTTTATATCTAATGATATAAATTTTGTATTTTCATCAATTTTGATTGCATTTAAGTTTTTTCAATAAGATCAATAGAATTTATGATAGTATGATTATTATTTAGTTCTATTTTACCTATATGAATATTTACCATAATTTTTGATATTTTATAAGATGGAGCATTTATAAAATTTATTAACTGTCTTATTGGTTTATCTATTTTATGTAATTTAACAAGTCCATTCAATATTGGAATTTTCGGCATTGCTAACTAAATATTGAAACATGTAACAACTTGAAGCAACTGTAGCGTAAATGTTTATATTAAATAAAAACAACCTCTTACCACAAATTTTACAAATGAGTATTTGTAAAATACCTCTGAAGATTATTACTTTGTAATCGAAATGTACATTAGGTTAAAATAAAAATTGTTGAATTTGTGGTAAGAGGTTGTTTTTATTTAATATAATTGAAACATTATATTAAACATTAATATCATGTAAACATGTGTTGGAACTAAGTTTCATATGTTTTACTGTTTTTGTACTGAGAAATGAACTGTAAATATGATTAATAAAAAGTTATGCTGTTAATGATACACGTTGTTATTTTCGATCATTAATTTGTCATCAAGTTATTAGCTAATTGTCCACTGAAACAAATTTTGAGAATACCCGCACCAATGTTTACGACGAAAGCCTCAGTGGTTAGCCTACCCTTGTTACAGTAGTTTTGTTAATGAAAATCAATGTAAAAATTTGTGAAAAGAACCGTTTCACAATTACTGAACGTTCAAAACATGTTCCCAAATTTTATGAAGTTTATTTCATTAAATCATTGTAGAGATGCTCGGATAACACATATTTTCTGCAAGGTGGTTCCAAAAATCTTACAGAAGACCACAAAAAAACAAAGGCTTGCTGCATCACTAGCTTTCCTTGAAGACGATGATAAACATGGAACTTCTCGATCATATCATAACTGGTGATGAAACATGGGTGAAGCATGTGAACTGTGAGATAAAAATACAGTCTAATAGAATAAGGACACAAGCATTCTCCCAAAAAACCTAGAAAATGTCTCTCAACTCTATCAGCAAGAAAGATCATGGCAACTGTTTTTGGGACAATGAGGGTGTGATTCTGATTGTTAATGCAAATCCATACAGCCAATTGTACCTGACAGAGGAATTATCCTCCATACAGCCCAAATCTAGACCAAACCGACCACCACCTCTTTCTAGCAATGAAGACCTGGCTTGCAGCGCAGCAGTTCAATAGTGATGTCAAACTTCATCCTGGTTTTAACCCATTGCGGAATTAATTATCAGTGATCCAAGAAATCTAGTGACATGAGTTAATTCAGTCCAAACTGATCACGACTGAACTGAATTGTTTTGCACTAAAAAGAATACAATTGCTTAGTCATGAGAAATGCATTGCACATGCATATTTAAAGCATGAAGACGACAGTACATTACAAGGGTCCAGCAGACTAAGCACTCAGCAAAAAAAAAATACAATTGCTTAGACATGAGAAATGCATTGCACATGCATATTTAAAGCATGAAGACGACAGTACATTATCAAGGGTCCAGCAGACTAAGCACTCAGCAAAAAAAAAATACAATTGCTTAGACATGAGAAATGCATTGCACATGCATATTTAAAGCATGAAGACGACAGTACATTACCAAGGGTCAAGCAGACTAAGCACTCAGCAAACAAATACAATTGCTTAGACTTGAGAAGTGGATTGCACATGCATATTTAAAGCATGAAGACGACAGTACATTACCAAGGGTTCAGCAGACTAAGCACTCAGCAAAAAAATGCAATTGCTTAGACATGAGAAATGCATTGCACATGCATATTTAAAGCATGAAGACGACAGTACATTACAAGGGTCAATCAGACTAAGCACTCAGCAAAAAAAATACAATTGCTTAGACATGAGAAATGCATTGCACATGCATATTTAAAGCATGAAGACGACAGTACATTACAAGGGTCAATCAGACTAAGCACTCAGCAAAAAAAATACAATTGCTTAGACATGAGAAATGCATTGCACATGCATATTTAAAGCATGAAGACGACAGTACATTACAAGGGTCAATCAGACTAAGCACTCAGCAAAAAAAATACAATTGCTTAGACATGAGAAATGCATTGCACATGCATATTTAAAGCATGAAGACGACAGTACATTACAAGGGTTAATCAGACTAAGCACTCAGCAAAAAAAATACAATTGCTTAGACATGAGAAATGCATTGCACATGCATATTTAAAGCATGAAGACGACAGTACATTACCAAGGGTCCAGCAGACTAAGCACCCAGCAAAAAAAAAAAAAATACAATTGCTTAGACATGAGAAATGCATTGCACATGCATATTTAAAGCATGAAGACGACAGTACATTACCAAGGGTCAAGCAGACTAAGCACTCAGCAAAAAAAAAATACAATTGCTTAGACATGAGAAATCCATTGCACATGCATATTTAAAGCATGAAGACGACAGTACATTACCAAGGGTCAAGCAGACTAAGCACTCAGCAAAAAAAATGATATAGTTCCTTGAAGCAGATGACTAGATATTCTCATCCGCATGCCCAGTAAACATATTTTGTTGAGCAGAGTTTAATCCAGGGGATCTCAATCAAAGACTGTACCCCTTAATATAAAATTAAAATTTTGCGCCCTTGTTGTTGGGGGGGGGGTTAAATTAAAAACACTTTTTACATAAAAAACACAATATATTTAGAAATATATTTGAAACGCATTACACAAAATTAATGAGAAGGATGAGGTTGCTATTTTTTAAAAAGTTACTCAATATTTGGCTCAAGTTTTGTCAAACACAAACTTAATTCATCCTCGACATTAAGCTTGTTTCTGAACTTACTTTTTAGATATGTTAAGCTTGAAAATCCTCTTTCACATAAGTATGTAGTTGAAAATCCAATAAGAATTTTTACAGTTCTATTTCTAAGTTCTTTGTACTCCTTTCCAACACCGATCCAAAAATCTAACCACGTAGCACTGAAATACTTTTTTATTAATCTCAGATCACATGATAGTTCAACAAGTTGTTCCTTCTGGAATATTGTCAGGTTGCTCAAAGTTTCAATAGCATCAAACGAAAAGTTGTCACAGATCCAGTACAACTTTTTGTCTATGGGTGGGAAGTACTCTCTTATACTGGTCTTCAATGAGCTGAGGTGATGTTTAACTTGAGTTTTAAGGTCAGCAAAAGCAGCTATGCTTTTTTCGTTTACTTTCAAAAATAAGTTCAACGTTTCAAAAGTATTACATTTGTTGTTCTCTATTTCATGTTCCCAGAGTGTTATTTTTTTAAATTCCTTTTGTTTTGTTTTCAACATAGAAAATATCAGAAACACTACTTTGCAAACACTTATTCCAGATGTTCAGTTTTTCAAACATATCACTCAAATAAGCTAATTTTAAAAGCCAATCAAAGTCAATGAGTACTGATGATAAATTAGATTTGTGCTCTATGAAGAAAAGATGGAATTCTTTGTGGAGCTCAAACACACGGGCCAGCACATTTCCACATGAAAGCCAGCAAACTTCAGTGTGCCATAGCAAGTTTCTATGAAGACTACCTATATTTCAACAAATTATCTTACATTCAAGACATGTTTGAGACCTCACGGTGACGGACACAATTCATGAAGTTACACTCAGGTGATACCTTTTTTATACAGCCTACCAGCCCAATTATGTGACCACTCCAGCCTTGGCACTGTCCATACACACTGACATAGTTTTTCTAATCAAGAAGGTGGAAATAGTGATACAAACCTATTTCACTTATAGGTTCCAAGTAACTTGACCACACAAGGGTTCAATTAGATTACATTATTAAATTATAACCTTGCGTGGTTACGAAACAGAAATAAATAAAAATAGTTTAATATTTCTTTAAACCTCCCCCGCATACCTCCTGAAAATTTTAGTACGCAGTTAGAGAACTCCTGGTCTAATGTATGCGAAGCAATGGGGTTAACCAATGGTTAAGGTCTCAGACAACAGGTCTTTTCAAAGTTGGAATCAAAAACTTGTTCAGTCCCTCAATTTGAATGGGGATTATTTTGCAAAACAGCCTAAAATGTATAAAATAAAAGTGTTTTCTGTCCCATTATTAATTTTTTAATTTAAAAATGTCTGTTACTTTCTGAACAGTCTTTGTATATAGAAGGTATAAAGTGAAAAATATTACAAATTTTACTTAATGATGTGAAAAATTATTTATCAAAATGTTTACTCATTAAAAATCAATCAAAAAAGCATAGTTTTTGAGCAAATACCTCAAATATCAATGTCATATTCTAATAAGTAGATCAGTAAAGTTAAAAAAAGGCTTTAGAAAGAATTTTAAGAAATAAATAATTAAAACTACGTTTTCCAAACAGCAATTAGTAATTTTGTCCTACAAATAAAACAAATCCAGTGTTACATACCTCACAAAAACATCTGAAGAGGTGGTTACCTCCTAACCCACTGCACTTCATGCACAACTCAATTCATCCAAACAAAATGTTGTTAGCGGATAAGAATGTTATTGATTGTTTTCTTCAAGAGAATTAATTTTCTGATATGTTATGAACAAGATTAGAAAGATTTATCACCTTTCGAAACTCGCAGCACAGAAATATAATTACAGCGCATAATTTGTACTTTTACCAGGCGTTCTAGACATGATAGACCCTGTCCATCAGTCTTTATGTCAAGTAAACTTTCTCGTTCAGTATAGTTTCAACTCAGTGTATCAGTAGCTTATGTTTGTTGTGTCGTATAATTGTAAATATTAATATATTTTTGTGTACATCCAAACTAAACAATAATAGTGGGAGCCTAGAATATAACCAAATTTCAAACTGTAACTTTTAATATGTTTTTACTAATTATGATTACAAACAATAATAAAAAACTAAGGTACAAACATTCAACCGTATAAAATATATAATATTATAAATACATAACATCCAGTTCTTTTTTCGTGAGAATAGTTTTGTAAAGAAATACAACTCAACTGATGTAAGGAATTAATCCAACTCAGTGATTGCCGCAATATCCATCTAATTAGAGATCTGTAATCGGTTAAACATCAGTAAAACCAGAATTTCGATTCATGTGAACAATCATTTTACCTTTGCAATTATAAAAAACAAAGTATGATTATAACACGCAATTATTAATACTTTGATAATTTTCAAATTATTCCCTTCCCATTTCATCTCTCAAGGGTACAAATAAAAAATAGTTACAGAAGGAATAATTTGGATTTGTTGGCTGCTTTAGGGTTGACTGAAACCATAAAGGATGACATTTTTTGCCTTTAAAAGAATATTTCATTATTAAACCTTCAATGATTAAAAAATGTATTCTAATCAACTGCACAATGCTTAATAAAACCATTCCTTAGATATGATTCTATTAGGAAAGGAGCAAAGGAAACAATTTGCCGGCGAATTTTCTATTCCTAAAGCGTCAACTTTCTTGGAAACCAGTTTGAGATTGTCAAAATAGACAAAGACAAGTTTATAATATAACTGGCCTTGGAAAGGCTCTTAACCCATTGCGGATCTAATTATATTCCTGCCACTGATACTAGCGGGTACAAATTAATTCCTTGCATCAATTTAGTTATATTTCACTACAAAAATATTCTCACTCATAAAGCACTAAATATTATATATTTTATACAGATGTATTTTTTTTATTTTTTGTTTTTACCTTAGATCAGTGGTTCCCAACCGGTGGGCCGGGGCCCACTTGTGGGCCGCGGGCCGCTTGCTACTGGGCAATGGTGAAACTTAAAATTATATTAAATTCGTGGAAATTAAGTACGGTATTGATAAATAGGTCGTCGCGGATAAAATATTAATTTAGGAATTGTCTCCGATCGTGCTTGGCCTGGTGGAGAGTGTGTTGTTGTAATACAGTGTCGGCAAGGTCATCGCTCTCTCCTCCCTCCTACCCCATCCCCCGCCCAACCCTTACTACGGTCAAAACACTCAAAACCGGTTCTCAGCAGTCTGCACTCAGTGCAGAGGTTGTCACCTTGTCACGTTCAGTTCAGTTGTGGTTGTAGTGTTGTGTTGGCATTTGGATTAATAATTATGAGGAAGTAACATTTTTAGTGGCAGTGGTTGTATTTACGTGTCGAATTTTACTGTGTCTTCTGTAAGATACATGCATCTTACAAGTCAATATGGATGCTTGGTTTCGGACGGGATCTTGCCGTAAGAGAAATGTGTCAAATGATGAACCTTCCTCATCCACTTCTACAACTAGTAAGGCAGTAAGTAAACCAAGTTCGAGTAGTACCCCAATGGCCAAGAAAGGTAAAACTTATAGTCGAAAATATAATCCTGATTTTTTTAAATTCGGATTTGTGTGTTCTGGTAATGAAGAAGAGCCTTTGCCTCAGTGTGTAATTTGTTTTGAAATGCTATCCAACGAATGTATAAAAGTCTCAAAACTTCAAAGGCATCTATCAACTAAACATCGAGAATGTGTAGGAAAGTCTCTCCAATATTTTCAAATAAAGAAAAGAAATTTATCGATGACTAAATCTACCATGGAAAAATCTTCCAAACAAAACAAAATAACTACCAGAGTTTCATATGAACTATCTTTGTTAATTGCAAAGAAGGGATCAGCTCACACAGTGGAGGAAGACCTAATTATACCTGCCGCAAAAGTAATAAGTAATGCTTTGTTTGATGAGAAAAGTACCAAAAAAATCAATGAAATTCCATTATCCAATACTACTGTCAAAAGACGAATTGATGAAATGTCATAGAGTGTAAAGGAATCTGTCATTAACGTTTTGAAACAAAGTGAATATTTTTCTCTGCAACTTGATGAAAGTACAGACGTAGCTGGTCAGGCAAATTTATTAGCTTTTGTTCGTTTTGAACTCTATGGAAATATTGAAGAAGAAAAGTGGTTTTGCAATAGCTTACCGTCAACAACCACTGCTGAGGAAATGTACAAGTCGCTTGACAATTTTATCACAGAAAATCAATTAGATTGGTCAAAGTGTGTAGGTTTGACAACTGACGGAGCAAGAGCTATGTCTGGAGTTCATACGGGTTTGATTGCCAAAGTTAGATCAGTAGCTCCCTTTGTCAAATGGACACATTGCAGCATTCATAGAGAAGCTCTTGCAGTGAAAGGTTTGGGTGAGAGTCTGACAAAAACTCTTGACGATGCTGTAAAAATCGTTAATTTTATCAAATCAAGGGCAAAAAACTCAAGACTTTTCGGTATTTTATGTGATGAAATGGGAAGTGAACACAAACAGCTTTTACTTCACTGTGAAGTTCGGTGGCTATCCAGAGGTAAAGTGCTATCAAGATTATTTGAACTTCGTGATGAACTCAGGATTTTCCTCATGGAGGACAAATATGATGGAAAACGTGCAAGTTCTTTCTTAGAATGCGTGACCGATGAAAACTGGCTGAAGCAATTGGCGTATTTGGCAGATATTTTTAGTGCCCTCAACACTCTTTAACTCTTCAGGGCAAGGATACTCATATGTTTCTTGTACAAGACAAGATAGAAGCTATGATAGTAAAACTTTGACGATGGGCTCAAAAAGTGGAAAACAATGCTTTCGATGCATTTCCTGTACTACACGATTTCCTTGAAACAAACAAAGTCAAAATTGATGAACCAACAGCAGCAACCATAAAAGATCACCTCTCATCTCTGGCATCTAATCTCAGGTAATTTGAAATTTAATTTCACACTATAAATGTATCAACATTTTTATTTCAAATTCGTACATTATGCTTTGTGTCTCTGTACTTTTTATTTTGATCTGAGAAACTATAATTAAGAAACTGTAACTAAGAAACTAAGTCTTTTCATATTTTTAGTAGGCACTACTTCCCTAAAATCGATGATAAAGTTCAATGGATCAGAAACCCTTTTGACGAAGATAACTTAAAAAAGGCTAACATGCCTTCAAGTGAAGAGGACTCTTTGATTGAGCTGTCTTGTGATCAGGTTCTGAAATCAAGTTTCAAAACGATCCCATTGATTCTTTTTTGGATGAATGTGCGAAAAGACTATCCCGCAATCAGCAAAATAGCACTAAGACAACTGATGGTATTTTTAACAACTTATCTATGTGAGAGAGCCTTTTCTACTTTAGTTTATTTCAAAAATAAGTATAGGAATAAGTTAAATGTGGAGAGTGACTTAAGGTTGAAATTGTCAAGTTTCGTTCCCGATATTGATACATTAGTACAGGATAAACAATGTCAAAAATCCCATTTAGTTCGGACAGCCTTGATAATGTACTTGTAAATAAAGTTTCTTCAGTAAAAAGTGTTTTTTTTCTTTTTTACCCAATATGTTTTAATTTAATGACCTATCTAATACAATTTAAATTTATACTTAGAAGAATATATATATATTCTAGGTGGGCCTCAAAATTTTTAAAAAAAATATATAACTGGGCCCCCAAGCAAGAAAGGTTGGGAACCACTGCCTTAGATTATTATTTGTTAATTGATTACTACGTAAATAAATTACTTTATAAGTAGTAAAAACAAATTAAAAGTTACGGTTTGGAGTTTGCTTTAGATTTGAGGCTCTCCCTACTATTGTTCATTTTCTACGCACACACAAATACACCAATTATAAAAATATTTTCACTACTGACCAACACCTAGTAAAATGTACACTGAGCTTCTCACTCCACTTGACATAAAAACTGCTGAAGCCATCTATTATGTTTAGATGTCTGACAGAAGGTCAATGGGCTAAAAATATCTTAATTTATACTGTAAGTATCAAGAGTTGATAAATACCGCAAGACGTCTAGTCTTGTGCATGACTAATCAGAAAAAACCTCTCTTGAAGCAAACAAATCAATAAAACCATGACGACATTCAATACTAGCTGCGCTACTCTTTAAACCCGCTACTAATATAATGTCGTAACTAACTTACCTAGGCTGTAAAAATAAAACCTTAGACCAATTCAACGCTTTAGATTTTATTCTGCCCCGTAGTTTTTCTAGTATTACTAAAACCTGTGCTGTTTTTTTACACTGATGATGTGAAAATAGTTGTGATAGATTACTTGCTTAGATAAATATTTTATTTTCAATATTAAGTGAGTTACATGTTAACTGCTTAACCTATATTGTGATAGTAATTCAACTTATGAAAAAGTTTTGGAACAGAATAATTTTAAAGAAATAAATACATACAATAAGATGAAAACAAAATAATCTGTTTACTCACATTTTGTCCGATTTATTTTAAGTGTTTTATTTTAAACTTACTTTGTTTAGTTGATTACTTACTTCTTTGGCTTTGGCCTTTAATTTGGCTTGTTCTGGGTCTTCAGATTTCGATCTGCTTTTAGCAGCCCTTAATAATAATTCTCTTTCTTGCTCCTCGTGTCGTTTCCTTTCCATTCTATCTAACTCTTCAATGAATTTTAATTGTCCTCTAACATCTTGACTAACTTCATATCGAGGATCCAACTGTAATTATATACAACGTATCAAAACTGAATGATAATCATGGTATCAGAAAACAACAATAATAATACTTAATATTTAAAAACAGATAAAATATAAATAAAATATATATATATATATATATATATATATATATATATATATATATTTTACGTTGTCCATTATTTTTCCTTTGCACTGACTTTATGAAGTTAATATATTACTATTGTAAATACTTTTATCCACCACTGAGTGCAATAATTTTACCTCGTGTGATGAGGCACTTATGTGATGACCGAAAGGTGCCTCATCACTCAAGGTAAAATTATTGCACTTAATGGTGGATAAAATTACTTACAATAGTAATATATTAACTTCATATATATATATATATATATATATATATATATATATATATATATGAAGTTAATATATTACTATTGTAAATACTTAATATTATATATATATAATACATGTATTATACATGTATACATGTATTATACATGTACATACATAATATATATATATATATATATATATGAAGTTAATATATTACTATTGTAAATACTTTTATCCACCACTAAGTGCAATAATTTTACCTTGTGTGAAATCACTGATTCGACAATGGTCAAGTGACCGAAAGGTGCCTCATCACTCAAGGTAAAATTATTGCACTTAATGGTGGATAAAAATACTTACAATAGTAATATATTAACTTCATAAAGTCAGTGCAACGGAAAAACAATGGATAACGTAAAATATATATATATATATATAAATTTTTTTTTTTTTTATTTATTTATTTATTTTTATGTGTTTCTATTTCAAGACTACAGACTATTTCTATTTCTATTTCAAGACTATATATATATATATATATATATATATATATATATATATATATATATATATATATATATATATATATATATATTCTTAATATTTTACGTTATCAATTGTTTTTCCGTTGCACTGACTTTATGAAGTTAATATATTACTATTGTAAGTAATTTTATCCACCATTAAGTGCAATGATTTTACCTTGTGTGATGAGGTACCTTTTGGTCACTTGACTATTGTCGAATCACTGATATTTTTCTTATATCAGTGATTCAACAATGGTCAAGTGACCGAAAGGTACCTCATCACACAAGGTAAAATTATTGCACTTAATGGTGGATAAAATTACTTACAATAGTAATATATTAACTTCATAAAGTCAGTGCAACGGAAAAACAATGGATAACGTAAAATATCAAAACAAAAAAAAACAACAAAAAAAAAATATATATATATATATATAAAGAACTAAGTCAAAATACAGATACAAGAATTATAATTGAATTTACAATTCACAGCTTTTCGTTGGCTAACAGTACCAACATATGATGTTCAAATTCTTGTATTTGTATTTTGACTTAGTTCTTTATAAATACACAAGAATACATATTGCGATATATATATATATATATATATAACCCTCTCGCATTACTCAGAAGTATCTTCCTGTGCATTATAAAAAATAGGAGTTTTAATGGAACCCTATCACTATAATTAAAAATACACTAAAAAGTTTATTATAGATCTTTACAGGAACATTTCTAGGAAGCCAGACTCATTTTCCTTGTATACCATATTGATATAAACATCTCTTCATAGCCTAACTCATTTCATACCGTATGACTATAAACATTTCTTGAAAGCCCGACTCATTTCCTTTGCATACCGTATTGATATTAACATTTGTTGGATGCCCGACTTATTTCCTTTGCATACCGTATTGATATAAAGATATCTTGGAAGACCAACTCATTTCCTTGGCATAACATATTGATATAAATATTTCTTGGAAGCTCGATTCATCATTTTCTTTCAAATAGATGAAATAGGCTCAATTAGAATTAAACTCAAATTTAACGGCAGCTCGAAATATCAGGACTTAGATTTTCAAGACTCTTGTGTATATCACTTACACTTCAATGTACATTCTTACTTGATATATTTGTGAATCGACTTTCAAGAGCTAGCAATTACATACTCTCATTAATAGTTTGCGAAAGTTGATTCACAAATATACCCAGTATGATTCTTGTTTCTGTGCATTAAAGTGTAAATGATAAGTGAATACAAAAAAACAGAGTTGCAAAGTTAAAAAGGTACTTTTAATTAGAATCTTACTTGGTATATTTGTGAGTTGACTTTTAGGTCTTTTTTTGCTAGTCTTTTAAAAAGTTTAAAATGAGAGCACAAAATTAAATAGTACCCGGAAGACGACTTGCAAATATACCAAATAAGATTCTTGTTAAAGTATATTACAGTGTTTGTGGATGGGGACGCGTGTGTGTGTGTGTGTGTGTGTGTGTGTGTGTGGTTGTGTGTGTGTGTGTTTGTGTATGAGTAACAAAGTAATTCACAACAAAATATTAGAAATATTCTCCAACATGTAAAATTTATTTGTTAATGAACTATATTTTAATACCCTTAAATACATTTTTATATGGCTGGTGGTAATCTTTAATATATTTCTATAAATTAATATTATCATTATTAATACAGCTTTATAACTTAACAGTTGATAGTTGTGTTACTAAAAACATTCAACAATATTATAATATAATATATATTTGTTTAATCTATACTCTACTACTATTATTCTTTATCTGAAAATCTTATGATCTTATTCATATAAAAATATTTTACATTATTTTACCATTTATGACAAAAATCAAATACGTGGTAAGAAAGTATTTTATAATTTTTTCTTAAAGAAAAAATTGAACAAAAATTATAAAAGGGATATCTTATTTCAGACATTAAAACTAAACCTTTCATTTCATTTATATCTTACAAATCTATTTTTAACTTATATTTGTAGGAATTTGTAAGAGTTAGTTTAAACAAATCTTTGTCTAAATCAGCGGTTCTCAACCTGGGGGGCGCGCCTCCCTGGGGAGGCGTAGAAGAATTCCAGGGGAGGCGTCAACAACTTTTTAAAAAAATTGAATTTGATGTTGGACACAAAAACACAATCATTGAAATTTCTTTATAGCTTAATAGAGCTATAAAGCTCTATTTCTTTACTCAACGAACTTTTCTTCCTTTCCAAAATCTCGTCGATGATACCCAAAGTCTTCCAAAATACCTAGTAAATAAAATGAAGGACCTAATATCTGAGCATTTGTTATCTCTGAAGAACAAAATTGGAGCCTATTTCCCAGATATAAGCTCGGAAAACTGGGAATTCAAGTTAACAAGAGACCCCTTTCAAACCAACATTGATATACCTCCTGATGACATTCAAGAACAAACAATTGACTTGCAATGTGATTCCAAAGCTAAATTGGATTTCCCAAACATGGATCTCGAAGATTTCTGGCTAATATATGTTCCTGTTTACCCAGAAGTAGCAATGGAGGCAGTCAAGTTGCTTGTACAATTTTCATCAACTTATCTATGCGAGACAGGATTTTCAGCCCTGGCTAATATAAAATCTAAATATCGAGCCAGACTAGATGCGGAAAGTGACCTGCGGTGTTCTTTGTCAAAATTTCATCCAAACATACAAAAAATAGTTAACGAGAAACAGTGCCAGCCCTCACACTAGCACTACAAAAGTAGCAAACATTTTTCTGGTTATTACTTAAACATATTGTAAGTAAATTTATCATATATAAGTCTAAATTAACTTGATCCGTGAAGGGAGGCGTGACCTCACACCAAAGTGTGAAGGGGGGCACAGAGCCTAAAAGGTTGAGAACCCCTGGTCTAAATGATATGGTTTTTTATAGATTTTTTTCCATGGCGAAAAATTAAGTGTGGTTATCATTGCCAGACAACAGCAAATGCAATATTAAAGTAGTTACATAAAACAAAATATAATTAAATTAAATAAACAAAACAAAATTTACAAAACATAACAGTAATAATATAAAAATGAATATACATCAATAAATATGTAACAATAAAGAAAAACAACAATAAATAAAAAAAAAACAATGTAACAATAAATCTATAACGATATAAATAACACTTGATGTAGAAAATAAATATGTTAACAATAATTAAACTCTAGACACAAACTAACATGAATACCTGTATATTATTATAAATAAATAAATATGTAAATTGAATTTTCGGTTTTTTCTAGGTGTTCAGATAAAACATACTATGTAGTATAGCTGCATTTCACTATAGCAATGTGTGTTGCTGCACAGACCACATTTAACACAATATTCATAATATTAATCACTGCTATGGCAGGTGCTATTATATTCAGAAACACATAAGGTTGATATTTATGGTCCAAATCAGCATAAAGGCCAACTTACCAACGATACAAATGGACTGAGAAGACCATTATGACCGATATACCAACCATCTACAACCAATGTGTTTAATAATGTACACCTAATAGTATGTATATAATAGCAATTTTTTTCTGTAATGTAGATAATTTTATTGCTAGTCAACATTAACTCTGTGATATGTTAGCACAGCCTGGAGAAAAGGCATTGTGATATAGCAGGAAGGGCAGCGAGTAAGGGGTTGAGCGGACTCGGACCCCTCTAAACATCTAAAACTAATCATTTTTATTACATATTTTATTGAACATTATGAAATATAAATACAAAATCGTAGCGTATATAGCATAATAATTAAATATTTACACTTTTTAAAATCAGATGTAACTTTTTAGAGAAATCTGTTACTCTAAATGTAAAAAAATCAACAGCATCAGTGTATACGTCTTTTGCATGTAGAACACCTCCGTACTCTTTTAAGCACTGACTGCAAAAGGCATAGCTGCAGGGTAAGAAGGCGGTAAGTCTGTAGCTTATCCAAACACACATTGCAATTGGATAGACAATGTTTATGGTTACAATCTCTTCTAATCTCCTGATTTCTTCCAACATTCCTTAAAACAAAAAATAAAATAGACTTCAATATTTTAATTGTATCTCAAATTTTATACAAACACCTATACTTTTTTCAGGTTTTTGAATAATACTGATGGCTACCAATGTCTGCTTTTCAATTGCTGCGACTTTTCTTCGTACATCGTACATCTTCTACTAACTTATCCACTCATCACTGATTTTCCAGACACTGATTACAAGATAGTTAATCATGACCACCTCAATGAATCGGTGACTAGATCCGAAACCAGTCATCTTAGTACACAGTCCACTAGCCATTACGCAACACACTGCAGTTGCCTGTGCATTTGAGACTTCTGCCTAACAAAAACAATCAGATATTAAATTTGATTCATAATTATTTGTTATTATCAGTACTACTACCATTTAATTAACTTACCAAACTTTTTGGAGGATATCAGATCTGATCTCGAAAACAAATAAAAAAGTCGATATGACTGTGTCCAAGCCCTCATATGTGATAATTTCTACTTCTAATGAGTCTGGCATAGGAGACTATCCTAGTCTGACTCATTGCTGTTGCCTATGAAATAAAATTTATTAGATATGATAAAAGGAGAAAAGTTAGTTACTTAAAATATCCATAATTACCAGTGATGTTTTGGCACGGTGAGTAGAGGCAGATTGATTACTTTCATTGGTATGGTCAGTAAAAAAATCCCTTAAAACCGATTATATTAGTAGCTGTACTTTCTGTTACCTACAAAAAAAAAGTGTTAGTCCAAAAATGTTCATAGTTAATTACCAGTGATGTAGTGTCACACTCAATAGAGGAAGCTTTGTAATGTTGATTTCTCAATATCCAACAACAGTAATTTATTTATAAAGCCGATTTGATTCTGTTTGCATGGACAGTTGTTTCTTCATAAATCCCAGTTTCATCATAGCCAGCGCTGACATTGTTTGGTATGTCATTGGTCTGAAAGTTATATAAAAATCATTAGGGTAGAGTATCAAGTTGAATATAGTGATTATAACATATTACATTATTTTCTCCTTACCTCTGTTTAGTTATGTCGCCCATCTGAAAGATACTATGAATCTGAAATAAATAATAAGTTGAACATTTTTTAAAAAGAATATTTGCCAATCAAGTCAACTATCCTCGTTTGTAATATAAACAAATTAAGTTTATCCCAAAAGAAAACAGCTCCAACAAACTGTTTATAGTCATATTCATCAAAATCAATGAAAATATACCACCCCCAGAAGAATATTATTAATTTCTTATTTTATTTCCATTGTTACAGTTTTGTGAATGTGATCTGTAATCACTACTTAAGTTATCTAATGCCAGAAGGTTTTCTTCTATTATAACTGTATAACGTTTTGCAAATTCTTCAAAAGAGAAATTCTCTTAATGTCTTCTTATTCTTACAACCATCAACGTTCATTTGTAAGGACAAACCATGAACTGATTTGCCTCGACAACAACATAATCTTTATAAATTACCAAACACATCAAAGACACTAATCAGGGTGTCTAGTAAAATAGCTTGAAGAAATTCCCTGAGTTTTCCCTGACTTTTCATCTTTTAGATGTCTATAGAAAGCCCAGTTTACATTGGGCCCATCCATTGATATCTGAAGGATCTTGGATAAATCCAGACTTTGAACACCTTTTAAGAACGAATTGAGTAACTCTTTTGCTTTTGTGTCTGTAAGGAACACAGAACCAAAATATCGAGCTTTCACTTCATCCGTCTCTGCATCCCAATACCTAACATTCAAATCCATTTAGGCTCTTTGTGATATTTTGTTTAAACTTTCATCAAAGCCAATTACATAGTTAGAATTTGAATTTAATGATGTCAGTAACAGGTCTTTAAAATATTTTGATAAACCGAATACAACACTAGGAAATTTTATCTTTCCGCAATCTCATGTTCTGTGCACCGGTGCTATCAGGGAACATCCTTGGAAAGAGGCACACACTACCTTCTGCATTGCGTAAAGAAGTGTTGCATTACTAAATTCACGCACCATATAATCTCTGCTTCGGTCACTTCATCTTTTAGTTTATATTCATCCTAAGGAAGAAGGGGAGGTAATGACGACATCTGAATGACGCGATTGCCCGCTACGGCAATGAAAACCAGAACCTTCCATGTTGAAATAAACAGTGTAAAAATAATCACCGTCAAATAAAACACATACTATCACGAGTCTAGGCAAATAGCTGGCTACGAATGTTTACACAGCGTTCTGTATGGTCAGAAACAGACTGAGTTATCTGTTATCCCCACCCGTCCATATGATAACAGAACCACTGCGCACCCCAAGGCCACGGTCCAGGCTAAACTTCCCAGCTGTACCAACTAGACACATTTAATATTTATTGACGTAAGTCCTGAAGTCATAGCAATGGGCATCTAAATAAAGAAGTGTTATTTCCTGACTGCCCTGCCCCTAAACCAGCCCGCTGGCTTACAATACCAAATATTCGAGAGCAATGGTCACTAGTTTTGTTTCTAATCAAAATAAATATTTTCCCGATTTTTTAAAATTTTCCCTGACTTTTCCCTGAATTTTCCAGAATTTTAAAATTCCCTGACTTTTCCAGGTTTTCCCGATTTTCCATGTCACTAGACACCCTGACTAATGTTCATTCATAAACCGGAACCAAATTGAAACAATCTATTACTCAATTTTTTTAGATCTGATCTGAAGAAATTGACATTACTATACAAAAATAAAACACCTCACTGCAAAGCACTGAAGATGGATAAGCGCTGTATAAACACATGAGTAAATCTACTGTCTAAATGCCTGTTACTTACAGTGATGACTTCACCTTTCCTCCAAAATAGTTCCAAAATTTTGTAACTCTTGATGACATAACAGTGGACATTTCCACAATTCTGGTGTATTTTCTCACTCTGTACTGCATGGATATAAACACTGAATAAACGTCACTCTCGTACCATTCCCTTTTCAAGAACGTAAGGTAGGTTAAAATTGTTACCTTCATCTTGCTTTTGTTAGCTTTTTTGAATTTTAAATTTTCTTCGTAAGATATACTTACAATTATTCTAAAGAACAAACATATATAAAAGATCTGTACAATACA
Organism: Prosapia bicincta; assembly: GCA_036971475.1. Taxonomy (NCBI): domain Eukaryota; kingdom Metazoa; phylum Arthropoda; class Insecta; order Hemiptera; family Cercopidae; genus Prosapia; species Prosapia bicincta. The sequence continues at coordinate 56,391,423 of JBAIZL010000005.1, forward strand.
ATCTCTGATGGTATAGAAGAGATTGGACAGGTTAGGCCATGACTAGTATAAATGTAGCCTTCAGACCTACTTTAGAAATAAAGTCAGATATTCTTTAGCATATATATATACAATTAGCATATCTAAACAATTTCTACACATATCACATATAGCTCTATATCATAAACTATAAATCTGTGAATCTGTGACATTTGGATGTTTATACACATCTGTGGTTCACTTCAATCTTTTGTTTTGTTTTCTCTTTCTTGACTGAAGAAGATCATGTTGATCGAAATATTTCAAATAAAAGTGTATTAAGTGTTTTATATGTGTTTTTTATATGTGCTTATTTCCAAGAGATTGCAGTTTTGGACTATTGCCTTTAGGTAAGTCTGTCAGTCTCCTATCAAGTCCAAAAAATTCCTATATATATATATATATATATATATAGATTTTTTGGACTAGGAGACTGACAGACTTACCTTGGTAAGAGTCCACACTGTAGTCTTGAAATAGAAACACATAAAAGCACTTAAACAATGATATATTTCAACCACACAGTGGTCTTTATCAATCGAAGAGAAAACACAAAAAGAAATATGAGAGAATGAAATAAAATAAATATAAGTTGTAATCACAGATTGTGTAGAGTAGACATCAGATGACACAGATGCACAGATTAAAGATATATATATATAAATTGTTTCCATGAGCATATGAGTGATTATAGTTTATAGTGATTATAGTTTATATAAACTATAATCACTCATATGCTCATGGAAACAATTTATATATATATATATCTTTAATCTGTGCATCTGTGTCATCTGATGTCTACTCTACACAATCTGTGATTACAACTTATATTTATTTTATTTCATTCTCTCATATTTCTTTTTGTGTTTTCTCTTCGATTGATAAAGACCACTGTGTGGTTGAAATATATCATTGTTTAAGTGCTTTTATGTGTTTCTATTTCAAGACTACAGTGTGGACTCTTACCAAGGTAAGTCTGTCAGTCTCCTAGTCCAAAAAATCTAAATAATCTTTACCAACCAAAACTAACCTAAATATATATATATATATATATATATATATATATATATATATATATATATATATATATATATATATATATATATATATATATATATATATATATAAGTTATTATTATTACTTGCAAATAATTTTTTCCACCACTGAGTGCAATAATTTTACCTTATGTGATGAGGCGCCTTTCGGTCACTTCACCATTGTCGAATCACTGAATTAATGGGACAACGTGAAATATCACCATTTTAACACCAACCAAGGTAAAGAACTCTACTGGAAATATCTCAACCTTAACATCAAACTCCAGAACTGTATTAACAGAATAAATTTCAATAAAAAATGCATATAGAAAATTAATTCAGTGATTCGACAATGGTAAAGTGACCGAAAGGTGCCTCATCACATAAGGTAAAATTATTGCACTTAATGGTGGATAAAATTATTTACAAGTAATAATAATAACTTCATAAAGTCAGTGCAACAGAAAAATAATGGAGAACGTGAAATATCACGATATATTTTATATATATATATATATATATATATATATGAAGTTAATATATTACTATTTTTGAGTAATTTTATCCACCATTAAGTGCAATAATTTTACCTTGAGTGATGAGGCACCTTTCGGTCGTTGACCATTGTCGAATCACTGATTTTTCTCTGCTGTGGATGCTACGTCCGTGAAGCCGGTGTTTGTTGAAGTTACGCGCACTTTTTCTTGATCTGTGTGTATGATATTTCTGTATAGTATGTCTTCTGTATATGTTGTTTGTAGATTCATTAAGTTGTTGTGTATGTTTTTATAAATGTGGTATTTTTCTAGTGAGTTTAGTTCTATTGGGTTGTTATTTATTTCCAGTATGGTTAGGTTATTTTCGTAATTTGTAATTTCGTGTTTATGGGATATTAGGTGTGCTGCAACATTTGATACTTTAGAATTTTTGTTTTTGAATGCTCTATAATGTTCTTCAAATCTTATTTTAAATGTTCTGGATGTTTTTCCTATGTAAAAAGCGTTACAGTTGTTGCATGTGATTTTGTAAATTCCTGATAGGTTATGTTTTTCTGAATTTGTTATGTGGTTTGTGTTATTAAGATATTTTATTATTTTGTTGTTTGGTTTGTAAGTTGGAGTGTAGTATTCTTTGTTGTATATATTTGTTATTTTTTCTATTTTGTTATTGGTATATTTATATTTTAGGTAGATTTTTTTATTTTTATTATTTTCGTGTTCCGGTTGTAGTGTTGTGTTGAGGTTAGGTTTTTTTGTGAATTTATTGTATATATTTTTTATAATGTGTTTGTTGTATCCATTTTCTATTGCTACTTTTGTAATGTTATCTAATTCTTCATTTAATTTTTGTTTGTTATCCTGTGTGTATTTTATTGCTTTATTTATCATGTTACTGTAAGTGTTAATTTTGTGTGTCCAGGGGTGGTTAGATTTGTAGTGTATTGTGGTGTTGTTGGAAGTAGGTTTTCTGTATACTGTAGTTTCTATATTATTATCATTTATATTTAAAGTAATGTCGAGGAAGTTGATTGTTCTATTTGTTTCTGTTTCAACGGTGAATTGTATGTTTTCGTTGTATGTATTTAGTTTGTTTAATATTATGACGTGTTCGTTGTGAATGGTAGGTTGGTATATTACAAGTATATCGTCTACATATCTTGTCCATAGTGAGATATTGTGTGTGTTTATTATCCTATTGTGTGTGTACCCTAGTATCCCAATAGAAGAAACCATAGAAATAATAAAAAACAAACTGATACACAATAACGAAAAAAGAAACATAATAGATAGTATCATTACGCTAACCAAACACATATGTAACCAAAATTACTTCCAATTTAACAATAAATATTATAAACAAACAACAGGACTCCCCATGGGTTCACCCATATCATCTGTCATGTCAGAAATATATTTACAACACTTTAAACAAATAATAATTAAACCTATAATAAACACACACAATATCTCACTATGGACAAGATATGTAGACGATATACTTGTAATATACCAACCTACCATTCACAACGAACACGTCAAAATATTAAACAAACTAAATACATACAACGAAAACATACAATTCACCGTTGAAACAGAAACAAATAGAACAATCAACTTCCTCGACATTACTTTAAATATAAATGATAATAATATAGAAACTACAGTATACAGAAAACCTACTTCCAACAACACCACAATACACTACAAATCTAACCACCCCTGGACACACAAAATTAACACTTACAGTAACATGATAAATAAAGCAATAAAATACACACAGGATAACAAACAAAAATTAAATGAAGAATTAGATAACATTACAAAAGTAGCAATAGAAAATGGATACAACAAACACATTATAAAAAATATATACAATAAATTCACAAAAAAACCTAACCTCAACACAACACTACAACCGGAACACGAAAATAATAAAAATAAAAAAAATCTACCTAAAATATAAATATACCAATAACAAAATAGAAAAAATAACAAATATATACAACAAAGAATACTACACTCCAACTTACAAACCAAACAACAAAATAATAAAATATCTTAATAACACAAACCACATAACAAATTCAGAAAAACATAACCTATCAGGAATTTACAAAATCACATGCAACAACTGTAACGCTTTTTACATAGGAAAAACATCCAGAACATTTAAAATAAGATTTAAAGAACATTATAGAGCATTCAAAAACAAAAATTCTAAAGTATCAAATGTTGCAGCACACCTAATATCCCATAAACACGAAATTACAAATTACGAAAATAACCTAACCATACTGGAAATAAATAACAACCCAATAGAACTAAACTCACTAGAAAAATACCACATTTATAAAAACATACACAACAACTTAATGAATCTACAAACAACATATACAGAAGACATACTATACAGAAATATCATACACACAGATCAAGAAAAAGTGCGCGTAACTTCAACAAACACCGGCTTCACGGACGTAGCATCCACAGCAGAGAAAAATCAGTGATTCGACAATGGTCAACGACTGAAAGGTGCCTCATCACTCAAGGTAAAATTATTGCACTTAATGGTGGATAAAATTACTCAAAAATAGTAATATATTAACTTCATAAAGTCAGTGCAACGGAAAAACAATGGATAATGTTAAATATCAAGAATATATATATATATATATATATATATATATATATATATATATATATATATATATATATATATATAATAAATTAAAAATATTTCATAAACAAGAATACTTTTAATGAATATATTTATTCTGTTAAATACAGAACGAATAAATATATTCATTAAAAGTATTCTTGTTTATGAAATATTTTTAATTTATTAACTATATTACAAGAAAACATATCACCATATTTAATATATATATATATATATATATATATATATATATATATATATATTCGGTGGATTAATCTAGAGCAATGCCTAAGTTTACATGTTACAATTCTTTTGAGGTATTGTATATCAAGTTTATAGTACCTATAGACAAAATACAAGGAATATATGTAAATTCTACAACATACTCTTTGTACTTTGACAAAGATTATCTAAAGAGGAAGGGTATCATGTTGATTAAAAGTAAAGATTCTTTGTCTTTACATAGCACTCTTGTAGTTGTATTTCTCGTGTAAAAACTAATAAAGGCTATAAAGCCATAAGACAACTAATTTAATTTCAAAGGCTTAGGGCACAGCAAATAATATCTGACAATAATGCAGAAAATACCAAGTCAGGTGCAGGGATGCAGGGGCTACAAACATTTCAAAATTATCTTACTGCCTAAATATGACTGTACAATTACCACATTTTAGGTTTTATGGTGATGAGTTAAAATAAGATTGTATATTGCTTAGTTAGATTTATGGTGATAGGGTGAAATGAGATTGTATATTGTTTAGTTATATTTTATGATAGTAAGCGAAAATAAGGTTGTATATTGTTTAGTTATATTTATGGTGATAAACTAAAATAAGATTGTATATTGTTTAGTTTGATTTATGGTGATAGAGTGAAATAAGATTTTTAATTGTTTAATTATACTTATTGTGATAAACTAAAAAAGGATTGTATACTGTTTAGTTAGATTTTATAATGATAGGCTAAAATAAGCAAATGGTGGCACAGATAGAACTGAGCGACTGGAGTTCATACCAACACAAACGCTGGACTCTCTAACACTTTATGTTATCGCGCTGCATGATCACACTTGCAATTATGTAAGCATAAGATCCGAATTGTATGTTTTGTTTCTGATTGTGTAATATATTTTTTATTTCATTATTCACTTTGTCCCTAATGCACTTGAACCAATTTTTCTAGCTGTCTTCACTGCTTCATATTTTATACTGGAGTCTATATTCAATGTAAAAGAAAAGTAGTAAAACATTTTTGTAACACTAATTTCCGTGTTTGTATCTTGAGTAAAAGATCATTATGATTTCAAATAGTTTTTGTAGACGAGTTATTTTCAATGTGTTGCAGAAATTACATCATATGTAAACACGCTGATTTGTACAACTTTTAAGCTTTTGGTGCTTTACCAAAAATGTAATTCTTGTGTTAAAAAGAAATTGAAATGGATAAAATATAAAACAATACCTGTCATAAAACTTTAGTGATAAATAACTCAAATATTTAAAATCTTTTATAGTAAATCCTAACTAAGTTAATTTGCAAGAGATCCGACTAATAGACATAACGTTTAGCAAGAGAATGTCAGGAAAAACTCAAAAAAGAAAATATATTCACAATAATTTCCTTTATTATGGAGGAAAAATATTTACACATCATAACAAATAGTACAAAATATCAAAAACATGTATAATGATGTCCACTTTGTGTGTAGGAATGTGGTAAGCTTCTGTTGCGTCCGCTTCAATTTAAATGGCACACAGATTTCATTTTCACAAGGTTACTCAAGAAATAGTCCTGCTGAGAGTAAAGTTGTCATGTACAGTCCCGACAAATAAATTAATTACACTCTTGGCAAACACAATATATATTTAGTATGCTATGATTATTTGCTCCAATAACCAATACCACTAACAAAACGCACTTTTACATTTCCCCAAAGTGGTTTGGGTAACTCAGAGATCCGACATTACGAAGTTACACTAATATTATATTTCCTAAAATCTTCAAAGTAGGTTGGTATCGTAAATAAAACTAACCTACATTAGTTTTAATTCTACTAAATTTTCCAAGCAATGATAACTCATTAAATACTTTATAAATAAACACAATTATGAATAAACAAAAAACTGTTGATCCTGATTTGACGAAAAACCAAAACATTAATTTACTCACCTTATTTAAATCTATCCTATGTTCGGCTATCACAGCTAGCTTTTCTACCAAATTTTTTAACCTCTCCTGTGTGGCGTGGGATATTAGGGCAGCTACTTCTGAATTAGGTTCATCAAGGCCATGCTGCGATGCTACATAACAAAAATACAAAAGCCATTAAGATATGCTAAAATATTAATTAAGTAAAATTAAAGATACTGAATAAAAATTATTAGATAGTTATTGACAAAACAAATTACAATAACTCATTTATTAAATTAGGTTACCTCATTCTTTATAACGAGTATAATTTATATCCAAAATTATAGATATAAAATTTTGAATTTATCAAACTTCTTACAGATTTTAAGAGATTCATATCAAAAATTAGAAAGTCATTTAAAAGTCCTGGTTTATTGGAGTTTTAAGAAATTTTAGACACGAAATTTTTGCAGAAGAAATTTTTATAGCTGATAGACACTAATATAAACAGCCTCGGCAGAGGAGTGGAATAACCTTTTCTGAGAACCAATGATTTCCTCTAGTGTAATAAGCCTACAATAAAAATATTGGCAAAAACCTCAAATCCACAAAAATATACAATATTACAAACTTATAATATTAACCACCTACTTCGATGACCATGTCATCATCATCGGATGATCTTAATACAAAATTGCAATCTAGAGTGCAATAATTTACAAATTAGACTGACACCAACCGTTATCTATGATTGCTATCTATAACTAATGGAGACTGTAGAGAACGGTTGGCGTCAGTCTAATTTGTAAATTATTGAACTCTAGATTGCAATTTTGTAATAAGACCCTCTGAGGATGATGACATGGTCATCAAAATGCACATAAGGGTTTAATCCTACGTAGCTTGTAATATTAGTTATTATTATTTTTATGGTATTGGGGTTTTAATCGGAACAAGGAATTGTAGTTTTGTTGTTTATTGTTTACACACAAAACGCAAAAAATATTGAGACATGTTGCACAGATGAGAAAACATAATTGTCTCAACAACAATGTCATACCAAACAGGCCAATTGGCCCAACAAAGTTTTTTAATTTCACTTATGCTATTAAAAAACTATGTCTGGCCAATTGGCCCGACTTGTGTGTTTATATATATTATGATGAGAAACATAGTTTTGTACTTAGGTATGATAAGATAACAAAAAATAAGTATACATTATTTTAAAAAAAAGCTTAAAATATTTTAGCAGTTCTCGAGGAAAATGCCGATATTGTGTCCGGCAGCTAACGTGTTAATATATGTTAAATGTAAAAAACCATTTATTAATTCCAAGTTCAGGATAGTAAAAAACAATAATTATTGAACACAAAATCAATTTGGAAATATTGTTAATAAGGATGTAGTTATGAAGAAATTCTACAAACTGTGCATTATACTGATTGATGAAGAGAATAGAGAAAATAATATTATCATTTTATCACCTTGAACATGAAATTTATTCTTTAATAGTCAACTTATTCTAAACTAATAAAATGGAATCATTGTCTTAGGACTTATCCATGAACTCAGAGACAAATCAATTATCATTGAGTAGAACAAAAGGTTGATTTGCTTTGTTTATAGTTATTCTTCTACTCGTATTTACAAGGGTGGAAAAATCTGACAGATACTTACATATAAATAAAAATCTTCATAATTCCGCATTTGACAAATTAATATCTAATTTTTAGTCAGAATTAAATCAGAAGATAAATAGTTTAATAAAATAACCATTGCGCTTCACAAATGAACTCAGCCCTTTGTAACAAAATATTGCTATGGCCTGTAAGATGACAAAATCAGACCTTGGATTTTCACCATTGCTTCACTAAAAGCAACAGATTTGTTTACTAAACGAATTTAATTACAGTGATATGTCGCATACAAGCCTACTAGTCAGTCTAAGGAATATTTATCGCTTTTCAAAACATATAATATAAATGTAGAAAGATATTTATCACCCATAATAAAAATGTCTAAACATAAAAGAACTTTTATCAATTTTTATGTTTACTGGAGTGAGAGGCTCAGTATAGTTTATGCTTGGTTATCGTTCATGAGCATGTTTTTTATGTCATAATAGTATGTAAAAATAACAAAATCAGCGACAATTCAATAAGGACCTGTTCTGAGAGTGAAAGTGAGTTTAGTGACATTATAAAGTTGCAATATAAAGTACACAAAGAGTGTTTCAATTCTATCACAGTGAAATAAAACTCAATTAAAAATTTGTGTAAATATATGATTTTTTTTAATGAGGTGGGCAACGAATGCTATAGCCTATACTTCAACACAAACTTCAAACCCTAAGTAACATTTTATGGTTTTTACAATAATTATAATGTTAATAATAATTATTATTAATAGTAATCAAAAACTAAATAATGTTCAAAATAATGAATAAACAAATTACAACTTCATAAATAAATACATATCTGACACCACAACAAACACACCCACACACACAAAATTGCATCCACATTCAGAAAACTAAATTGCCAAATTTCAAAAACTTTAAGAAATCACATACAACTCTTTCAACAACAAACAGAAAAATACAATCTATCTGGTATACAAAATAATATGTAATGACTGCCGCAGCTTCTACATTTGCCAAATTGGTAGATCATTTAACACAAGATTGAAAAAACCCATCGACAACATAAAAAACAAATCCGAAATTCAGCTATGCAATACATATATAAAGCATCCAACACACATGCACACTAATTTAAATATTCTCCTTATATTAAACTATAGTAAAAAAAACTAACCACTAAAGAAAATTTTGAAATCTTTAAAGATCACAACACAAAAGCAACATATCTTAAACGACCATTTACACTTTGAATCTAATACTCTATTCCATTTTATAGTAAACTACCCGCTTAACCCACACCCACTTCACGCTCATAAACTGTATGCCTGTGGAACCTTAAGCAAAGGTGACAGTAGCAGGTTGGCTTCGTCAATGAAATGAATGTTTCGGAACGCGTCAGCAATTAAGTTAAAAGTTTTCATTCAGTTACGCAATAATTACTTATGACATGTTAAGTGGTTATTCAATAAAAATTTTTTTATTAAAAATTCATGAAAATTCTGTTTATTTTTTCCTTTTATGCAAAATATTATTCTTTTATTTTTAAACACGTATTGAAAATAGTATGTATACAGCAGTAAACATTTTTGGAAAAAACTGATGCCAATATCAGATAAAACAAACATTGCAACATTTATATTTGAAAAACTACTTATCTGAATATTTCATTATATTGTATTATTATTCATTAACAGTAAATATGGTGTTTATATTATTATTTCTATGTGGTTACACTTCTTTATTACTGTTATTATTATGTTACATTATTTTTTGTCTAAAGTATGTATTATATGCAAAATTTTCTCTCGGATTCTTTATTATAGTAATTCAAAGTAATTTTTAAAATACTTTGTAAAGCAAATTTTAGTTTACAAAGTTTGAATTGTAAACTCAAATTTAATAATTTGTTTGTTTGTTTAAGGAATAAGATATTTATTGAATCATTTGAGAAAATGTTATTGTTATCACTTAGGCAGCGAACATACAAAAAGCAACTGGTAGTCACAAATAAACTTGAGTTGCTACTAGAAAAGTTGCTAGTCGTCTTACAACATGGTTCATATAAAGTTGTTAGTTTAGTTGTCAAAGGAGGATGCCGTCCTTGTCTATATTTTAAGAAAGAAACTACAAAAACTTTACAAAAAAAGACAATTCAGTATACACCCCTATAACGGTATTCATGTGAGACAAAGTCATATACTGCTGTGCAAAACTTATGAATTTACCCAGACCAATTTTTTAATTATTACACTGGCCAACAGCTGTTTTGGTGCCGGGGTATTAAGAGCTGATTTTATATGAATTTGATGCCCTGAATTCAAATATGGCATTAGTTTTTGCCTAGGAGCTCAAATTTTTAAGATATAACATTTTAGTGAAATATACGCTACACTATTTTAAGTTAAATCAGTGGATCAAATTAAACACTCAACACGAAATTTTTATTACTATATTATAATTATATTTTTATTTTTATCATTATACAAATATTATTATATACAAAAACAGAAAAAAACATCATCGTCTACATAGAACAATCAAACCAGGTATAGTCACTGAACACTACGGAAGCTTTTTTTCGTGACTTTCTTGAATGTAAATTAGAACAGTCCCTTTTTAAACTCCAGCAGTAATCTGCCATCATGTGTGTATCCCATCTTCCTTTGTAGCGATCCTCCATAGTTTTAATATCCTGGTGAAATCTTTCACCTTGTTCCTCACTGGTGTCGCCTAAATGTTCAGGAAAACTATCTAAGTGGCTGTGTAAATAGTGCACCTTAATGCTCATGTTACAGCCAAGTGATTTGAAACTGTTTAGCATCTCATTTACCATTTCAACATAGTTTTCAGCTTTGTGCCCACGTTTTATCCTGATCACCAAGCCTAACACCGAAGTATCCAAGATAAGCTTGTATGTAAGCAATAAATGTATAGCTTTAGAACTGCACAAAATACAGTTAAAACTGCACATTTTGCGTTAAACTGCACATTACAAAAACGATTATCTGAAAAAGTAGAGCTGGTAGAGAAAAACTGATTTCATATTTGGATTCAGCGCCCCAAATATTACTAAAATCAGTTCTAAAATCCTAGGCACCAAAAAATAAATTTTTTTTTGTAGGCCTGTGTTATCGTATGAGCATTAGCAGTTACAACTACCTTTTAAGTTATGTATTTGAAAACATCAAGAAAAAAACAACTAATTGGCGAGAACCGATTTCATCTAGAGAAAGAATAACAATAACACTCAGCTAAGGTCAATTGCTTACTTATGTATTTCTTTTTATGTATATCTTAAGAAAGAAGCTACAAAAACGTTACAAAAACAACATTTCAGTGTACATCCCTATAACGTCATTCAGTGAGAGAAAGTCAATACATTGCGGTGCAAAACTTATGAAATTACCACGACCAATTTTTTAATTAGTATCGTATGATCATTAGCAGTTACGACTCCGCAGCCTTAGTTCTATAATTTCTTGCCAACAATGGAAAAAAAATTATTTAAATTCTTAGAATTTTAAAACTTTAATACAGATTGCCAAAAAAGGTTCAGTAATTTATATATAAGACACGGAAAAATGTTGTAGTAAGTGTTCATTAATCTCATAATGCTATAACCACTTTGCTCTGCCATGAACTGATTTGCCTCGACAACAACATACTCTTTATAAATTACCAAACACATCAAAGACACTAATCAGGGTGTCTAGTAAAATAGCTTGAAGAAATTCCCTGAGTTTTCCCTGACTTTTCCTCTTTTAGATGTCTATAGAAAGCCCAGTTTACATTGGGCCCATCCATTGATATCTGAAGGATCTTGGATAAATCCAGACTTTGAACACCTTTTAAGAACGAATTGAGTAACTCTTTTGCTTTTGTGTCTGTAAGGAACACAGAACCAAAATATCGAGCTTTCACTTCATCCGTCTCTGCATCCCAATACCTAACACTCAAATCCATTTGGGCTCTTTGTGATATTTTGTTTAAACTTTCATCAAAGCCAATTACATAGTTAGAATTTGAATTTAATGATGTCAGTAACAGGTCTTTAAAATAATTTGATAAACCGAATACAACACTAGGAAATTTTATCTTTCCGCAATCTCATGTTCTGTGCACCGGTGCTATCAGGGAACATCCTTGGAAAGAGGCACACACTACCTTCTGCATTGCGTAAAGAAGTGTTGCATTACTAAATTCACGCACCATATAATCTCTGCTTCAGTCACTTTATCTTTTAGTTTATATTTATCCTAAGGAAGGAGGGGAGGTAATGACGACATCTGAATGACGCGATTGCCCGCTACGGCAATGAAAACCAGAACCTTCCATGTTGAAATAAACAGTGTAAAAATAATCACCGTCAAATAAAACACATATTATTACGAGTCTAGACAAATAGCTGGCTACGAATGTTTACACAGTGTTCTGTGGGGTCAGAAACAGACTGAGTTATCTGTTATCCCACCCGTCCATATGATAACAGAACCACTGCGCACCCCAAGGCCACGGTCCAGGCTAAAACTTCCCAGCTGTACCAACTCGACACATTTATTATTTATTGACATAAGTCCTGAAGTTATAGCAACGGGCTTATCAAATAAATAATGGGCATCTAAATAAAGAAGTGTTATTTCCTGACTGCCCTGCCCCTAAACCAGCCCGCTGGCTTACAATACCAAATATTCGAGAGCAATGACCACTAGTTTTGTTTCTAATCAAAATAAATATTTTCCCGATTTTTAAAAATTTTCCCTAACTTTTCCCTGAATTTTCCAGAATCTTAAAATTCCCTGACTTTTCCAGGTTTTCCTGGTTTTCCCTGTCGCTAGACACCCTGTTTATACACATCTGTGGTTCACTTCAGTCTTTTCTTTTTCTCTTTTTTGATTGATAAAGATCATTATGTGATCAAAATATTTCAATAGTGTGATTGATATGTTTTTAGATGTGTCTATTTATTTATTTCCAAATATATATATATATATATATATATATATATATATATATATATATATATATATATATATATATATATATTTAGGTTAGTTTTGGTTGGTAAAGTTATTTAGATTTTTTGGACTAGGAGACTGACAGACTTACCTTGGTAAGAGTCCACTCAGTAGTCTTGAAATAGAAACACATAGATAAAGTGTTTTATCTTTGATTGATAAAGACCACTGTGTGGTTGAAATATATCATTGTTTAACCCTTAGCACTCGACTATCGGGGGAGCCCTGCCAAGCGTATATTGCAGTTTACTCGTATGTCGGGAGTCACCCGACACGATTTTCAAATGCCTATAACTCGTTTGCGGCGAAGCCCACAACATTCAATCTTTTACCGTTTGGTCTACAATCTATTGAAAATAATGTGAACTAAGTTGAAAATGCCTAGGAATATGTGAGTCATCACAAAATCTATTTTGCCGCTACATTGTAATCTGCAATTAGGTTACAGTTTTGCCGGTTATTTGTTTACTCGTAGTTTGCCGTGGCTTCATGTGTAATTAGTGATTCCGAAATATCCTGATCTTTTACTTGTTGATCCTGATTTATTAGAATGTAGTTCAGTTTCATAAAAAAAAATAACTAAACCAACAGGTATTTGTAAATATAACCAGTTTATGGGTGGTATAGATTTAGCTGTTCAATATAATGAACCGTGCAGTTTTACAAAACGAACAAACAAATGGCGGAGGACAATGTTTTTCTGGCTATTAAATGTAGCTGTAGTAAACAGTTTTATTATCTATATAATAACAAAAAAAGGAAATGAAAGAAAATCCTGTTAAAAAAAATAGTTTCGCCAAAACTTGGTGAGGGAACGCATTGGTGATACCAGGAATAACCCGTATAGTGAGAGGGGTCGGCCGTCAACTACTGACAAAGAAGAAAGACTGAATTGGAAATTACATTTAAACTTTTCCAATGATAAAAATACTTCTAAAGGTTGTGTAGTTTGCAGTAACAGGAAGATAAAAGGAGGTAGAAGGGAAACAGTTTTTCACTACAAAACATACGGCAGAAAACCAGGACTTCATCCGGAAGACTGTTTTCAAAGATATCATACTCTGCAAAACTACAAATAAGATAATAAAATCATGTACATACAGTATTAGTGAATAAAAATAGCTTAGTTTACTAAAATCATGTAAGAGAAAACAAAGTTTTCCATAAACAATAATGCAACCTGCAGGTGAGGAATTTATCCCAATTTAATTACAAGTGGGGAAGCAAAGCATGTTACAAAAATCCGAGCGCTAAGGGTTAAGTGCTTTTATGTGTTTCTATTTCAAGACTACAGAGTGGACTCTTACCAAGGTAAGTCTGTCAGTCTCCTAGTCCAAAAAATCTATATATATATATATATATATATATATACTAGTGGTATACCAAGTCCAGAGAATCCCCTAACCTCAACATCAGATAAATCCATTCATTTTTTTTTTTTTTTTTTTTAAACTAGCCTTATCTCTTTTCCCCTGACAGACTTATATAAACTATAATCACTCATATGTTCATGGAAACAATATATATATATCTTTAATCTGTGCATCTGTGACATCTGATTTCTACTCTACACAATCTGTGATTACAATTATTTTATTTCATTCTCTCATATTTCTTTTTGTGTTTTCTCTTCGATTGATAAAGACCACTGTGTGGTTGAAATATATCATTGTTTAAGTGCCTTTATGTGTTTCTATTTCAAGACTACAGAGTGGACTCTTACCAAGGTAAGTCTGTCAGTCTCCTAGTCCAAAAAATCTAAATAATCTTTACCAACCAAAACTAACCTAAATATATATATATATATATATATATATATATATATATATATATATATATATATATATATATATATATATATATATGAAGTTATTATTAATTGTAAACAATTTTTTCCACCACTAAGTCCAATAATTTTACCTTATGTCATGAGGCACCTTTCTGAGGAAGAAATAGAGAAAATTAATTCACTGATTCGACAATGGTCAAGTGACCGAAAGGTACCTCATCACATAAGGTAAAATTTTTGCATTTAGTGGTGGAAGAAATTGTTTACAATTAATAATAATAACTTCATAAAGTCGGTGGAATGGAAAAATAATGAACGACATGAAATATCACGATATATATATATATATATATATATATATATATATATATATATATATATATATATATATATATATATATAGATTTTTTGGACTAGGAGACTGACAGACTTACCTTGGTAAGAGTCCACACTGTAGTCTTGAAATAGAAACACATAAAAGCACTTAAACAATGATATATTTCAACCACACAGTGGTCTTTATCAATCGAAGAGAAAACACAAAAAGAAATATGAGAGAATGAAATAAAATAAATATAAGATATATTTATTTTATTTCATTCTCTCATATTTCTTTTTGTGTTTTCTCTTCGATTGATAAAGACCACTGTGTGGTTGAAATATATCATTGTTTAAGTGCTTTTATGTGTTTCTATTTCAAGACTACAGTGTGGACTCTTACCAAGGTAAGTCTGTCAGTCTCCTAGTCCAAAAAATCTAAATAATCTTTACCAACCAAAACTAACCTAAAAAATATATATATATATATATATATATATATATATATATATATATATATATATATATATCTGAAACAGGGAAATTTGATAGCTATCAAATTTATTGTTATTATCACAGAAGATATAATTTTTTTATAATTGTATCAAGTGTCCTGATGGTACATGTACCAATCAAGTGCTTATACCGCCTCAAGTGACTCTAGTTTCTAACCACCTCAGAACTCATAATTTCACATTTGAACTGATACTCTTCTTTAGTGTTAATGTTGATAAGTTTTGAACTTACTTCAGAAAACTCGAACAAAATTAACAGTCAATGTTCTCATTGTTGCTACTGTTGACAGGTCAAACGACATGTCATGATGGTTACAGGTGATATAGCAATCTAACACAGAGTACCATGTAGCCTAGTCATAATGAAAATCATAGACAGAATGATTATCTATATGGGATTAACTGAGAATAAAGCAAAATGCTGACTCTTATTCCAGTCGCCTAGAAAGCAATAAGCAAATCTGTTGTCAAGTATATTACCAGTTACTACAGTGAATCAATTGATAAATCAATGGTGACCTTAGAGCCAAATAACATTAGCGTTATAACAACTCAGTAAAGTAAAGGAAAACATAAAGTGAGGTGTTACTTACAGTAATTAATTAGCATTTAATGTTATTCATGACAACAAACCTAGTAAAGTTGATATAAAACCCTTCTTTGAGAAGAAAATTCATTTTTCTGAACTACAAAAACCAACTAAAAACCTTTTCTTATTTTTAGTAACTTCATTTTCACTTTAGAGGTTCTAAATATTGAAAAACAAAAAATAAATATGTTTTTTCTATATTTGAACAGACAACTGTGTGAAGAAAGTATAATAAATGTATTCATGTTTTGCTTAATTTTATCTGCCCCATAAATAGATTTGTCTTTGCTTAAAATTTCTAAAAATTATTTGGCATTGGGTTATAGTTCTCCTATAAAACAAAAAATCATGCATCTTGTGCACATTGCAACACTTGTAGGACAATTGAATAAAAAACAATAGAATTGATTATTTTGCCATAATGGAAAAGTAATAATATCAAAATTCAAACATCTAATTTATTCATATACTTCAAAGGTAAACAAAATTTTAAGAAATGTATAGAAAAATAGGAGCCTAACTTTATTTTAAAAACTTTAAGCATACTTTTAGTCATAACAAAAAATGTATGACTATTTCCAATAATAAAGAGTAATTCCGTCTGTCAGTCTGGGGCGAGATTTCACTAAGCTATATGGTCTCTTACTTGCTTAACTGTCGATGTAAACAGACATTACCAATTTGACTAATTTTCTGCATTAGAGGCGCAGAATGCAAATACACGTCGTCTTTACACGACCGTATTTGTGTGCCGACAAACTCCGTTGACCCCAATATCCTTTGTGTTTCTTCCGCCAAATTGACTCCTCCCATGGCTGCCACATCGTTGATATCATCATCTCCACTAAAACAATAAAATTTTTGTTAAAATTATTGTTATTTGTAACACAGAATTCGTACAATTTTTAAAAGTATAAAAAATTTAGAATGTTTTAATAGATATGGTTTAAGGTATTTAAAGTATTTATTTCAATATTTCTAAAAACTTTTGAAAACAATTTTAAAATATTTCAAAAATTCTATAAACAGAAAATTCTATAATTTAGTTAACATTTTTCTTATTTGAAACATTGTAGAATATTTGGAGGAAATCTTATAAATTTTAAGCAACATTTTTTTATTTCATCCATTATATTACCATTCTAAACTATAACTGGATATCACTTTATCGTTCCATGGCTTTTACTCGTATTTGATGAGTATAAACAGTAATATTGTCTAACTATTATTTAGATGGGCCAATTTCTAAAATTTTCAATTTCGAATCTAAAATTTTCCTTTTGATTCTCGAGTCGTCAATTCTTTCAAGTTATATTCTACATTATAGTCCTCTAATAATCAATTCAATTAATATCTTGGTCATATGGCAAAACCTGTTAAAATTTCTGTTTTAATATAATAGGCTATATAAAACGTTCAACCCTGATTTATGGATAGGAATTTCTGAAAGGATGACAAACATATCAGATAAAAATAATAGTTTATTTAAAGTTGAAAATGTGAACTTCATTTACACTATTTTATGAACTTTGAAAATATTCCTGAGCCTAATACTGATGTGGTCGGTGTGGATGTGCTTGGAATAGCAATAGAGCTAGGCTTAATGAAAATTGATTATAGTTTATCTATACTTGTAAGCCCTGTGTCTGAAGATAAGTTTCTTCAAGCAGATTTTTTTTTTGAAAAATTTGGGCTAAATAGATTGTTAAGTGCTTTTACATATTTGATGTAGTATGAGATTTTCCACTACTTGAAATTAG
This sequence comes from Prosapia bicincta, assembly GCA_036971475.1. NCBI lineage: Eukaryota > Metazoa > Arthropoda > Insecta > Hemiptera > Cercopidae > Prosapia > Prosapia bicincta. The sequence continues at coordinate 56,409,396 of JBAIZL010000005.1, forward strand.
TTTTTAACAAAATTTACATCTGGCCTTAGCACTGTCTAACTGCTCCAGATCGTAAGAAAACCACACACCACTATTTTTACCTTTTAAACTCATGTAGTTATAACTTAAAACACCAACAACTAAAAGTTAGGCAATTAAACTAAATATAAAGATAATAAAACTAACACTTAACTGGTAACTGGCAACAACAACATAACCTCGAAACAGTTTTAATTACACCTAACTCAAATTTCTTAAAACTGGTCGCTAAATGATAAAACAAAACCGTAACACAACGGAATGGCGGGCGCGATACCACGATGTTATATTCACTTTAGCAGAATAGTAATATGGAATGTCATGTGAAGGCGATGTGTATATAACTAGGAATGACAACTTATTTATATTGTTAATAAAATAAAAATTATTATTATTACCGGATAAATACGTTTGACAAATAGACAAAGTTATAAAATAGAGCACGATATGAAATCAATACAACTCCAGTAATAGTCATTTCAGTTTGTAAAAGTGGAGATATGAGAACTACTTTGTTTTTTCGACATCTATGAATCGGTGGCCGCCGCCAGACATGGGGGAGAGGGAGAGAGAGTGTTGAGCCCGTTCTAGTGAGAGTGAGACAGCAGAGAGAGTCGAGCGATGACAAACAACCAGATATGGTTCCGATATTCTTTGATGTTGCGTCATAAATAATATTTTTGTTATCTCAAATCAGCATTTGCTTTAACCATTTCGTTTAATTCATTCAAAGCAACTAATACGTAAATAAGACATAGTTGGTAATTAATTATTTTTTGAATAAATTACTCTGCACACTTATTTTAATAGTTTCAAAAATAAAAATCGGAATCGACACTTTTATAAAAGGAGAATCGAGTATCGACGATTCCTCGATACCACTAATATCGACGATTCCTGGAATCGAGAATCGGAACCGTCCCGTCCCTACTATTATTGATGAATCTCTTTCTATCTACAGTATATTTATTTCTTATTTTATGGTTACTTAGTGTAGAAAACGTTATAAGATATTAATAATTGAATATTATTTTAAATATTATATCAAAGTTATAATATTTATATATATGGCCTAATTGCAAATAAACATGATATAAACTTTAAAATTTTATTTTATTCTATCTAGAACACTTTTAATAAACATTTCTGATTTACCCAGTAAACATATACATAATTATAAATCTGATATAAATAGGTCCAATATTTATAAAATAGTTATGAAATGTTTGCTTAAAATCTTTTAAAGACTATAGCAACTACAATATTAAAAAATAAATTTTAAAAAACTATAAAACTGTTTTAATTACTAAAAAAAACAACAAACCCTATTTTTCAACAATCAACAGCTGATGAACAGTAAGCAAGAAAGAATATTTTTCTCAAATTCTACATAACAATTATATAAATGAATAAAAACATTCTAACACATTACATACAGAAATGGCACCTATAAATTATAACCCCTCAATTAACACAATTCCTCCTCAGAATTTCATAATTTATTGATTAGTGCTTTGTAAATGATAGACCATATTAATATTATATATATATATATATATATATATATATATATATATATATATATATATATATATAAATGGAATAAAATATCGTATTGCATAGCTAATGTTATAATTTAGAAAATTTATAATTTACTAAAAACATTTATATACAAAATTTAGTTGATAAAAATAATAATTTTTTAAATTTTTATTTAATTATATGGTGTATATATAACGGTGAGATTAATTTAAAGGATTATAGTAAAATTGCAACACTGTAACACATTTACATTATTATAATTAAGAAAATATAAGTACTTATATTCTACATTACACAGAAATAAACTGAATTATTAAAGACAGTTAATACTTTTTTTACTATAGTTTAAAAGTGTATATATAATTCTTTTGTGTAAGTTAATTACTACCGTTCTTGTTTCTCTAGAACCTCGAGATTTGATGATGTACAATATTCATTTTTTATGCAATGAGATTCAGTTAAATGCGACTTAAGGAATCAGTATTATTTGCTACAGTAGATTAAATAGAAAAAAACTTTAGATTTTTAAAATATAAAATACATAAGGTGAATATTTACACTGAGTAGTTCAGGTTACACTGAAATAAAAATTGTTAACAAAAATTCAGGTTCAGGAAACCAACAAAATTTTTGAGTTGGAAGTAAAAATTGGAGGTTTTTGTAATTTTAACAAAAATTTATATAAATTTTACAAAGTGAAAAATGGGGAAATTCTATAGAAAATACCCAACTACAGAAATTAAATAAAACATCTTTCAAGATTTTGGAAAATCCAGTTACAAATATTCATAATTGAAGAGGCTCCCAGGTTTCTCATGTAACCAAAAACCATAAAATTTCTTCATACCTCAATCGCAGTTTAATGTACTATGAATTATTAGATATAAGAAAACAAAAGTAGGTTCATGAAACCATGAAAATGAAGTCCTTATACGTGACATATTTACTAGGGAGGGATGTTTCTTAGTAAGTTGCATTATTTTTTAAAATCTGTGTGTTAGGAGGAAAACATTTGGGAGTCGTAGGGAATTTGCGTCTGGGTGTAGTGGCAGCACTGTAATGATGATAAAAAAAATTGCTGTTAGAAATCATTTTTGCTAGTACAACAGATTCTAGGGCTTAATAACATTGATATTGCCTCCAGAACACATCTATCTGACACATGGAATGAACCCATCTTGGAAACTAAAGTATGTTTTAAATATCAGTTGTATAACTTATCTTAATCTTATGAGTATTGGCTGGTACTAGCAGAAATTTTAAAGCTCTGTGTTCACTTTTAACTTCATATTTTAGAAACATGAATGCCATTATTGCCCTAGTCATCATTTGGTGCTCCTTCTTGGTTAGGAAAGAAAACATATTTTTTTAAAACAGATTCTAACTACTTTTTAGAAGTCTATCTATTTACAAAAGTATATTTAGAATGAAAGAGGGGAATAATTAAGTCATTTTTATGGTTTAGGTTACAGCATATTGAAACAATTGGCAATAATTCATATAAAATCGCTCTAACTAAAAAAAATTTTTTTTTTTTTCTAAGACAGTGTTTGGAAGGTAGTCTTGCTAAATACTGGTAACCGTTCAAAGAGGTCTATTTTGAACGTGTAATTGCAGAGGTTCTATTAACTTAGCATAAGAAGCCTGCTTCTGATCTGTCTTTCTCCAGTTATGATTGATTGAAATTTTTAATAAACTATATTTCAAGAGAAAATGTTTTGGCAAATTTTATTAAGTAGCTTTGTTTTGTTTCTTTTATATTTTTCAAAATTTAACTATGTTACAAGAGTGAAATGTTTCAAATGTTTAAATAAACCACGTAAGTTCAAGTATTTGCCAAGATATGTTCAAAGTTTAATTACAATATAAAAAACCGATACAAATTAATTAATAAAATAAAAAATATAGAAACAAACAGCAACACAAAAATAATAAGTATGACATAACTAACATACCCTAGTATCCCAGTAGAAGAAACCATAGAAATAATATAAAACAAACTAATACACAATAACGAAAAAGAAAACACAATAGATAGTATCATTAAACTAACCAAACACATATGTAACCAAAATTACTTCCAATTTAACAATAAATACTATAAACAAACAACTGGACTCCCCATGGGATCACCCATATCCTCAGTCATGTCAGATATATATCTACAACACTTTGAACAAATAATAATTAAACCTATACTACATACACATAATATTTTACTATGGACAAGATACGTAGACGATATACTTGTAATATACAAACCTACCATTCACAACGAACATCATAATACTAAACAAATTAAATACATACAACGAAAACATACAATTCACCTTCGAAACAGAAACAAACAGAACAATTAACTACCTTGACATTACATTAAATGTAAATAACAATAAAATAGAAACTTCAGTAAACAGAAAACCAACTTCCAACAACACCACAATACACTACAAATCTAACCACCCCTGGACACACAAAATTAACACTTACAGTAACATGATAAATAAAGCAATAAAATACACACAAGATAACAAACGAAAAATTAAATGAAGAATTAGATAACATTACAAAAATAGCAATAGAAAATGGATACAACAAACACCTTATAAAAAAACATATACAATAAATTTTTAAAAAAACCTAACCTTAACACAACACTAGAACCTAAACACAAAAATAATATAAATAAATAAAATCTACCTAAAATATAAACACAACAATGACAAAATAGAAAAATTAGCAAATATATACAACAAAGAATACTACACTCCAACATATAAACCAAATAACAAAATAATAAAATATCTTAATAACACAAACCACAAAACAAATACAGAAAACATAACCTATCAGGAATTTACAAAATTACATGTAACAACTGCAACGCATTTTACTTAGGAAAAACAACCAGATCATTTAAAATAAGATTTTGAAGAACATTACAGAGCATGCAAAAATAAAAATACAAAAGCAATAAATCTTGCAAAACACCTAATATCACATAAACATGAAATAACAAAGTACGAAAATAACCAAACCATACTTGAAATAAATAACAACCCAATAGAACTAAACTTACTAGAAAAATACTACATTTATAAAAACATTCACACAACAATTTAATGAACCTACATACAACATATGCAGACTAGGTACTATTCAAAAACTTTATACACATGGCTCAAGAAGAAATATTTATGACGTCAACAAATACTAACATCACAGACCGAGCATCCACACCAGAAAAATAGAGAAAATTAATTCAGTGATTCGACAATGGTCAAGTGACCAAAAGGTAGGCACCTTTTGCCATCACATAAGGTAAAATTATTGCACTTAGTGGTGGATAAAAAAATTATTTACAAGTAATAATAATAACTTCATATATATATATATTAACTTCATAAAGTCAGTGCAACGGAAAAACAATGGATAACGTTAAATATCAAGAATATATATATATATATATATAGGAATTTTTTGGACTTGATAGGAGACTGACAGACTTATATAGTAGATCATATATATATAGACAGATCATATATATATATATATATATATATATAGATTTTTTGGACTAGGAGAATGACAGACTTACCTTGGTAAGAGTCCACACTGTAGTCTTGAAATAGAAACACATAAAAGCACTTAAACAATGATATATTTCAACCACACAGTGGTCTTTGTCAATCGAAGAGAAAACACAAAAAGAAATAAGAGAGAATGAAATAAAATAAATATAAGTTGTAATCACAGATTGTGTAGAGTAGAAATCAGATGACACAAACGCACAGATTAAAGATATATATATATATATATATATATATATATATATATATATATTGTTTCCATGAGCATATGAGTGATTATAGTTTATATAAATCTGTCAGGGGAAAAGAAATAAGGCTATTTGGAAAAAAAAAATGAATGGATTTATCTGATGTTGAGGTTAGGGGATTCTCTGGACTTGGTATACCACTGGTATGATAGTTCCTAGTCCAAAAAATCTAAATAATCTTTACCAACCAAAACTAACCTAAAAATATATAAACATATATTTAATCTTTCCATTTTCATATTCCTTCCCTATCTTTGTATGTGTTCTTTCCTCCTTTCCTATCTTATATATAATGAATCTTCCTAAGCTGTATTTGAAACAGCTTAAAAACCTGGCTTTTAAAATCTCAAAAATAAACATGCATATACTGTTTTTAGAAGCATGTCTAAATCTAGGCATTACACCAAAGGGTTTAAATATGAAATCACCACTGTCAGGTATGCCCCAGTATATCAAAACTGTTATTTCTCCAATTTACAAAAACAACTCTTTCCAAATTACAAGTTTGGTCTTACAGTGTCACAAACAAGAACAAGTCAAATTATCTGAATTACTAACCTCAACTGCCAAATTAATTACCTCCAATTTTCCATATCTAATACAACAAATGGAAGATACTTTCAATAAAGCATACATACTGCAAGACAATCTTGCAAAGAATAAAATACATAAACTTTCAAAACTCTGCATTCAAGAAATAAATCTTTTTGGCCAAATCAAAAAATATGATAATCCAGTTTTACCTGCCGACAAACCACCTCTTGTTTGTGACAAACCTAGCCTCAAGTTCTCTCTTCAAGATACCAGTACCCTGTGGACAACTCCCTAAACTGCCAACCCAATCATTATTGCTAAATAACAAAAATAATAATAAAAACAGTCCTGATGTAAGAAATAACCCTTCACCAAAAACAGTTTCCGTGCACAATATTTCCAACCACACACTCTCGGAACATGAACTACAAGTAATTTCTAAAGGCCTGTCATTCACACCAGCTAAGGAAATAGACCAATTCAAGTTAGGAAAAGATGTTTTCAGCTTTGCCAGAAAACTTAGGATAAAAAATTATATAGCTCAGACACCAACTTTCAAAACGGATACAAACATAGACGTATGTCTTGCAAAATTCAAACCACCCTCCAACTGGGATCCACCACTACTACCACCTGATCACCCCATTGAACTTTACATCAACTTTATAATGCAAAGCATCACCGATATAAATTTCACTAAAAATCTGAAGACTAAACCTAACCTTACCAAATTAGAAAAGGCGGCAATATTTTCGTTGAAAAACAATAAAGATATTATGATTCTTCCAGCAGATAAAGGTTCAACCACTGTCATTATGAACAAAGAAGACTACATCAAAGAAGAAAATAAGCAACTGTCAGACATCACAACATACAAAATACTTACAGATAACCCCACTACAGAATTCAACAATTTACTCTCGGACCTACTCAAATATACAGCTCCTGAACAAAATATTTCGGAAACATCTCTAAAATTATTATATAATGAAAACCCCTCTACTCCTCAATTCTATATATTACCAAAGATCCACAAAAACATAATCCCTCCACCTGGTAGACCAATAATTGCTGGCTGCAATTCAGTAACGGAAAGAATTTCAGCTTTCCTCGACTCACACCTTCAACCCTTAGTAAAAACCTTCCATCACATACCCAGGACACCAATCATTTCATAGATCGACTCTCACAAATATCTGTACCTCTACCCCCGGTAACTATTTTGGTCACCATAGATGTCACCTCTCTCTATACCAACATCCCTCATGCACACGACCTATCTGCAATAGAGAATTTTCTAAACAAACGCCCAGGCAAGCCTTCTCCCACTACACCTTTTCTTGTGAACCTGACCAGGTTCATCCTCGAGAAGAACAACTTTCAGTTTGAGGGAAGGAACTACCTTCAAATAAAGGGAACAGCAATGGGCACCAGAATGGCACCATCGTACGCAAATCTGTACATGGGATTGTTGGAAGAAAGTTTTCTAAAGACACAAACACACCAGCCATTATGTTGGTATAGATATATAGATGACATCTTCCTAATTTGGACACAGGGTGCTTCAACACTTGAGGCATTTTTAGACAGCCTGACACAATTCTCCACACTTCAATTTACCTGGGAGAAATCTACATCAGCCATCACCTTTTTGGATGTAGAGGTAACACTCCAGAATGGAAATATCAACACATCAAATTCACATCAAACCGACAAACCACCTACAATATCTCCATTTCGACAGCAACCACCCAATAAACATAAAACGATCCATTCCATACAGTCAAGCAATCAGGGGTAAGAGAATCTGTTTGAATGATAGGGAATTGGAAGATTTTAATAGAAAGATATCAACAGCCTTCCAGAGAAGAGGATACCCAAAAAAACTCATTGAAAACCAAATTCATTCAGCACAATCCTCGGTTCACCATAAACCACAAACAGAACAAAATAAACTGTCTTTAATAACAGACTACCATCCTGGTCTACATAAACTCAACAAGATATTGAGAGATATCACACAATCTGTGATTACAATTATTTTATTTCATTCTCTCATATTTCTTTTTGTGTTTTCTCTTCGATTGACAAAGACCACTGTGTGGTTGAAATATATCATTGTTTAAGTGCTTTTATGTGTTTCTATTTCAAGACTACAGAGTGGACTCTTACCAAGGTAAGTCTGTCAGTCTCCTAGTCCAAAAAATCTATATATATATATATATGAAGTTAATAAATTACCAATTTTGAGTAATTTTATCCACCATTAAGTGCAATAATTTTACCTTGACTCAAGGTAAAATTATTGCACTTAATGGTGGATAAAATTACTCAAAATTGGTAATTTATTAACTTCATAAAGTCAGTGCAACGGAAAAACAATGGATAATATTAAATATCAGGAATATATATATATATATATATATATATATATATATAGTTTTGGTTGGTAAATATATATATATATATATATATATATATATTCTTGATATTTTACGTTATCCATTGTTTTTCCGTTGCACTGACTTTATGAAGTTAATATATTACTATTGTAAGTAATTTTATCCACTATTAAGTGCAATAATTTTAACTTGAGTGGTGAGGCACCTTTCGGTCACTTGACCATTGTCGAATCACTCGGTTTATAACTTCATATATATATATATATATATATATATATATATATATATATATATATATATATATATATATATATATATATATATATATATATATATATATATTTAGGTTAGTTTTGGTTGGTAAAGATTATTTAGATTTTTTGGACTAGGAGACTGACAGACTTACCTTGGTAAGAGTCCACACTGTAGTCTTGGAATAGAAACACATAAAAGCACTTAAACAATGATATATTTCAACCACACAGTGGTCTTTGTCAATCGAAGAGAAAACACAAAAAGAAATATGAGAGAATGAAATAAAATAAATATCAAAAAGTCTCCTAGTCCAAAAAATCTATATATATATATATATATATATATATATATATATATATATATATATATATATATATATATATATATATATATTAAGAACAATTTAGATAGACAGCAAGTCTTCCTAGATCATAACGATAGATACAATTGTTATAAACAATTGATCCAATAAGTCTTTTTAAAGTGTAAATAATAATTTATATGTGAACAAAGGTTTTCAACTAAAAGTTTATGAAAAGCAACTAAATGCTTTTCAAAAAACTGGGGGTTTAAAGGGTTTAGGCATTTCTATTGTACACCAATGTAGGTTGCTGAGGTATTGCATATAACTGGGTTTTGTAATACACTTTTATATCTTCAATGAATTTACAAACAAAACCATTGAGTTTCAATAACCAATATAGTATGAACAAAACAATTTTCGAAAATAGAAAATCATCACATGCCCAACAAAAGCATTTCCCTGAACTGTTAAATATTCTGTAAGATATTCTTTCCAATTGGAATAATGGAATTCTTAAATGTTCTAATTAATAAAATAGCTGGCATTTAGAGGTTTAAATATTACTCCTACCATGAGACTGAAAATTTTAAATAAATACTTACGTATAACCAACAGAAGAATACGACTTTTTCTCTCTCTCTTTGGACGAAGTTACAGCTTTAAAAAGTAAAGAAGATGCGGGTGAAAGTTGTTGTTTTAATGAAGTTGTTGCTAAACTTGGAGACGTAAGAGGTCTAGCAGAAACGGTTTTGGCAAACATCTGCCCAGATTTCAAACCTGTTGCAATATTAGGTGATTTTAACGTAACTGGCGATGACATGTGAGATTTATTTAATTGCGTTCTAATTGGCGTTGCTACTCGAAGTCCTGAATTTGATCCTATTACTGATGTTTGCGGCCTTAAACCACCCACAGGTGTTGTTCCTACTTTTGTGGCTGGAGAAGGAACCCTCATAGGCTGAAACCACAAATTTGTTGTTGTTTATTCATCTGTATGGGGTTCAACATAAATTTTAAAAATTGTTTATCATTACCTCTTACAAAACTATATGCATAGGTCATTTTTTAAAAGCGTTTTTTGCTTTTGTCATTATGTGAACTTCATGTAAAAACTACTTTCAAACTGCAACATTTTGCTTCATAGCAATGCTCGGACTTGTACAGCAGCTGGACAACAGCACTAATAAATAATTTAGACAAGTGATAATGACTTATCTATTTAAAGCTCTGATTTTTCAAATTTTCACCAATATCTTGAACCTTCTTTTTCCTTTAAGGAGTTTCTTAGTAGAAAGGGTATAGGTAATGCATAAATTTTGTAACAAACTGTAACTAAGTGGTTAATGTCAGAATATGCAATGAAGATCTCTAAAAGCTTGTGCCATGACTAAACAAGTCTTTAGACAATAAAGGTAAATAGTGGTGTTGATTACATTGAAACCAACGTCAGAATAAAATTCATGACTTTCTAAAACTACAGTAGAGCATCAATTAACTGAACATGTAAAATCCAAACCCCTCCTTTAACACACTGTTACATATGCAGCGAGCAATCCTTGTGTTTGTTAAGTTAATTTTGTAATATTTCGAAACACGCAGACATATTTGAGTGAAACCAAAGGATATCTCCTCTATACCCACCAGAAAAAACCAATTCAGTTGATCTCGAGACGATAGACGACCAACATAGACAGTTTAGAGTGGTTTTGGCGGATAATCCCTGCCTGTGTGTGTAACAATATAAATTGTTTATGTTAAAACATTATTCTTTGACTTAGTGATGTATAGATATGTTTATTTGTCAACATGAACGTAATTTTGAAGGAGAATGTTATAATTTAGAAAGACTTTTTCAAATTAGAGTATTTTATTAACCTACACAATGAAACCTAAATTGGCAAGAAATTCTCTGCCCATGCTCATGACCACATTTCAGAAGGTAAAGGTCTGATAGTGGGATTTAAGGCATTTAGATAAATATATAGAATAACTTTACCTATTAATAAACACAAAAAAAACTTTTTGTACAAAAAGGTAGTTAAGATTCCAAAGACTGTAAAAATAAAAAGTACTTGAGATTGTGATAGAGGTGATCATGTTATGCCAGTAGGTTCCAGGCTTTCAAAATATGACAAAACTGAAGCTGTAAAATGGTTGGATCTCGATAAAAATGGCTTGGGCTACAAAATCCTGGAAAAAAACGATATCGTATCTTCAATGTGAGCCAGAAAATCAAGAATCCATTGACAGCGAAGAAGACGCAGCACACGACCTCGTACCTTCATATTTTGAACCTTTTACGTAGTTAAAGTGATGTGTTGGTACGAAGAGCAGACCGAATGCACTCAAGCTCAGCTCCTGCTACTTAAGCGAATGAAGGATTTGGGTGGCAAAAAACAAGTTCCGAAACGCACACAGCCCAAAATTAGCAAGTTTTTTATATAAAATATTTCAGTGATTTTGTAGTTTTTCTTTTTGTATAGATACATATATTTGTAAATATGTAGTAAATTATTTTTGTGAAATAAGTGAATTCTTCTGGATTTAAAGATACAAGTAAATCAAAGTACAATGTACATATGTCAAATGGTTATTTTCATTTATCTTAACATTTTTAGTGTAACTAGGAATTTCCAGGTTATGTTCGAAAATCCGGATATCCAAATTATTTTGGTTGTACGATGTTCTACTGTATAACGCTTATATTTTGTGTAGTTTATACAACTTTTAAATATATTTTTAAATTGTACTTATTAATACTAGCATTAGCATTATTTATGTCTCTTTTATTATTACATGATATTTACATACTTTTATTGTAAATCTTTGAAGTACATTAAATTTTAGATACTGAATTTCTGTGTATATTATTTCAAAAAGCACCTTTAAATACAGTAGAATCCACTTAATATGCTCCCATTCAAGACAATTTCCCGCTCATTACAATTTTTTTCTTATACCTTAAAATTTAGCATAGAAAAAAACATACTAATTCTCATGGACTAAAGATATGCTTTGAATCCCGCTTAATATGCTTTTTTTAGACGACTTTCTCGACTCCTACAGGAAAATTTAGAGCACAGCAATCAATTTCAATAAAAAAGCATTTTGGTAGTTTTATGCAATTCAACAGTTAAGTACTGTGTAAAATGAAAAACACAATTATCACACAACATAATCAAATAGGAAACAAAATAAAGCGTTGATAAAGGCAGTGTAAAATGATTCAGCAGAATGTTTATATCAATAATATAGAACCCCGAATTTACACGGTATAAGATGACATCAGAGCATTTCTGTTTGCTTGGAACAAAATATCTGGTTTTGTTTACTGTATGTGTACAAGTGCAGTATACATTCTACCATGAACTCATTCCCTCCTCCCTCCTTCTCACCTCTCTCCACTTATCCTACATCTTCTAAACACGAATGTTATACAAATGTCAAGTCAGTACAGACTCAGTACACATTATAAATTATGTGCAGTAAGTAAATACATGTACCATAGGATAATTTTTTTTTAGTCTTATGAGATGAGCGGGATAAAAAGAAATTCTTTATCAGTTCATAATAAATTGAAAATTTTTGAAGTGTTAAAATGAAAATTAACATCTGAAAAATCAAAAGCAACTTGTGGTTGATCTGAACATTCAGAGTTTCACATCAAACAAATTTTTAAAAAGGAAAAGGAGTTAGAAGGAAATGTAGTTCAAGGTAAAATGAAAAAAAAGAAAATAAAGACTGAGAAGTATGAAGAATTGGAAAACGTTTTGTTACAATGGTTTCATTAATCCTGTAGCTTACATCTCCACATAAATGGGACATTATTCACCAAATAGCCCGAGAAATCTCAAAACAGCTTCAAATTAATAATTTTACTGGGTCCAGTGAATGGATTACCCGATTCAAAACAACATATAGCTTTGTATATCGTCAGATCAGTGGAGAAGCAGAGTCAGTAAATAAGTAAGATGTTTCTTCTTGGAAAGATATCGTGTTACCACAGTAGCTGATAGTTTTGATTCTGACAAGTTTAAAATTGTTTTCAAACTCATACCACCTGAGTCACTTATTTATTAAAAGGACAAATGTCACAGTGGATAACAAAGTAAAGAGAGACTTTCAGTACTAGTGTGCGCAAATGCAGATGGTTCAGAAAAATTTAAACTGTAGGTCATGGAAAACCCGAAGCTGCTCACATTTTTTTAAGAACATTCTCTTTTTTCATGCTATTATGCAGCTCAGTGTTGCACACGGATGACAGGTCAACAATTATTTTATGGATAGCACGGCTAAATACGATTTTCAAATACGAATCAAAAGATTCTTCTATTTATTAACAATGATGTAGTAGCCATGCACTGATGAAGGCAACATCGTTGTTGAAACTAGTCTGTTTGTTTTAATAAACTAGTGCGTTGGTTTTAATAAACTAATCTACAGTGAGTTTAAACTATTTTAATGTTTACCATTGTTGATTCTTCTACTTATTGAAAACTGTCCAGCACATCCAAAAAATATTTAACAAACATAAAAATGTTTTTCTTTTCTCCCGAAAGACAAAAGCAAGCTCTAACCCAAGGACCAGGGGACAATAAAAGTTGTAAAGCAACAATATCGTAAGCGACTATCCAAGATAATTATGTGCCGTGGAACAAGGAAATCAGCAACATCTGGTAAACATGTTTGACGCTATTAATTGCTGCTTCAGCATCGGATAAAGTTCGCTCTGAGGTCATTAAAAAACGGTTTCATAAAAGCAGATGTCAAATGGTCTCACTTTAAACTGGCATTGGAGAGTATTCTCAACAAAGTTGAGGAAGTCATACTTGATGACTTTCCCAACTGAATATCTGTCGACAATAACATTGCGATTTAAGAGGTACAAACAGTACGGAAAGTTGTAAAACAAATCACTTCAATAGCTTCCACTACAAATAAGAGTGAAGTGAGTGTGATGATAATAATGAAGAAGACGAGCTTTCTGCCGCTAGTAACACCTGCTGCAGCATTTGATGCACTGAATGATGTGAGACGTTGCATTATCAGCTTGCTGAGAATTCCAGACAACGCTATCAAAAAGATTAATCAATTGGAACATTTATTTTAAATTCTTCTTTGAAAAGATTAAAACGAAATGAGATCGAAAATTATTTTAAGAAAATATGAATACTCAAAAATAAGCATTCTGTAGATAGCAGAAATGTAGTAATGTGTATCCATTAAAAGCGTACAAGTACATATGTAATAAGTACGTTATTCTTTCATTTTTTTTTTTTTTTAATTGTGATAAAATTGTTTTAGTGAATATATAGGAATATGCAACACATATAACGGGGAGTAGATTCAGTGTTCTTCTGTTGATATTGTAATATTTTCTATTCTCGTTTAAAACAATTTCCAATTAAAACTCTATTTTTTGGTGGTCCCTTGAAAATCGTATTAATCAGATTTTACTGTACTTCAATTTTTTTAATGCAAAGAAACCTTGACATTCAGTGATAAACTGTAAACTGGACTGTTAAAATCAACTCCATGTTCAATTACTGTTTAACTTTTACATGAATTAAAATTTTTATAAATGAATTTATTATTAACATTATTTCTAATTGGGCATGTTTGTTTTTTTTATAATGCTCAAAACACATTTCAACTAAAATATATGCAACATTCTATATTAATGTTATAAGTTATATAACTGTGTAGGTTGACACACTTACCTGTAAATACTTCGGAAAGTCATGAAAAAAACATTAAATAAATTTTATAATAATTATTAGCTAAGGTAAATTCTAGGGTAGATCTAGGGTAAATTAGGCACATAAATTTTTAAACTAAAATAATCTGTAACATGAACAGTTAAAATTAATGTCAGTTGAAAAAAAAATGATACTATCAGATGAAAAATTGTGTTTTCTAAACTTTCTTAAAGACCTGGAAACTTAAATATAAGATAATTTTATACTTAAATATTGGCTACATAACACGAATACATTACGAATATTACAAATGTTTAAGAATAAAATTTTGGAACAAAAATGAAGGATATTCAGCGTGTTGAAGACAAGGATTGTATGGAAACAAAATGGATGGAGAGGTTCATTAATTGTTTTGAACCTTTGTGTTCCATGGAATTGGTTTTATCCTGACAGATAATATTGCTAGAATTTAGCTCATTACATTTCAAGATATAATTGATGTTTTAACACGTTCAGCACGGCTATCATACCCGCACGCTCTGCCGGTGCCCTATCCGCTTCCCTTCAGTAAGACGTCGAGTACACCGGCATGCATACTCCGAGTCTAATTAAAACTTCTCTAGTGTCGATAAGTGTTTGTATAAAGGTCTGATTTTTACGTCAGTGCTTCAAAAGAGTTTGGAGAGCATTATTGTCTGAGTCATTTTTAAATCCGACCACCCCAAGTTTAATTTCTTGATGCTTTAACTGAAACAATGCTTCAGGGAGTTTTATAAACAGATTTAATTTGGTTTAACTTTCATATTTTAATGTTTTATTAGTCTTAACCACTTAACGTGGCAAAATATCCGATCAAAACGACGATCATAAAAATAAACTAAGCTTTCTGAACTAACGCAAGAATAAACAATAATTGTTTTATTAGAGTGAATGAACCTACTCGAGCTGGTAACAGACTACTGTAAATTAGAGTCATTGACAAAATGTTTGGACGCCAGAAATCCTAATGTGTCCTCATAAGATTGTAGTAAACAAATGTCAGCTAATCTCAGCTATAAATAGTCTAAGATGTAAGCATTATCTGTCTCCGTTTACATTATCGATCCCTATTGCTTTGTGAAACACATGGCAAAAGCAGAAACAAACATTCCGAGTTCAATGACGAGTGGTTAATTTTAGTATGTAGTATATTTTAATAGTAGCTACTTTAGATTTTTATGTAAATTACCATTTTTTTCTGTCTTTTTTATTGAGTTTTATTATTTGTCATACAGTATTTCATCATTGTATTAGTTGATATTTTATGTAGATTTCTTTTTTTTATTGTGACCCAATAAATACAACAATATTTTAATGTCTAATATACTGTTTTGATGTCCCCAATAAACCTGTATGTGGTAGTAATAAAATTATTGAGATGAAAACAGGCACGATAGTTAGATGCAACGACAAGATATGCAACCTGCATACAATTTCAATGATTCCACTGCCAAGGGCAGCAAGCGCACCGGAACGCTCCAACTTTTACAATTAAATAGTGTTTAAAATTTTTAAATATTTTTCCCGTTTATAACTATGCATTTAAGTACAGATTTTGAGATGTGGAAGTTAACGAAAAGACAGACAGTAGTTTGATGAGATCTCCAATATCGCCGCCATGCTGAATGTGTTAATACTGAAATTCAAGGATATACAAAATTATTGATAATATGAAAACTATTCTAAGAAATTGTTTGAGTAATAACTCTTTCAAAGTAATTCTAAGCAAACTACTTAAATTAAATCTTCGAATCAAACATTACTTTTTATTAACATTTACGAGTAATAATTTATTGTAATTTATAATAGTTGTCACATTTTTAATGCCCTGATGCCCTCGAGTAATAATTTATAGTAATTTATAAAAGTTGTCACATTTTTAATGTCCTGAGTTTTAAATCTCATAACACAACTTGTTAAATTAAAACTCATTCTTACCGTAACTATGCGATGTTGAATAGATTGCCCAGGTCTCACAGAAGTCGATCCAGGAACTGTAGTTGGTGCTGTATGTGTAATAACTCTCATTTGAGGTGCTGTTGTCATTTGGACCTGCGGCCGTGCAGTTGTATTAGTCTTTAGACAGAAAGACAAAGATTTGGTTAGTTAAAGCATAAACAAGTTATACATAGTTAGAAAAGAACAAATTTTTTTCTTAAACTATTTTTATTAAAATAATGAAAATAGATGTCTTTGGAACAAAGCCATCATGTGAAAGTTTCAGTGAATGAAAAATTTGACGAAGGTGTATTTTTATGCTTTACACAAGAGAGGCAAAAAGGAGTTCCTATTAGTAGCCCATTAATACAAGAAAAGAAATTGCAGTTTAACAAATTAATGAACGGTGATTTGGAATTTACTGCTAGCAATGAATGGTTGGATAGATGGAAGAGAAGGCATGGAATTAGACAACTAACGGTAAGCAGAAAGAAGTTATCAGCTGATATCTTGCTGCAAAAGAATATTCAGACGAATTCACAGATTTGATTACGTCTGAAAATTACTCACCCCAACAAGTGTATAATGCAGACAAGACTGGATTGAATTTTAAAGCCCTTCTCACTAAAAGTCTTGCTTCTAAAGAGGAATCTTCTAATTCAGGGTTTAAAACGAGCAAACAGCGTCTCACAGTTTTAACCTGCAGTAACGCCGCGGGAACAAATAAGCTACCATTAATGGTGATTGGAAAATCCACCAAGCCACTAGACCTTAAAAATATGAACTTGAATGTTCTCCCTGTTCATTACAGAAATCAGTGTAAGGTGTGAATGACTGGTAATATTTTCCAAGGAGTGGTTCAAAAATGAATTTGTTTCTTCAGTAACAAAATTTAATAAAAAAAAATGGACTGCCACCAAAAGCTCTACATTTGATAGACAATGCTCCTCCACATCTTCCATATATGCAGTTGGTATATAAAGACATAAAAGCAATTTTTCTCCCGTCTAACGTGACATCATTGCTTCAGTCTATGAATCAAGGTGTGCTGCAGAACATAAAACTGAGCTACAGAAAAAAGCTTATGCAAACTTTAATGGAAGAGATTGTTCTCTTTCTATTCTAGAAAAACCTAAGACAATTACAATAAAAAATGTAATTTACTGGGTAGCAGAATCCTGGAATAATATCAGTAACACTCTACTGCAGAAATCTTGGAAGAAGCTAGCCTCGAATTTGTGGAAACACCACTTAGAACACGGGATGATGAAACTGAGCTCCTTCAGCTAATTCAAAGAGTACCAGGATGTGAAGATACTGAAGGAAGTTGCCTCAAAGAGTGAACAGCACTAGATAACAATGAAGAATATACCGAGCATGACATGGTGTCTATGGTCCAGGATCAACACAATGACAATATAGCAGATGGCGATAGCGAGGGAAAAGATGCCTCTACGAATCCTGTAACTCATGACAAGGCTGCTGCCGCCGCTCTCGACATTGTGTTGCGTTACGTAGAACGCTGCAACACCCAATGCTAAAGAGACAGTGGCGTAAGATCGCATCCTCGGAAAGGTTTACGTCTCTTCACTTGATGAAGATTACTGACTTTAAGTGAAAAATATATTAAAGTGTTTGTCTTTTCTTTTTAGGTAAAACATATAGTTTAGTGTTTGTTTTTTTTATTTTTATTTTATTGTCAATAAGTTCTATGTTAATGAAGTGATATAGTCGTATAGTATAGGCCTTTGCATTATATCATGTTTTTACATTGTCAATTCCAATATATTACACATCTCAGTCCTGTTTTACATAAGTAGCAAACTTTCAGTGTATACTTCATTAAACTTTATATAATTTATTAAAATTTGGTTTTTATCAGATCATGTACGGATTTCACATGGGTTCGGATTTCTGGGGTTCGGATTTGAGGGGTTCTACTGTATATTAAAATATACCAATGAAGTATCCAGTTAGGACAGATTTGCTTGTAATTTTATTCAACATTACTATTAATCAAATCTACATGTGAGGTAAGAATAGAGATCAATGTGACATCACCTGGCAAAAGGCATTACTTCACGGAAGCAGATATCTAATTAGTTCCCAAACATAAATATTTATCTTTTCATTAAGTAGTAAAATAACCAAACCTAACCTAACCTAACTGTAGCATGTTTTCCACAGAAAATAAGGTTTATATTCGTGTTCTACACACAAAAATGAGTTATAATAAAAAAAAACAACCAAAAAACCTAGTTAACAGCACATATTATTTACTATTTTTTAGTTTAATAGGCTGTTCTTTTCATCTTCTATGTATGTCTTATTTGTGATCTGCCTTAATGACCAAAGGATCAGACTGTTAAATAAAATAATAACAGACTTTAAACAATATCATATTCCAATATAACAACTTTTGTTTTATTGTAAAAGCGCATTATATTTGTTCATCATAGTTTTATGAAGAGCACTGGGAATTCTTTATTCAGTTATATTAATTTAGTATTATGCAGTAAATACTGAACTACATGACTGTATGTAATTACATAATCATAAATTAAAGCTCAGCTTATGAGATTAAATATACAAAAAATACACACGGGTACATACTTTTCCTCACAATAATTTTTTTTTAAATATAACATGTATTCAGCAACAATGTTCCCATGAGATTAAATATACAAAAAATACACACGGGTACATACTTTTCTTCACAATAATTTTTTTAAAAATATAACATGTATTCAGCAACAATGTTCCCCTCATCGGTGATATATTCTACACCAAGTGTGATCAAAACAAAATTGTTCAAGTTCAATATAAAACTATAGATAAAGTCACTAACAGATAATAACTTATTTATAAACCTAAAACAAACCATTTAAACTTGGAATAATTTAAGAAATTCGACAAATCAATAAAAATATTAACACACATTGAGTGCAGTGGACGATATCACCCGTGACGATAGGCGTTCATGTACACCCCACGTCCACTCTCAATTTATTGGTTCAGTGTGAGGTTAGCCATTGCCGGGAAATACTGTGTCCCTTATCAGTTATTGTACCAGTCTTTGTGAACATTTTGGTGTGTTTTGTTTTTTGTTCCACTGTTGCTGTCGGATTGGGGACTTTGTTGTCGTATTAGTGTTGCTTGAAATGTGTTATAGTTGTTTATTAGTTTTTGTACAATGAATATGGATAATGAGGTTGAATTATTAGAGAATGCCTACTCTGGCAACAAAAATGGCTCCGAGGATAGGTCTGACATCACCGACGATGACGACGAGGGGGTCTCCAACATGGCCACAATATTGGTGTTTTCCCGGAGAATTGCCCAAGATATTTGCCTATATTTGAATAATTTGTACTTTTTTTTTGTTCCCCTATCATATCTAAGTACAAAATATGTTTCTTATCATAATATATATGTATATATATATATATATATATATATATATATATATATATATATATATATATATATATATATTTTAGGTTAGTTTTGGTTGGTAAAGATTATTTAGATTTTTTGGACTAGGAGACTGACAGACTTACCTTGGTAAGAGTCCACTCTGTAGTCTTGAAATAGAAACACATAAAAGCACTTAACCAATGATATATTTCAATCACACAGTGGTCTTTGTCAATCAAAGAGAAAACACAAAAAGAAATCATTTCTTTTTTTTACTCTTTGATTGACAAAGACCACTGTGTGGTTGAAATATATCATTGGTTAAGTGCTTTTATGTGTTTCTATTTCAAGACTACAGAGTGGACTCTTACCAAGGTAAGTCTGTCAGTCTCCTAGTCCAAAAAATCTATATATATATATATATATATATATATATATATATATATATATATATATATATATATATATATATAATCATGTATCGGGTCAATTGGCCACACATAGTTTTTTTTTTGTAGCGTAAATGACACATAAAAATCTGTCGGGTCAATTGGCTCAACATTGTTTTTTTATATTTCTTATACATTATATTTTCTTATCTTTGCTACACACCTAATATTTTTTTGTTTTGCGTGTAAACAATAAACAACAACACCACATTTTCATGTTCATGTTCCATTTATCCACGTAATAAACTGGCTGCCAAGTAAAGTGTTTTGGCGCTTATCACGAAGAGACTTAAACGTGTCCCTTGTGATTGATTTGTGAGTTTATAAATATGTTGTATATATATAGAATGGAAGTGTAAACTCTGTCTGATAAGTAATGCTTTAGATCCGATAAATACTACACAAGATTTCATAAAGAGCAAAATTTTGAAAATTTGTAATCTACTTTTTAAGGAATTTATGTTATAATTTACTTTTTAGTAAGGATGAGTTTATCTAAGCTGAGTATTAAAATGGAGGAGGTGGGGTTATACATAGTATTTATTTTGGTGTATATATATAGAATGGAAGTGTAAACTCTGTCTGATAAGTAATGCTTTAGATCCGATAAATACTACACAAGATTTCATAAAGAGCAAAGTTTTGAAAATTTGTAATCTACTTTTTAAGGAATTTATGTTATAATTTACTTTTTAGTAAGGATGAGTTTATCTAAGCTGAGTATTAAAATGGCGGAGGTGGGGTTGTACACAGTATTTATTTTGGTATTTTTTTAGAAATTATTATAAACACTGTGTTAGAACTACTAAGATAAGAATTACTTATTGACATTGTGTGTTAACTTATTTTTACTGGAAAAAAGGTTTATCAGTATCCTGCAACAATTGGGAGAGAAGCCTCAACATGTTAGACGGTTGACAACCATCACCTGCGATATGAAAACCGGCACCACCAACGAAGTACGTACACGACGTACCGGAAATGATGTCACCAAAACTGTTGAAAATGAATGCCTAGCCAACTTAAGATGATATATTGGGTTTATCAACAACATTTTCAATGGAATTAATCAATAATATTTTTTCAGCAATTTTGATGCGCAAGTATAAAACATTGCCTTACTCAACTTGTTAAAGCATTGAAATTTCAAAATATATAATAATGGATTTAACATTTTGAGACACTTAAAAATTTCACACAATATTTAAAAATGCAAATATATATTAATCAAACATATTAAAATACTTAAACATTACACATAAATAAAACAATAGTTGAATTATACATAAATAATTAAAGTTTAAGCTGCTTGTTGTAATCATCTTGAATTCACTGAATAAACTATATGTAATTATTACATAAATGAGTGAATGCTTTAAAACTTACTTGCTGAGGCACTTCGAAACAATCGTTTCATTTACTAAGCTAACCGTTTACTCTCTGACGAACAGACAACTAGCTTCGTAAATAAAACGATTGTTTCGAGATGCATCAGCCAGTAAGTTCTAAAGTATTCACTCAGTTATGCAATAACTACTTATAATTAAGTTAGTGATAATTGGATCAAACAAGTACACTTCTAAAATTAAAATCATAAGAGCAGACTCATTAACAAAGCTCAATTTTAAATGTATTTGAAAGGACAAAATTTAAAGACATTTTGTTCATGATGACAAATGTTGGAAATTTAAAGACTTGTGGTGGCGTTGTGACTAGGCCACAAGTAAAAATAATAGCTTTACAGCATAACATTAGCTTCTATATACTAATAAAATTATCAAAATTTACTTTACTGCATGGGAAAAGACCTGTTCAAATATTGAAAAGCTGTTTGGCAATTTTTTAGGGACAGAAATAACCAGTAATTACTCACTACGGTTTGCCACTTATTGTTGGGTTATAATAACCTACCATATACATGCTACATACTGTATAACCTTGAATACATTCTTTACCTGCAGTGGCTGCTGGACAACTGTAGGTGAAGAGAACACAACGTTGGCAGGTGGTGGTCGAATTCCATCTATTACTAGTTCTTTTGTCACCATTGACTGACGCAGTAAAGGTAAACTTTTCTGAAAAAAGTACATTACTTGTTTTACTTGAAGTTCAACTAACTTTTCTTATTAATGTAATCATAATAATCCACTATTAACACTTTAAAGTCTAGTCCCTTAGTAGCCTCTCTCCTCTATTTGCCTGGAGGCTTTTAGATCATATATAAAAAATTCCTGACCAATAATACATACCATACTTACAAAGCTTTAAGAAAATATCTACACATGAATTGATTGATTCGGATGTTTTTGTAGTGGTTAGTTTTTTCTATTGTTTACTGTGTGGAGGTTCAAATAGTTTGAATTGTATATATGATCCGTAGCTATATTTTGGGTCTGGGTTTTTATGTCATTGATATGTTCTTTGAATCTTGTGATAAATGATCTACCATTGCCATTTGACCTTGTATCATTTCATTCGCCGACAACAGGAATATAAAAAATCACATATAATGATTGTCCAAGCTTTTACATACAAGAAAGAGGCAAGAGCTTCACAAATGCAAAGAACATATAAAAGACATCAAAAACACACACTAAATCAAATTTACCCCGCATATACAAACATTTACAAAGTCTAGATATTTCATACTTCATGAATAAAAGCAATAAACTAAACATAACAGAAAATATCTAAATAAATGAAAAGGCAAAGGCTAACCATAACTCATGTAAAATAAAAAAACACAATTAAGCACTATATTCAATACATAAAAAACTACACACAGAACAAATCACAGACCATCAAAACCCCACAGATTCGCAATAACACAAAACACATGAGTAGGCAGTCTTATATGAGACTAGCAGCATTGCAACTAGTGTTCTGACCATGTGCAAAATATATTCATGCTAAAAATATCAGTAGGTAGTGGGTTTTCGGCCAAGTTGAATTGATAAATAAGTAATTGAAAAATATTTTTGTATAAATTGAAGATGAAAACAAATAATAAATAAATAAAAATGTATAGTAAAATATTTAAAAGATATCCTTCCAAACAATAGTTGCTAAATAATGCAATATGTTTTGTACCTAGTTTAGATATAATAATGAAGCTCTTTAAACTTTGTAAATATTTAATAATAAACCAACAACTTCTTCAAAATTAAAAAAAAATTTTGCAAAAAAGAGGTTAGAAGGTTTGTGTAATATTGTATACATTACCTAAATAATTTTACTCAGTTTGAAAGAAATATAGTCTTTATCTTTATATATATAAAAATTGTGTTAGTTTGTGTATGCTTCAAAAACTCAAAAATGTCTGCAGGGGTTGAGCTCAAATTTTGACATGATATACAACCTACTTCAAAAATTGTTCTTATGTATTTTTCACGCCAGTAAGATACCAGTGACAATGAGAAAAAAGCTTTTTAAACGGTTAACTGTGTACCAGCAACTATGTCATCTGCTACAAAGAAAAGGTACACTCCTCATAGTAATCCTTTATATTTACAACAGTTATGTTGGCTAGTGTAAGTTCAAAACTCAAAAAAAGCTTCAGCGATTTAGACCAAATTGTAACATTAAATACAACACACTTCAAAGATTCTTTATAGGTATTTTTTTATTGTCAGTACTATATCCACGACTGCGAGAAAACAGCTTTTACAAAGGGCAGCTGTGTACCATCAACTAAGCTATCTGCCGCAAGGGAGGGTAACACTCTCCATTCTTAATCTTGCATATACCCTTCCATCCCATTCAGATTATACCTTCTGAATTGAATATTCGCCTTATTCAAGGTACTTTTGTATGATCGAACTGTGCCATTTGCCAAATGATAAGTACAGCATCCATCCGAGTTCCAAGTTGCATTTAATTTGGGAATGCCAGCACCCACCCGAGCTGTGGCGGCTTCATTTGATGTGGATTTGCGTTGTGAACAGAGTTGTATCACCATTTATCTCCATATGTTCAATCAAGCATTCCTAAACTAAAGTGTATCAACTTTAAAAGTTTGATTCGTTTTGCTTCTCATTTCTCATCCATCCAAACCACAAGGAGTAGAGTTAGTACTCTTATATGTGATATTAATACTATACATAAATAGCAAAACTTCACTCATTCAGGCTTTTCCCTTGCCTAAATTACAAAAATTGTAAATTAAGTTTTTTCTGGTACACAAACTTCAACCAGAAAGTTTTTAACCATAGAAACTTTCTTATAGTTCTTTCTAATCTAATAGGTGCAATACACTCCCATAACACTTTCCAACAAATAGTTTCAGTACCTTAATAACTAAAAAAAGGATTTCAAGTTCCTCACACTTGTATCCCAATAAACATATATCAGCTGTCTGTACTATAATATGGTTACATACTACAGTTTTAAATCTAAAAATTAAACCTACCTTAAGGAAGCCAATAAGACAAGGTTGTGGTGACGCATTGAGAAGTCTTTCTAACCTTTCACAGAATTCTTCGGGTTCTACTTTGGTATCTACAAGTTCCTGTATTAGTGTACGCACATTATGTTCAACTGCCTTTGGTTCACGAGATGATAATTCTAATAAATTCGCTAAAAATTTTCTGCACTTTTCTTTTACTGTATCTACTGCATGACGAGGTTGAGCCTACAAAGAAAATTCATCACATCAGAAAAAACTAAAGAAATATAAAATGTTTTAAAATATTTAAACACAGTAAATGTTTATTAAAATTACTGTTGTCTGTTGTAAAACTTTGTTAAACGCTTTCTGGAGACTTTCAGATTACTCGTTAATCATCAGGTAAAAGAGGTGTCAACACATTAAAATAAAACATTAACAAAACACATATATAAAAACATATGTGCATATATATGAACATAACCTCCTCGGTATCAGTCTAATATCAATCTAAATCTGCACCACTCACTACAATAAGTAGTGATACAGTAATATCCCATTTAATCCCACAGCCCAAGAAAACAGCCCTATATGGGGTCAAACGATTATGTCGTCACTCAAGTGATAAGGAGCATGCAATAGTACTGTAATATGTACCTTTTTTATTTTCTTTTGCTATTTTTGTAATTAGGTGTAATATTTATTAAATTGATTTAAACTTCCTTGGAACTTGTACTTTCACATATAAAGTGATAATCTTCTTTAATATCAATGTTGGAACTTTTAGAAACTGACTTATTGTAAACTTGAACAAAATAAGAGTCAATATTCTCAATTACTTGCTCAACAAGACTAAGACCGAATGGCTTGATTACAAATGATATAGTAACATAAACACAGTAGGATCTGTCGCCTAGATAATTATCATGATAATAACACTATCATAGACAGGATATTTAGGGAAACTTACTGAGAGGGTATCATCGTTGTGTCATCTTCTAGTCGCCTAGAAAGCGACAAGCACATTTATTCTAGTGTTTGCCGACTAGAAAGACACACAAATCATCATATGACATACATATTGAAGGTAAATTGTAGAAGCGCTATAACAAATCAAAGCTAAATAAGTTGTCTTTAAGGATATTATTATTATACAGAGAATAAATTAGAGCAAGAGTGTGTTATATTCATAACATAATAAATGTTTATATAACACCATTGGCTCACTCTTTCAGAACGGTAGAAGTAACTCTTGAATTTGATTAATTTACAATGAATTTCAACGACAAAACTCCTTTTGTGTTTCGAAAGGTCAACTCCTAATTAAATTTCAATAGCAAACAATTTCATTATAACATTTATATCAGCACAGTGTCTTATAAATATACACAATGAACTGACAATTGGTGGTTACATTCCTGACAAATCAGTATTAATACATCCCCAACATACATTTACGAATCAGTATTTTTACCAATTTTTCTAGATTATCACTTTTCAACTGTGTGTTGTGCAATAACATAATGAAATATCTACCATTCAAAGAAAAATAAAAAACTTACTGCTGCAGATGCAGTCGTTTGTGTTACTAAAGCAGGAACTTGCGCTTGGATGGTCCCTGTTGTTGCTGCACCCTAAACAACATCAAATGATTAACATAATGTGATTAATTATCATTATATACAATTTACCATACATAAATACAAATCATATTGATATCTTTTCATTGAAGTCTTAGTAACATTTTAACATAAAAACTTGTGAAAAGGTCACATCTGCTTTTCACAATCTTCTGAATACCTTAAACAAAAAAAAAAAATAATAAACAGTCCTTAAGGATGAATACTGCCTTGTTTTGCAAAAAAGAAAAGTATTTTGAAAGATTGCTTCAAATCCGCTACAATAAACATTTTTTGCCCACTCCAAATTTGATTATAACATTTATATATAATGTCAGTTATATAACATCTATCGCAGCTGTCCGATTTCTAAACTTTGCCTCCATTCTGTTCTATTGTAACAGTGATCCACTGATAAGTTCCTTTTACTTATGAATTTATTGATGGTTTCTCTCCATGTTTGTCTGGGTCTTCCCTTTCTTCTTCTCTCCTGTGGTGTCCATTCTAATACCAATTCTTGGTATTCTTCCTTCAGACAACCTCTTTTATATGTTCGAACAATATCAGCTATCTCCTTTTAATCTCCACTACTACTACCTCTTTCCTCTGTATCATGGCTTTAAGGCTTCCATTCGTCCTTTGTTCTTGTCAAGAGATTCGCCATGATCTCCTAAGAGCATCCATTTCTACTGTGTTAATCTTGCTCTTGTCTGCCTGAGACACTACCTACGTTTATGTCCCGTACGTCAAGATACTCTTGACTACGGTGTTGTGATATAACATTTCTCTTACGAAATCTTTTCAATTGACTGATTACAATCTAGAAGAAAATAGTTCTATTTTTGTTGTGTATCAGTTATGAACAGATATGAAGTTTTGACTACCTACATATGCTGTTATTTTGAGTTCATGGGCTCCACTTCATGTTTGTAGCAATTCATTCTAAAATTGCAGTATATTCTGTCATCAAAAATTAGATTAAAGCAAGTATATGATATAATGCTTTTTGATATGCAAGCCAGTTTTGATTAATGGCTTTTTTTAATAAAGTTAAATCCCATCAGAGAATAAATTGTCCAAATAAGGGTTGACTACTCACATAATGATTTACAAACCAACTAAGGGTAAACTACCCAGGCTGCAGACTAACCAAATAATGGAATGATTAATTGAAGATTTTTTAACTTCCATTCAAACAAAAAAAAAAACATGTTTTTATTGATCTGGCCCATTTTGGTTTAAGCAGCCCTCCGATCTAAAAAACTTAATAGTACAACCCATAATACTAGATCCTAAACATAAAAACCATACCAACGTGCTCAGTGCTTCCTTTTATACAATAGTTCTAGAAGTAAAGCATGTTGATAGACCTCCCAAAAATAACTTAGAGCAACTGAGGTGTAATTTTCAATTATAAATAAATAAAATCTCTTAAACCACAAAAACTTTTCATTCATGTAATTATATACATTTTTACTGTAAAGCAATCAACTTGAAAACATTACTTCAAGACTTGAAGTGATTTCCTCTGAAGATGATTGGAAAGCAATTGAAACGTTCATCAGGACATAAGTAAAATGTTTTTGTGGTTTAAGAGGTTTTAATAGCTTTCCCACAAATAACTTCAATAGCCTACAGCAAAATATACCACAAAATGTTGATACCTATACATTTAAAAAAATTCATGTATCAGCTGCAATATAATGTTTTTAGCAAAATTTAAAGGCGTATCAAAAATTGTATAAATATCAGAATATTTGTACATTTAGTTGACCATAACAAATTTTTTTAATAACTGCTTTAACATAGAAATTGTTTCAGGCCTATTCCCAGATTGCAACTATTCAAAATTGAAAAGATAAAAATTGCCATACAGAAGTGAACTACAAAAAATTCTAGATAATTGAAGTTGTGAAAACCTATATACATTGAGAAGACAAGACACTCTCATGAATGCTGTGGCAAAAGTGGTGGAATCATGGAAAACCGACACTATCATGGTATAGGCAGTTATTATACATTTTTTTATTCTGAAATATTTAATTATTGAAATTCATTTGACCAGCAAATATGGTTTTCTTCTTGGCAAAAAATGTTTGAAAACAAAACCAACAGCACAATAAATGCCTTAATTAAGCCTAAAAATATTAAACATATACAATAAAATTTCATTATAACGAACTCCATTAAACTGGGCGACTCTAATAACGGACTATATTCTGAAGATAGATCGGACAGGTCCTGTAAAAATGCCTTCTCAGGTGTGGTGAGTAAATGGCTACTGATATGGCTGCTTATACCTTTTGTCGAATTCTCCCAAAAAAACGATGCAAAAGAAAAAGAATAACACATATAGCTCAGATATAGTATTAATAACTTTAATACTAATTTAACAAGTGTTTTAGATGTTTTGTTGAACAAAAATTTGTGATACACCAAAAGGTTATTGACCTACAATGTGTTAAAACAACCTCTAATGATGTAAAGGAATTGTAAATAGTATAGATGAGTAAACATATCGGTCACATTTATAACAATTGTATCAAGTGTTGACAATTGTTTTGTAAGCAACAACTCCCCTAAACACTTGCCTGACATGACTTTTATTCCAAACAATCTCAAAGGGTTTTTAACATCAAACTAAAGATTTCATAAGTAAAAATATATAAACAACAAATATTTTACCACTCTCATTGATTTTAACCTTATAGTGCCCAGTGTTAACTGATTTTTAATCAATATAAATAAAAGTTACATAAGTTTCATTTCTTTTCACTAAGCTTTTACAGTTTTCTTTTCATTTTGAGCACTTTACAAGAGAGTTTTGCTTTACAACTGACTAATTCAAGTTGAAAACCTTCAAACCCAATTACTCCTTTACAATGAGGTTCTACTGTAGTTGTAAATATTACTTACTCACATCCTTGGTATTTGGTACCACGAAATGTCTGCCTAATACAAAGTGAGAAGCTGTTCTCGAGTGCCCCTACAACAGTTATTCTCTCCTTGGCAAGGCCCCGACATTGAAAAAGGTGTAATACACCTATATGGTCTTATCTGCAAACCCCACATTCTGAAGATGTCAAGTCGGTGAAGATGGACAAACATGAGGTTGTGATTAGTCACAAGATAAGAAAAGTATATCCTCGTGGACTTATTAGCATGGATTGAGCAAACTTTTTCAAGGGATTCCCAACTCCTTCCTCTACCTACCTCTATTTATTTGACCGCCACTGCCAATTCAATTTGAAACCTTGCTATAGGCATCAGTATTGTTAATTTTGGTTGTAGGAGAGTGATGCCATTTTTTACCATGATGTCAATATTTTTGTTTAAAATATTTGCCTAATATAATCCTATAAACAAATTTTAATAGTTTTGGAATTACTCACAAAGCAGTTCCCATTTGAGATTTCAATTAGAACAGAAGTAAGACCAGATTACCTCACAAAAAAATAAAAATCAACATCACAATTAATTCTAACACCACCTCAGCCTCAGACTATGAAAATATAATCTCTGATTGACACTTATTTTCTTACACTTGAACATATTGTACAATTTTTCATTTTTGTACAAAAATTAAGAAATTTATTAATCTTTTACTTTGATGCAAATACCAGTCTTTTACCAAATATGTAGACAATATATCAATCCATGCCAGAGATAAAATATATAACACAAACTTTAAAAATAGTTATGAGGAAATGAATTCATTTAAAAGTAACACTAATTATATTTTACGTTTTCATAAATTATAAATTTTGTTCCTACTAAGCCATATTATGATCTAAAATTACTAATGTAAAAAAAACTATTAAACTTTCATGATTTTTTTTTTAATTACTTACTGCAGGGACAGATTGCACACGAAATGCTGTATTGGTGGCATTGTTTGGAGCAATAGCTGCAGTAGGAGTTGTTGCAGGGCCCACTCGTAATAACTGATATTGTCCATTTTCTGTCTTCAGTAAGAGATGGCCTCCTTGAGCACCTTGTAGACCTTGTAAGGCTTGCAAGGTTATTTGCTGAAAACAAATTATTGGTCATAATAATAATAAATTACTAATTGCATTACATAAACATTACATGTATTCGTTTTTGAACAATAAACATAGCCTACTATTTTTATATATAATTTTACAGTTTTTACTCAACAATACAATTGAGGTTGTAATAAAATAAATATTGCTTGAACAACGGAAAACATTTTTGCCTTAATAAGCACGCTGCATTACAAAAAATGCAGCAAATTTAATACTTCATGAAGTGACTATACAATAATGTTTACTGAAATCTATTAAGATATCCTTGAAAAATGCACAGAAATCTTTCTAAGGCAGTAAAAAATTAATTTTATTAAAAGAAAATATTTTGAAAATTACTTAAATTTAATGCTAATATTCTTCACAGTTCTCAAAAATAAAAACTTAACTACTAACTTATGTACTAAGATTTCTCAGATGTATTTTCAATCATTGTTCAATGCTTTGAAAAATAAACTGAACTAGAAATTCTAGTTAACGAGTGATATATATCGTCAAAGATTGTTTATATCATGTATGTATTTTTATATCTTTGCACTATATATATAGTGCTAGAAATCGGTCTGATGGTGTTTTATGGTTTTAAATACAAAAATTTTAACAAATGTATCCTTGAATTTTGTAGCCCATTACGTTCGGTGAATCTTAGTTTAAGTAATTAATTAAAATGTATCTTCTTATAAATTGTATGCTTAAGGAAAGGTTATTTACCATGAATAATAATAACATTAAGTTGTTGCTCCCTTTCTTTAAAAAATTATTACATAGCTAGAGCGCTCTAGTCCAATGAATGCAACCCTCTTTAAAGGGACTCAAAATCTGATTCATTATTAATGTACTATATGAGTTAAACTTGTTATTCAGTAAAAACTTGAGTTTTCCTTTAAAGTAAAACCAAAATCAGATCTCAAAAGTCAATTAAATACATTATTTGTATTTTCAAATTCATATTTAATACAAAACCAGTCCTTGCAAAACCAAACTTGTTCTAACACAATATGTTGCTACATTGTAAAACACATATATAAAAATTAAATGTTGTATAAAATACGGCTATGTTTCGTAAAGAAACTTTTATATGTGTTTGTGCATTCCTGTTGTGTTTGTTGTTGCCTTCAAATATACAGCACAGTTTAAATCTTCATTTAAAAATGGAAAAATTTGAATGTGGTGGAGTAATGATAAACTTAACGGGTTTTTGTATTCTGTTTCAATTAATTTTAAGTTGTGTATTTCCTGTATTTGTGGAATGTCTTCTACAGTATTAAGCTATCATCTACATATACATGCAGTATACTATTTTGTGTTTGTTATGTATATCCTTTTTATGTTGTGATGTGTATAAATATTTTAGAAAGGCTGCTTGTATATGAACTACCTTACCTGGGCCATCATTTTTAGTATAATGTTTGTTTTAATATGTGAACTTACAAATTGTGTAATTCTATAATGTTGGAAGTCGAATTTGTCTATAATGTTGGAATGTTGTTACAATTTCTTAGCTATTCTCTTCTATATTACATTTTTTTAAACAACGTGTTAGAAATAAAAACATAGCCCATAGCTTATGAATTATTAATTTATATTCTAATAAAAGTTAAAATAATTCCTTGATAAACTTGGCAAAAAAATTTTCAACAATTTTAATACAAAATAGGTGAATAAAAAATTTTGTTGTTTTAAATACAGTAATACCTCGACTTACGCTACCCCGTCTTACGCGATTCCCAAGTAACGCGGTTTTAAATCATGCTATGTGAGTTACGCAGAAACTGGCTTATTTTGGAAGAAAATGTCTAAAAGAACTTTTATAGCGCATAAAGAGAAAATATTTTCAAGTTTTAAGGCTGCCAAAGACAGATTGACAGTAATGGTTGGCGCAAATATAGCTGGTGACTGTAAGACGCAACTTCTCATAGTTTATCGCTCAGAAAATCCAAAGGTATTAAAAAATATTTCTAAAGCTATCTTGGCTGTGATTTTAAAAGTCGAATCTTTTAAGGCTTGGGTGACAGCTTCTCTTTTTTAAGACTGGTTTGGTCATCATCTCATACCTCAAGTCGAACTTTACTGTCGGTCTAAACAAATTCCTTTCAAAGTAATTCCTATTAATCGACAATGCACCATCTTCCTACTACTTTAACTAATTTCGACACACGTGTGAAAGTGTTATTTTTGCCACCAAACACAACTAGTTTGCTTCAACCGATTGATCAGGGAGTCAACAAAATATTTAGAGCTAATTACACAAGATAATTTGCTATGAGACAGAAGAACAAACTCTCTGTTGAAGATTTTTGGACACAATTTAATGTTTTAGATGCTTTGAGAATTATTGGATAATCTTGGAATAAAATTTCACAAAAAACTCTGAATGTCATTTGGAAAAAGGTCTGTCTATTTTTAGCTACTGAAACTCAAGCGGACAGTGTCAAAATCTGATGAAATTGTTGATGTGATTGAAGAAGGTGTTGGTTTTGCCAGACAGCTCAATTTAGAGATGGATAATGATGACGTTCAAAAACTGCTGGATTTACACAACCAGGAGCTGACAATTAATTGATGAGCTCATAGAAATGAGTGAGCAAGCCCTTAAAAACGCAATTCTTTAGACCCAGTTGAAGTAGGAGATGAAATGACGGTTAGAAAAGTGACAAAATGCCTTAATTTAGTTGAGTAAGGCTTAAAAGTTTTGGAAAACATAGACTCCAACGATGAGTATATTTCTGCCACAAAACAATAAAATCACAAAAAAATTCTGGGTGAGAAGAAAAAATCTTCAATTCATCAAACGAATTTATTAGATTTATGGAGCCTTCTATGTCAAAATAACTTTATTACTTACTTGTTTGCAATATGTATGTATATAATTTTTTGTTGTACTATGTATTTTAAGCTTTAATATATAAATATTTTTCTTCTAGATTATTAGTTTAGTCTTTGGTCCCAATTAAACATGATTCCTATCTCATTGTATGTAAAACTAAACCCCGACCTACACAAATTCGACTTACACTGCTATCGCTTGGTCCCACCTATCGCGTAAGCACGGGGAATTACTATATAACAAAATAGATCAACTATAGCAAGTTATACAAATATCAAATTGGTATTGTATACAAATAATTGTTATAAAAATATCTTTAGAATAATGTCATCAAATATAACAAATGTTACAACTTTGTTTAAATAGGTAAAAATATACAGTTGTATAATATAATAGAGAATAGTAATAAATTTAAATACAGCATGAATAAGTCACAAATAAAGCAATATTGTTAAATCCAACAACACTTCAAAGTTAATACTATGTAAAAAAAGCTTTATAAATAAACTTGAACATAATGCAATATTTGTACAATTTTTAACAGACTCTAAATTATAGCTTATCTGCCATACAGAAATCTATGATGCATTAATCACTAATAGATACTGTTTGTCAATTAGTAAACAATGCTTTAAATGCTAAGTTAGAAAACGTTTTTCTTTTATTGATACAATTCAAACAAGAATTCATTATTGATGTTTATGTTAGTGTAACATAGCACTATAGGTTTTAACGTTTATTATATAACTGTATATTGATTTCTAAAATTACAGTTTCAGAAGCAACATGTTAATACAGAATTAACATAAACACATTAAGATGTTCAACTATTATATTTAATTATTAATATTGTTCCTGTGTATATGCTAGTATGTTTCTTAAATTAACTTTTACAATTTAACATTTTGCAATAAAAGTCAACAAACTAAAACTATAAATAACAATTAACCATTGTTTGAACATTTAAAACAATAACCATAACATAATTGTTTCAAGATAATTATAGGTATAATTTTAGTTTTAATAGCTTTTTTAAACTAAGTTAATACTTTAGAACTTACTTGCTGACACACTTCGAAACAATCGTTTCATTTATGAAGCTGACACCTCTACTTGCGACAATGAGAGAGTGTCAGCTTCATAAATGAAATGTTAATTTCAAATTGATGCAACAAGTAAATTCTAAAGTATTCACTCAGTTATGCAATAATTAATTACCTATAGTTAATTCAGTGAATTCAGGGTGATTACAAGTAACTTTTAATAGATTTATTATAAAATGTATTAGCACCTGCCAGTCACCCTTATTGATGACATTTTTGAAGTGAGTAGATCTCCAATATATTTATTCAGTATTTTTGCTACTTTACTCTGATTACCAGTTTAAATGATATAGACTTTACGCAAAGATGAAATAAATTTAAAGTATTATTGATATTTTGTTTTATAATAATTAAAGTAAATTAATTTAATAAAATGGAAATTTTTTTATAGTTTGCTGATAATGAATTTACCTTATTAGTTTTAATAATATTAACAAATGAGAGAGAACCTACTTTTAGAGAAATAGTTTCATAAAATAACATTATTAAATGGAGAAAAAATTTTGTGTTCCAATAAATAAATTGAGATCCATTGTTTGTCTGTTAAAAAGCTATTAAAACTAAAATTATACCTCTAATTGTCTTGAAACAATTATGTTATGGTTATTGTTTTAAATGTTCAAACAATGGTTAATTGTTATTTATAGTTCTAGTTTGTTGACTTTTATTGAATTGAAAAAAAGTAACTTTCCTAGGTGAAAAATATAAAAATTCTTGTAGTTATCTTCCTATTTGGTGGTTTTGAACAATTTTCCAAAAATCATAGGTGACCCAAATTATGCATTTTTACCCTATATTTTAATACATGTATATAGTAATGTATAAAATTATAACCAAATCTATCCTAACTAGATATTTTATAGGTATATTTAAATAAATGTATAAGTAGTACGTCATGCCGTTGATACTGCATGCAAGAAACTAATCCCAACTTAAATTTAATAAAAAAATAACTTTCTGTGTATAAAAAAAACATATCCTATGGATATAGCTTGGACATATTTTTTAATTATCTTACATGCACTGCACTGGTGTTGGGGAATCTGAAGATAATTCTGAGATAGAGGGACCACCTGAGATTAAAATTGAAAATTGTTCAAAACCACAAAAGAGAACAATATGCACAAGAATGTTTTTAAATTTTACATGGAAAGTTATTTTTTATCATTTTAAGTTGGCTAAAAATTTCAGTACGGAGTTGTAAGTTGTGCATCCTCTGCGGAGTAATACAGTGATATCACAACTGTAGTTGGTGTTTTAGCAATCTAAACTTTATAAATCAAAAACATGGCCTGAAGCTATATTGATAACTATTATTTTTGCCAGGAAATGTTAATTTTATATATCTATATTGAAATATACGGTAATTGTTTACATTCCTAAACCGGGTCTATATTTTTTCATGAAACATTCAGAAACATGTAAAAAGGCTATTTTTATTGAAATTATTTTTTTTTGCCTAGAAACATTATTTTTTCTTAAATTAAAGTGGGGTAAAATTTTCAGCGCCGATGTAGAAGTTGTGAATGGACGCGGAGTGATACAAATGTTTTGTTACGTCACAGTGCTGCGCATAAGGTTGTACGCATCGGCCCCGGTAAGTCATGCAACCTTGCGTATGTAGATATTTGAGAAACAACGTTTTGGCTTAATTTTTATACATATATTTAAATATACTTATAAAGTCTCCAGTTCGGATAGATTTGGTTTTAAATTTATACATTACTATATACCTATATTAAAATATACCTAAAAAGTGTCCAGTCAGGTTAGATTTTGTTTTAATTTTATACATTACCTAAATGGTTACATTTATACAATTAGAACCAAATCTATCCTAACTGGATACTTCATATTTTATACTTTTATTTTGTTAAATTCATTAAAATTATGCTAAAACGTAATGCTACACATTATCCAAGTGTAACGGTTAGTACATTTGTGATGTCGTGTATCCCTCCGTGAGGCAGGCTGCCTATTCACAACTGCTACATCCGCGCTGAAAAGTTTACCCAACTTTAATTTAAGAAAAAATAAGGTTCCTAGGCACAGAAAAAAATAATTTCAATGAAAATAGCCTTTTTACATGTTTCTGAATGTTTCATGAAAATATAGGCCCGGTTTAGCAAACTAAACAATTACCTACCTACGAAGTATCCAGTTAGGATATATTTGATTCTAATTTTATACATTTAACTATTTAGGTATGTATAAAATTACGACCAAATCTATCTTGACTAGACATTTTTTATGTATATTTTAATACATGTATATTGTAATGTATAAAATTAAAACCAATTCTATCTTAACTGGAGACTTTATAAGTATATTTAAATATACGTATGCAAAAACCATAAAAATTAATCCAAAACGATGTTTCTCAAATATCTACACAGATAGGTATGCGTAACGTCATTGTATCACAGACGATGGACTACTTGGTAATCCGCACTGAATTTTTACTGAAGCTTTAAATTGATACAAAAATAACTTCCCATGTAAAATGAAAAAAATCTTGTGCATGTTGTCCTCTATTTAGTGGTTTTAAACCATTTTCAATATTAATTTAAGGTGGCTCATCTATCTCACAATTACCCATCTGAATATTAACCTAATTTTTTTTTGCCAATATTGATAATGTGTAGAATATGACCTCACGACATAAAAATTTTAATATTAGAGAGTTGATATATTCATTAATAGTCTCACCCCTGGTTGTCCAGGTCGAGCACCAACCATTTGTGGTGTTCCAATTGTCATAACTCTTGGTGGTAATGTCTTCTGCCCTGGCTGACCTGGTGTTCCACTTCTAATTGTGTTAACATTTAAAATTTGAACATTTGCAGGTAGTAATGTTGTTGGATTGTTTCCTACTACTTGTTGCGTACCTACAGTTTGGTTTAAAGGTTTTGTAAAAGTCACGACACCTGGAACCCCAGAAGTTGTTGATGTTACCATCTGGGACCCCGATAATGTCATCGTAGTACTTACTGTCATTGGGGCCGTCACTACACCTTGAGCCAAAGGCGTTCCTTGTGGCCCGTGATTATTTCCACTAGATTTTATAACTAATGCTGTACCAGTTGGTTTTTGGTCCATTCCAATAACACCAACACCACTAATTTGTTTAGCTACATTACTTCCAGCTTGTGAATAACTTTGAGAAACTACACTTTGTAAACTAGATGAAGCACTTAAGACAGTATTAGAAGTTAATGGTGTAAGCCCTACATTACCATTTGGAAGAGATGAAACTGATTGATTATTTGGGTATGTAACTCTATTTAGTCCTAAAGATGTGTTAATACCTTGACTGCTAGATGGATAAACCAACTTTACAGCATCTTGTGATTTGTTTAAGTTTGTAAGATTAGATTGAACTAAGCCTAGGTTGGATGAAACTTGATTTAAATAACCACTAGTTGGAACTCCACCTTGTAATGACGCTACCACAGTATTCACAACACTAGATGGCATAGCACTTTGTAAATTACTACTTGAAATAACTTTATTTGTGTCCGAGTTTAAAATAATATTCATAGATTCTGAGCCACCGTTTGATACACCATGTTTCTGATTGGATAATGTGCCCCCATTTAAATGATTTTGGTTTATTGCTGCATTCCCTCCTTGTTGACTCGAAACAGCAGGCGTTGTAGTCACTAACTGCGTTTCTAACGAACCCACTAAAGCATTCACTGCCGATTCATCCACGTCTGTACTGAGAGCTTCCTCCAGAAACTTAGCTGACGCCATTTTATGCCAAAATCCAACTGTAAACTGATCTGCGCATGCGCAGTATACAAATCGTACCCACAGTGCATTGCCCTTGACGAAAAATAAAAACTTATGTAGTTCTCCTCCTTCCCCAAGATAAAACATTTAAATACATAAATATTATAATATTAACACCAAACAAAAACCACATTCTTTTACTAAAATATACAAGTAAAGATTACAATGTAAAAAAATGGTTAAAACACCCATTGGTTATTCTTTATAACTAAATGATCTATTCACAAATTTATACAGAATGAGAAAATGCTTTGCAATAAGCAAAGTCAAAACGATTACGTCGTTCTATATTACGTCATCTGCATTTACGCATTAGTAAAGAAATACAATTTTGTTTAGTAAACAAATGTTTTACAATTTATGACACAAAGACACAACAAAAATTACGACACAAAGACACAACAAAAATAATTAATGTATACATCATAATATATCTGGCCATATAAATAGAATTGTAAATAAATTCTATTTTACACTGACAAATGTCAATGTACTTGATTGATATAGTGTACTTTTTTAAGTATAATTATAATGTAGAATTATGTAATGATTTTAAAAAAGCTATTGCGGAAATCGAGTCTTACATTTTGTATTATATAAATAAAATAATTTTCTTTTTAAAAATTTAGCAACGGTTTTCCCTCAAAATACAATATTTGTATGCCTCTTGTGTACAGTTTAGAGTTATTATGTTTAAATAGCATCACTATCTTTTATCACTCTACAGTACAACTGCATACAGCATTATTGAACTACTTATTGTTATATTGACTTTCATGCGTCGTTTATATGTTTAGTTATAAACGTGCAAATCAAAAGCTTTTTAAGAAACTTTATGAAAATTAACGCTCATTTTTTCGATTTTAAATTTAAACATTTACCTTTTTCCGGCTTATGATTTTTATTTTATAGTAAAACGTTATGAAACCTTTCAAACCTACCACATACAATCTATAAAAAAAAAATATTTAAAAAAACTGTTTTTATATTATTAAATTATCACTAGAAAAGTACTGAACAGATCGTTTAGAATTAGGAAAAAAGTAGCAAGTGGAAAATGATATTACCCTAATCCCCCGTGTATTGAAATCTATCTGGAGAAAAAATAGTTTTCGCACAGATTAATACCTACAACTAAAGAAACTAAAAGTAACCTCAAATCTCAAGTAATATTGATGTAAAAGTGGACTGTTGAAAAAAAAGGATAAGTTACATAATGATTCATTTCTAATTAGATTCAGTTTCTAATTAGGTTAAAAAAATGTAGAAGCTGTCTATTTACTATTTTCAAAACAATTAATTGTATATATAGCAAAATATTTTAAAACATTAAACACTAAGGACAAAAATATTTGTATTTACAAAACAAGTGGATTTACAGAAAATAAATTTTTAGATTTGAAGTAAATAAAACATTGATTTATCAAAAATAATTAACATAAATTCCACCATGGAGATAACTTCAGAAGAACATAGTGAAAATAAGGAACAAGTTATTGTTGATTCTTGTGCAAGTTTTACAACCTCACCAACATCATCAACATCTGGAGGAATATCAGATGACATGTCAGATGGAATGAGTGCAGTTCCTTCAAGTTTAATTGGAGCAGAAAATTATTTGACAATAACAGAGGTATAATATTTATTCTATTTTTCTAGAATTGTAGTATACACAATTAGAAATTTAGTCAATCCCAATTTTATTGTCAAATTAAATACTAGTATTCACCTGTATTAAAACTAGTATGCACCTGTATGAATAAAATGGGTAAAAATACAGTCTTAATGACATTGGTTTAAAATTTTTTTGTTTTTAATTACTCATTTTAATGTGTAGAGCACGAATATCAACTTTTTTTCCACAGAAAATACAAGAAGTTAATTTTTTGCACATCTTTAATGTTAGTCTGTAATGGCATATATAGTGTGAACCAGCCATGCAGCAGCTACAGGGCATTGCACTACATCAAAGTCAATTTATTTTTATACTAAATTTAAAATATAAATATTTAACTTTTGGTTATAATTTTAAACAACACTACTATTTACCTATTACTTATACATTTATTTAAATATACCTATGAAGTATCCAGTCAGGATAGGTTTGGTTATAATTTTATACAACATTACTATATACCTATGAAGTATCCAGTCAGGATAGATTTGGTTATAATTTTATTCAACATTACTATTTACCTATATTAAAGTATCCTGTCATGATAGATTTGGTTGTAATTTTCTGCATCGGCAATAAGTGTAAATATTTACCAAAATGTTTATAAATGTTGTCCCTATTCATGGACAACAATTCACAAGAAAGATCTAAATATCTTATGGAATATTTAATTAAAATAACTAAACTAATTGTTTGATGAACTAAGTACAAACTTTGTCAATGAAATGATGGTTTCAAAACACTCTAGCAAGTAAGTTAATAGTTTTCACTTAGTATTTCAAATAATTACTTATCATTTAATCAATGAAATCAAGACAAATAGGAGTATAAAATTGCAATGGATCTAGGTTAAATAGAAATTAAAGTATATAATTATATAAATTTGACTCATATATTTGAAGATTTTTTGTAAACTCTGTTCTGAATTGTTAATTTATTCAAGTAGTTGCGTTATTTATAGTTAGCTTATGTATTACGTTTTTAAAATGCTACAGCTAGAATATTCAAATAAGGATTTTTGGTTTTGGATACATAATGATTTTTTTAGATAACTTTATAAATTCCTAATGACTTTAATTTTATTATCATAGGGTTGCAAATATGCCCTGACCATTCCCCAGTTAACTGAGGCTGTAGCTCAGTGTAAAAACCTAGTCTTAAATACTGCTGAATGCTCTGAAGAACGTAAATGGTTGGTT
Organism: Prosapia bicincta; assembly: GCA_036971475.1. Lineage (NCBI taxonomy): Eukaryota > Metazoa > Arthropoda > Insecta > Hemiptera > Cercopidae > Prosapia > Prosapia bicincta. Next base: position 56,450,479 of record JBAIZL010000005.1, read on the forward strand.
CGCAGATTAATAGAATTAAGGTATAAACTTGTCCAAGCTAAAGAAGCACATGAAGAAGAAAGGAAGGGAGTTCAGTCCAATAAAGAGACAAAAGTGATTCTAGGCCATCATTTGGCGTGTCGTTATGAACCAACTTCAACAACTAAGAAATATTGTGATAGATGCTGTGGTGCTATATGGAGTGTGCTGCAGTCTTGGTACCAGTGTTCAGGTAAAAAGAAAAGATTAGTCTCTTGAAGTTAATAGTACATAATAATCTAAGGTAATAAATTTATTTTTCTTATAAAATTTTTATTGATAAAAAAATCATCATTTGAAAAATACATAGTGGAATTAAGTTTGTCGTAAACCTAATGCTTTATATACATTCTATTTAAATACATTTCTATAGCAAGAATATATAATTGATTTTTTTTCTTGCTTAAAAACTAATGTCTTTTTTAAAAAGGCCTTATATGCCACTTGAGCAAATGTTTTAAAATCAATTTGTGTTGACTAATTCTCTTTAGAAGTAGTCTGAAGATGATTATCATGTAATCAAAATGTACATAAAGTAATTAAAAACAATTTTACATTGTGGTTAGTGGATTTTTATTTATTGAGTTATATGTTACTGTGGAGTCCCGATAATCTAAACTTCGGTAATCCGAAACCAAAATTAGTATATTTTTAAGAATAAAAAAAAGGAACGGTAGATAAGGTTATTATGTACTCAAAATTACAGTATGTTTCAAAAATAGACAGGGTAATAAACAAAAACCGAATAATGTTATTTTGTAGTTCTAAACTACATAGCTTTAAAAGAGTCTGTTACATTTTTTTGTCGAAGAGAGGGAGACCTTTCTTTTGAAGCAAAAGTATGCTAACACTAACAATCGAGGTGGACAGTTGTTCTATGTAAATAGCGCTACATCAAAGGCAGTTGCAGTGTCCAAGAGTGATAACCCTCTGCTCGCTGTCATCATCTCATTCCCCTTCACCTTCGTCTGAGATGATGCCCAGTTCTTTCAAAACAATTTCTTATTTATTGAAGAAATACAAAATTGTTCAATTTTTGACTGGTTTTCCTTCCCGTCGTTGATTGTGGAATTCCCTATTCCAAATTCAATGCCAATTTTAATGCACATTCACCATTGTTCAAGTGTTTAACACTTCAAGTTTATCTTGTAGTGTAAGCGAAATATGTTTCCGTTTTGAAGCCATTTCACTAAATTTACATAAAAACAACAGAATAAATAACATAGATTCTTGACATTAATGCAAGAAGTAGAACACTAACAAAAAAAAGAGTTCTTAAGTCACGTGATTTCTCCTCCAACTAATTGCGGTGCAATATATGCGTATAATTGAGCAGCAGCTCAATCATTCTAGCCAGCGGTGAATCGTGTTACTAAGGCCACCACCAACAATATGAAGTATGAATTTGAGTACACTCGCACTCAAAGTGGTAATTATCGTAGCTGTTCTGTACTCTACCATATTTTTAATGTTTTAGGATATGTGCAAGCTTTTACGCACTGTTTTTGTATGTTGTATTTAATAATTATGTTTATTTTGTTAATAATTTTGCTTAATCTGAAATGGGTTCAGTTTTGTTAATTTTAAACTATCTGGACTCTACTGTAGTATGTTACACTAACCTACAGTTAGACTTATTTTCTTGATTATTAAGGATAGCCGTTTCTGGAGATGTGTCTCATTGTCAACTCAGACAGCAACTGACTTTTTAGGATAGGGATATTACGTGTATTTTTAAAAGAGTATAGGGGTTATAATGTCAAAAAGTGAATGTGAATTATAATGTAATTTGGATGTTGAATATGTATATTGGGAATTTCGTATGGTTTGGTTGTGTATCGCTGGTTATTTTTGTTTTGTTTGTGAAGAATTTATAGGTTTGATGTTATGTTTGTATATTTTGAGAGTATGAGATGTTTATCAAAGATTGATTGAGAATGATCTTATATAAAATCATAAATCATTCTTCTTTTTTTTTAAAATTACATTCTATCCTTTTCAAATTATTTTAGTTTCTTTCTAAACTCTTTTTTTACATCAAGATAGATGCTATGTGTTTATTATGTGATTTTTTTTAATAGTCTGTACTAGTAATGTTCAGACTAGGTTCTTTATGGAGGTAATATATGTATTTAATTTTAAATTCTTTGGTATATTATAAATCATATTCCTAAATATTAGGTACATTCCACTATACTTTAACTTACCGTACTTTCCACTTAGTACTTTATAGCTCTGTGGTTCTAATGTTTATGTACAGGAAATACTTTCATGATAAGTATTTGATAAGGTATTGATAAGCATTTGATATTGAATTAATGAGCTTATAATATACACTATGTGTGTCTTGCTTTTAATAACAAGATAAAACAATACATCATCACAAGTATGTAAAAGTAATATTACATCAAAGCATTTTAAGGTGTTGATGTGTTTTATTATTATTTTTTTCATTTGTTTATTATATGTATATTCATTTATTTTAGTTTTTTTAACCTGAAAACATCAAAATCTTATTATTCTAGATCTCGAATAATAGTCCAAGGAAATTTCCGGTGCCTTGAAATTGAGTCGATCTGGACTTATTTGTATTTATTTTTATAAAATTAATATGGCATTTTAATGTTTATTAATAATTTATTTTAGACTGCCATTACAAGTGTCATATGAATTGCTTGGAACTAACGTGTAGAGTATGTGCACATCTGACGATATCTGAAACATCTATGTATGAAGGTCGAATTTGCCCTGAAGTAGGCTTAGGGGCACAAAATTATAGATGTGCCGAGTGTAAGGCCCATACAACTTATAGTAAGTATTATTTAGTAATAAGTTAGGTAATCATTTTTTTAAGCTGCTTAATGTTTTATTCATAAACATTAAGGTATGTAAAAAAATTTGCATATTTAAAGTTAAAGTTTTTTATTAATTTAAGTACAATCTACTTTGATTTGTAATGAGGACGGCTATTTCAAGAGTTTTAACTCTCTTAATTCAAAATGGAATTGGCCTCTAGTTTTATTAGATGTATTTGAAGTTTGTATAAGATTTTAGGGGTAGTTATGTCAACTAGCATACGAGAATTGCAAGAGTGATTGAATGTTGTATAATGTAAGCATAATTTTAAAATATTTGTGTTCAGTTGTGTAGAGTTTGAATTCTTGTTAAATTTATATAAAATTTTATATATCTGTTGATGTGTTTACGTAATTATAGTTGTTCAGATTTGGTGTTTAGCAAAGATTGATTAAGTGATGTGGTTTACCACACATACATAAATCCAATTTAGATACACCCATAATAAATAAATACATTTCAGGCATTACTATATAAATTCATAGCAGGCATATTACTAAGCGTAATATACACGACTAGTCTTACATATCAAAGCAATAAAAATATAAAAGTTGCTCAGTAAAGAAGTAGTTAATTGCCCTTAGAATTCTGTATGTTTGAAATAAATATATAACACATTATTATATAAAATAAATATATAAAGTAACTTAATGAATTTTGCTGTTAATGACATTTGACAAATCTTTTATACCAAAACTTTGAATGAAAATATTGAATGAATAGAAATGAAAATTTCTAACCCAATGATTATAAAAACTTATTAAAGTAAACTTGTAGACAAAACATTTTGACTGTAGTAGACAACCACTATCAGGGTTTAATATAATCAAAAACATTTTGTTATAGTATGTTTTAAAAAAATTTAGACCCATAATAAGTTTGTACAGTTCTTTATATTAGAAAGTTAAATATAATAAAAAAACAAACTTGCTTGAAATAAATTTAAATTTATACAGTAAATTCTCTACAATCCGCCCCCCCCCCCCAGTAATCTGACGTTTTCTTTAAGAAGGGAAGATGTAAACACAACTTATATATTTTTACTGCATGTTGACCGAATGACCTTCATGCAGCGCTGTTTGGTTCTAGTTGTGTAGCTCATGATATACAATTGATTTTGAGCTGTATGAAATTGCTTGATGTAATCATCTTGAATTCACTGATTAAACTAATTTTAAAAATACTTAACTAAGTGAATACGTAATTGCTTACTTGCTGACGCGTTTCAAAACATTCGTTCCTTTTACGAAGCTAACCCTCTACTGGCGGCATCAGGTGTAAAGGGTCTAACGGGAATGACTGTGGAATGGAGTGGGTTGTTTGAGTTGTGTGTCTTATAATAGAAAAGACTCTTGGCTTCAAAGTGTGTGTGATCATTTAATACGTTTTTTTTATTCGTTGCGTAGTGTTTGTAGATTTCATATTTTTCTAAGGTTGTTAGTTTTTTACTTTGTTTTAATGTGTGTAGAACATTTAAATTAGTGTGTATATCGGTGTGTGTGTGTTGGGTGTTTCTTAGGTGTTTTGCGTAGCTGGATTTAGGGTTTGTTTTTTTTTGGGTAATGTGTTCTTCTAAGCGTGTATAGAATGACCTGCCGGTTTGGCTGATGTAATAGTTGGGACAATCGTTACAAGTTAATTTGTAAATACCTGAGAGTTTGTATTTGTCAGGTTTTTTTTTGAAAAGGTTGTATGTGCTGTCTTAAAGTGTTTGTTGTTTTGTAGGATATTGGGTAATGGAGTTTTTTGAATGTGGAGGCTATTTTGTTTGTGTTTTTGTTGTAGTAGGTAAGGGATATCTATTTGTTGTTTTTTGTGTGGTTTGTGTGCATGGCCGTTTGATGGTGTTTATGTTTAATTTTCCTGAGTATGTTGTCTATGAGTGTGTGTTGGTAGCCATTTTGTTGAACGATGTATTTTACGGTATTAAGTTCTTTGTCATAGTCTTTCTGTAGTATTGGTTTATTGATTAGGCAGTGTAACATATGATTAAATGCAGCTTGTTTGTGTTGTGTGGGTGATTAGATGTATTATGTATGACAATATCGGTAATTGAGGTTTTGGTGTATGGTATAAATGTAATTGTGTAGTTGTTTGATTTGTCGTTTCTTGCCGTTGTATAATATTAAAATGTCACCTACTTATCTATGGTAATAAATTATTTTATGTGTGGTTATTGTTCTGTAGAATGTATTGTTGTTCGATATGGTGTAGGAATATTTCTGCTAGGATGCCTGATATGGGTGAACCCATAGAGAGGCCATCTTTCTGTGTGTAGAATTTGTGTTGGTATGTGAAGTAGTTTTGTGATGTGATGAGTTTCGTGAGTGTGATTATTTCATGTGTGAGATTGTTTGGAGTGTTGTTTGCTGTGAGCATATTTTGTAGTATGTGGAATGTTTGTTCTATTGGCACATTTGTGTAAAGGTTTTTTATGTCAAATGAGGTAATGGTGGATTGTGTGGTATGTGGATGTCTTGAATTTTGTGTATGAGGTCTATGTTATTGTGTATGGATGTGTGATTGTGAAAGTTTATGTTGTCTATGTATTTGGTTAGCTTATGTGATGGTGCATGTGTGTGATTGACTAGTGGACGGATGGGTGTGTTTTCTTTATGGATTTTAGGTAAAGCATTTAATGTGGGGGCTTGGAGTTTTATTTGTTTGTAATATTTCTTTTGTTCACTTTTCTTGATTTCAGTGCATTTACTTAGAAGATTTTTAATTTCTGTTTGAAATTTAGGTGTGGGGTCTGATCGGAGTTCAGTTATTTTGTTTTCAGTTATGAAACTGTTTACTTTCTTGTCGATGTCTTGTTGGTGCATTATTACCATGGAATTACCTTTGTCTGCTTTTAAGAAATGTAGGTTGTGTTTGTCGCGTTTTCGTATAATTAATTTAAGAATCGAATGTTCATCATTTATGATAGGTTTATTGTTTCTGATATAATGTTTCTAGGTACATATTTCGGTGTAGCATTGATATTATAAAATGCCCTACATAAACAATAAACCTATCATAAATAATGAACATTCGACCCTTAAATTAATTATACAAATACGTGACAAACACATCCTAAATTTCTTAAAAGCAGACAAAGGCAATTCCATAGTAATAATGCACCAATTAGAAGAAAACAATAAAATAAACTTTCTAGACCTTACCATCACCCACAACACCAGACACAATTTCAAAATATACAGAAAACCAACAATTACCGATATTGTCATACATAATACATCTAATCACCCACACAACACAAACAAGCTGCATTTAATCATATGTTACACTGCCTAATCAATAAACCAATACTACAGAAAGACTATGACAAAGAACTTAATACCGTAAAATACATCGTTCAACAAAATGGCTACCAACACACACTCATAGACAACATACTCAGGAAAATTAAACATAAACACCACCAAACGGCCATGCAAACAAACCACACAAAAAACAACAAATACATATCCCTCACCTACCACAACAAAAACACACACAAAATAGCCTCCACATTCAAAAAACTCCATTACCAAATATCCTACAAAACAACAAACACTTTAAGACAGCACATACAACCTTTTCAAAAAGAAACTGACAAATATAAACTCTCAGGTATTTACAAATTAACTTATAACGATTGTCCCAACTATTACATCGGCCAAACCAGCAGGTCAATCTATACACGCTTCAAATAACACATTACTCAAAAAAACCCTAAATCCAGCTACACAAAACACCTAAAAAACACCAAACACACATACACCGACATACACACTAATTTAAATGTTCTACACACATTAAAACAAAGTAAAACACTAACAACCTTAGAAAAATATGAAATCTACAAATACTACGCAACGGACAAAGAAAACGTATCAAATGATCACACACACTTTGAAGCCAACAGCCTTTTCTATTTCATGACACACAACTCAAACAATCCACCCCATTCCACAGTCATAAATCCATTTCCGTTAGAGCCTTTACACCCAATGCCACCCGAAGTGCAAGTGAACATTGTCTTGCAGTGTAAATGGAAGCATATTTTGTTTTTACCATTAAAGGTAACCTTTTATTGTGAGGTACAGACCAGTACACTCATTTTCTTTTTATTTCAAGTATAGCACAGGACTATTTTCCTGTGTTTTCTATATTTTTGGGCAACACACATAAATATTGTTCAATATACGTTGCGTTTTTTAATTGTCCCTCCAGTAATACGGTGTTTTCAGTAATCCTGCAGTATCCCAGTGTAATATCTGCCGGATTGGTGAGAGTTTACTGTATTGCATTTTAATAACATAGTTATTAAAAATGCAAACTTTCTTTGACTTCTATTTCTTGTAGTTTTTCACTTTTCTTCCTTGTAGCTATCCCTAAAGGATTTTCATGTTTTGGAGGTCTATTTTCTTCTGGTATGTATATTACCCACCGTTGTTGTCAGTATAATAGTTACCTTATTTTGATTGGTGTTATTTCTTCCAGCATGTATTTTTTCCTTTTTCTTGATTTTTTGTTATTAATTAAGAGCATCATGATAACACATTTGGTTTTATTGTGTTAACATTACAGATAAACTCTGTTTTTAAAATTTTTAATACAATTATAAATTTATTGTTACATGTAAACGTAAATATTGTAAACCTGTAGAATCGGGTAAAATTTAGGCTAATACTGATAGATTAATTTACTGTAAGTACCGGGACACTTATATAAGGTAGATCATTTATGGTAAGTTAATTAAGTAAAATACAAAAATTTATTTGTAATACACACAATATAAACCAAACACATTTTAAGCTATATCAACTTCCATATCGTTCGGGTTGTCTGTTGGCATTGGAGGAGCATTAGAACGATTGTTCAGAAAATCTTTCCATACTTCGTTACGGCTGTATGCGGATTTGGATGACGGTAAAAATAGAGTTTTATAAGGACAACATTGGAACTCTATGATCCACTGAGGTGGAACCTTTAATTTTCCCAAGGTTGAGACCGGTGCCAATCAATTTTCCATAGCCAAAAACACAAAGTTAAAAAGTTTAAATTCCTTGGGCGAAATAAAAAGTTTTCCGGGTCCTTGCTTGTTTTATAATAAAAATTATCTACACAATGTATTACATTTAACATTGTACAAGATAAATTTTAAATCAATGAAAAAAATTATCCCAGAGAAAAACACTTTCGAGATGGAAGTGATTTGGCAAAAACACTGTTATTCCTCAATAATCTTAGATTAGTAATTGATGCACTGTTACAACTTTTTACAGTTTTCAGGTAAAGCAACACATAATTAATTTCAACTTCTATTAAAATTCATCTTTACGAGTTCAATCAAGTTTTGATTTATTGTTTAAATCTTGCATGTGCATGCATGAAACATACTTTGTTGTAAATTTTACATTAACATATTCTTAACAGCAAAATTAATCACTTAATTATTAAATTGAGTTGAATATAATATGTTTCCAAATTTTTTATAAGAAAATTGTTTTATCGTAGCCATGATTTAGACAGAGGCAATTTTTTTCCAGAAAGTATTGAAACTAAGAAAAAAACATTACTGGAAACCTTAAAATATATATAATAATATTACTTGCGATTTATTATATCTTACTTAATATATAAGCATATTACCACTTTTCTGCCTTTACTAAGATTACTAACATGTTTTGTTAGAAAAGGCAGAAAATATACTGAAGTGTAAACAAATACGAGGCATATCCAGAAAATTAGTGTACTGAAACTCTCACGGGTAGAATAATTTTATTTTCAACATGTCTGCTACACCTCCGAGTAGCCTGACTTCTTCCCTCCACAATGAGACCGGTTCAAGGCCATTTGTACATTGACAACTGTCGATGCAGCAACTCATTTTGTGAAAAATGTCAATTTAATCTCCTACCAAGTGCAAAATATGTGGCAACATCTAATGTTTGAAAGAGAAAACCTTCGATTGAGGTTTATAATGAGGGGGAAGCGGCAGATGGCGATGAAGCTATAAATTGTACAAATGGTGTCTTGAGTTTAAAAACTGTCTTAAGTCGGTCCATAATGAGCAAAATACTATCAGTTGTGAAAAAAATCTAAAATGCGCTCTGTGACGATTGCAAATTGACTATGCATCAACTTTCTGCGATGTTTCTGCAAATCTACATATTTCTACTACATGAAACTCTTGGATATCAAAAACTGTCTGCAAGGGGGATCCCAAAACAGCTGATAGACCAACACAAGTTGAATCGAGTGGAGGCCATGCTAGTATTAAGCTGCTGTAAACTCCATGGAGGTGAATTTCTCCGCTGTTTCTCCATTGTTATTGAAGATGAAACTTGGGTTGCACAATACACGCCTGAACCGGAGCTTTATTCTTCTTTACAGAACGTGTTGTTGTGTTGACATCTCAACGAATTGACTTCGAACCAATCTCATTGAGAAGGTAGAAGTTAGGCTATACCAAAATCCCTCTGCCTGTGAATACTTGAGTACACTTACTTTCTGGATACACCTCGTATTCGTAACAATGAAGATGAATATACTAAGGATTTTATATATGTCTGTGGTATTTTGTATTACTTTGATTTTTAGAATGTTTTTCCTTATGATTTCAATAATTTTCGAAGTTGCAAGGATACTAATTTAAATGTCATTTCATTTCTTCCTCTCATGCATGCTTTTAAAGCCCATTCGTCACTTGTTCATTTCCCAACTTTAAACATCAACACCCCCTGGAGCTAAAATCTCCTATTCATATTCACAACTTAAGCATTGAACAAAGTAATATTTTAATACTAATCCTTAACTTGCATTTCCAACCTCTAATGCCTTTTCCAATGTGGTCTTGTGTGATACAACTAACTGACCCTACTTCAACCCTCAAGTATTTTAAACTTGTAAAAAAAATAATTATATGGCAAAATGTTGTTTGTAATTTATCTATAATTTGCAATAATTATTTACAGACAATATCGACATTATATTCCCCAGTACTTATGAGTTAATTATAAATAAAGATTAAAACTGAATTGAAATTTTAGAAAGGAGTGCAGGAGTTGATGTTTCGAATGAGTTTACAGTAAGAACACAGATATAACAATAAGACAATATTTATTCACTTTTTCAATGTATCCAGTTCCTTGTTCCTAATGGAACTTGGGGGTAATGGATAGGCGTACTTGGTGGTTCATTGTGCTTAATTTTCTTAGCTGTCTTTCCAATATTTTCAACTTGTCATTCCATTCGAATAACGTTTTTTTTGTATTTGTAAATGCTTAAAATATTGAAACATAATACAAATGTTTATAAAAATACCATCTATTTCATATTATCTCATGTGTCTTATTTTTGTAGTACAATGCAGGTAAATTCAATTTCCCTTCATAGAAAAAACAAATTAGGTTATAAGCGTTATCTTAGTATCAACATGTTAGTTGATTATTGGTTTTATTGCAATTTGTTGAAAATCTGCTGTTTGCATCATCCTACCCTGAACCTGATTTCCAATAAACTCTTTCCTTATACCTCCCCTTCAGCTTAATGTTATTTTTCACTAAACACTTTTAAATGTTTTAAACTTGCCTATAGTAGCACTTACTTTGCTTGTTGAGGACGGCCGTTTCGGGAGATGTATCCCTTTGTCAACTCAGACCGTAACTGTTACGCGAGAATCAACAAATGTTATTTTTCAATTGTTTTTTTTTTAAGGCATGAAGCATTTTATCAAGAAGCTAGTTTAAGAGCAAAAGAACAAATGCATTCTGTATACCAAAACTCTGTTGAATGAAAATAGATTATGTTTAGTAACTGATAAGTAATAAGTTATTTATAAAAGAATAAATTAAAATTCCTGTATATTTGAGCAATCAAAATAAGTATTAAATAACCATAAATCCGTTGAATATCGAGTCAAAGAAGTTTATTTAATTAGCCCTTCTGATGCCAAATTATATATACATATATTTAGGTTAGTTCTAGTAGAGCTTAAAGCTTATTTAGAAATTTTTGGACTAGATAGAAGAATGACAGACTTTCCTAGTGGCAATAGTCCAAAACTGCAATCTCTTGGAAATAAATAAATAGACTCATATAAAAACATATCACACTATTGAAATATTTCAATCACACAATGATCTTTATCAATCAAAAAAAAAAGAAGAAAAAAAAGAAAAGACTGGAAGAAGTGCAAAAGAAAAGTGCACTTCAGACTATTGAAATGTTTCCATCGATCTTTATCAATCAAAAAAAAAAGGAAAAGACTGAAGTGCACTTTTCTTTTGCACTTCTTCCAGTCTTTTCTTTTTTTCTTCTTTTTTTTTGATTGATAAAGATCATTGTGTGATTGAAATATTTCAATAGTGTGATATGTTTTTATATGTGTCTATTTATTTATTTTCAATAGATTGCATTTTTGGACTATTGCCACTAGGTAAGTCTGTCAGTCTCCTATCTAGTCAAAACATTTCTATACATATATTCATATATTTATGCATTCGTAATGAACTCATTCACATAGTTTACAAGTGATTTAATTAATTATTTTTATACATTTTAATGTGCTTTTTGGATTGTTGTGCATGTGGAACTAAATGTGCACTTTTTAGTTATAAACCTATATCTCAGTTGTTTGTCGACACAACTAACTGAAAATTTGGAATAAAACTCATTTTTATGTGTACCAAGACAAGATGTTTTTATTTAGGAACTGATTTTTAATTTTATATATTCTATACAAAATGGAAACAGACAGAAACATGTTCTTGGTAACATTTTCCTCGTAAATTTTGTTACAATTCATTTTATTACATTTTTTGCATTTTTATTACAATTCAAGATAAGTCTATTTTATAGTAAAGTCTTAAAAAAGTATATTATAAAATAGAATCATAAAAGTCCATTGATGAATAAAATTTGGTGTATTTTTTATGAAAGCACTACATTTTCCATAAATCATCTAGTGAGTCCCAAGACTGGGGCAGATACCCTAGTGCCAGACGCCAGTATTCAGGCAGACACCCATGAGTAAAGTCCTGGGATCAAAAAGTACTAGTGCAACATTTCGGCAACTAATGTTTTGCCCTTATCAAGCAAGAAAAAAATATTACATTGCTTATAAATACTATTATAAAATACAAGTACACTCACTACAATAATACAAAACTTTAAAAAAACTCAAAATTTTTACTCAAGTTTATTCAATAAATTAGGAACACACAAATGTGGCGTAATAGCCCACATTGCTATTATGTAGGTTGTCATAATTCGCAACCTCACAAGTACACTGTAGTAAATATACAGTGATATTTAATTTATTTCTATTTATTAGAAAACAGCTGGGTGGAGCCTAGGCTCTGTGATTACAATGGCTTATATTACTGTGCCTCTTGTCATTGGAACAACACTGCTATAATCCCTGCCAGAGTGGTTCGCAACTGGGACTTTGCTCCTCGTCTAGTGTGCCGAGCTTCTTATCAGTTGCTAAAAGTAACAAGAAACAGACCTCTCCTGACGTTGAACTCAAAATTGTATGGATTTGTAATGGAGCTAGGTCATGTAAAAGTAGGTTGAAATTTTACTTTACAATAGTGTTTGTGTGTGTTACAAAAATTGTCTTGAAATATAACCATGAGCACATTTCTTAATTTAATTTGTCCTTTTTTTATTAATGTTGCTGTATTTCTATAATTATTTGTAAGTTATTGTTTTATTGAGCACTATTGTTTATCTGACATAATCCTTAGTTCATAAAAAGTTGAATAATTCTTTTATGTAGTTTAGTTCACATATTATATTGATTTCACTTCTATTTTTGTTACTTCAAAACTGATTTTGTCACTTGTGGTGTTTAATTTATAAATTAATAAATTTTTTATTTTGTTTAAACAACTACCTATTTTATTCACTCTATTTTTTAGTTTTAATAGACTTTTTATAAAATAATTAAAAATTTAAATAATATTTCACAAATTGTTGGAAATTAATAATTTTTTTTAAATTTCTTTACATTGCAATAGCATATTGTTTAATGTACTTACACTTAATAATTATCATTTTCATTCTAAAATGAAGTAGTATTAAAGGGATTAACTGTTAAAAGACATTGCTTGAATTTAAAAGTTTATTTTAATAATAATACGTAAATTTTAAAACGAGTTTCTGTATATTTCAGGTATTAATCACTACAATTGCATTTATATGAGACAAGCTGTATAGTTTGTAAGTATAAATGCAAAAACTAAATAGCTAAAACAATATTTATACATAATTATGTTTTAATATCTTTTTTTTAATTCCTTCTATTAGCTCACACTCTCCTGATACATATCTTGTACAAATTTTCAATCTTTAATAAAATACGTTTTTATTCATTCAATCAAGTTCAAATACATTTTTTAAACCTGTAGTGGATGACAATTGATGTAATACAGTTTTTTCAATAATTAAATTATAAAATTTGTCACCTCCAGTTTAATTTGAACTGAGAATCTTCATGTTTCAAGTTTAACACACTGTGCCAACTTTCGAATACTTGGAAATATATTTCTCAAAGATATATATGCATTTTTCCTCCATATGGTTGTCCTTGAAATCTCCATTGTTCAACCTTAAACTGTTGCCTTGGTTACCAAACAGTATCATAAATAGTGCTCTAGGGTGACTAAAATAAAATGTTTCTTTGTTAACCTCAGTAGGAATCTACTTATTAATTTTTTTTTCATAATACTTGTTTGTAAAGAAAACCACATATGAACAAAAGAACCATTAAAGCAAAAAAAAAACAAATTAATTCGCAAAAATTGAAAAAGAACAATGGCAGTTTGCCTAAACAAAATATATTTGGTTTATTTAATGGCTACATTGTGTAATATATATTGTGAGTGTTTGCATGCATGCATGTAACGTTCTTGGATCTATTGTGTAATTTAGTGCATATATGGAATATTGGTTTAATAGTTGAATTTCTTACATTTACAGAAATTACGAGAAGACCTATTATTAATGAAAGCTTACTTGGTAAGATGCAGAGAAGCTGGGGAACAGAAACTAATTTGGAAACAGTTTTCTGACAGACCTCATTTCCTTGCTGAATCTGAAGCATTTAGTCTCAGGGATTTAATTGAACTTAATACAGGAGTACTTCTTCCGCAACTGGAAGCTGCTGCCCGTATTTTTATTAAGCACATAAAAGAGACTTGTATGGTGAGTCAAGCTTTAAGAAACAATATTTTTAAATTACACTTTAATATTTTTCCTAATAAAATATTTCTATTTTAGAAGACAATTTTTTGTTACCTTATTAATGCACAGTAGAAATTAATTAACCAAGTTCTGTAATTGATGACTTGTAATAAACTAATCAAGGCTTTAGGATGGCTCTTTTAATGAAAAACCTTTATAAAGCAAAATATTCTTGTAAAGTAGTTAAAACACAAATAAAACTGTAGAAAGTTAATAAAAAATGTATTTAAAATCTGTGAAAGTTTTATTTACAGTGATTAAAATAGCAGTTAGTGCGCTGTAACGTAAAATTGAATGACAGGGCTAAAGAATTTTTTTTTACTTTTAGTAAGGAAGTCCTCAGATTGAAAGCATTTAAAATTTGTTTTAATAGAAATATCGTTCCAGGCCAAAAATGTTTGAGGTAGGGTGGGCAACAATTGTCAAGACTTGATAAGTTAGCAATTTAATATTACAGATATATCTATACTATTTACGGTTCTTTCATGTCATTTGAGGCATTTTTAGCAGGAAAGAAGTTTCAGTCAGCAACCTTTTGGTCGCAATAGCGTAAAGCACAGGTTTTAAAATAGTTATCTTCAACCAAACATTTACAAACACAACATAAATTACTAATTATTCCACGCTATATTTACACTGTTTACAGTTCTATTGCTTCATTTAGGGGGAGTGCTGCTCAACAGTAGGTATAAGCAACTGTCATAGATAGTTGAAAGATGTAAGGAAAGGGTACACTCATTGATCACTTGTGTTCAATTCAACAGAATTATATAACCTACACTAACAGAGTAGCACCAACAAAGATATCACTTAGTTAGTGAATAGGGTAGTACCTATTCTTAGATATGACCAACAAAGAAATCAGGAAAAGTAAATAACCTAGACATACAGAGTACCAATGCTTACAATTGTCACCAACAAAGAACTCAACAGAAGTGAATAACCTAGACTTACAGAGTACCAATATTCACAGATGTCACCAACAAAGAACACAACAGAAGTAAACATTCTACACTTACAGAGTACCAATGTTCACAGATGCCACCACCAATGAACTCAACGGAAATAAATATCGTAAACTTATAGAGTACCAATGTTCAAAAATGTCATCAACAAAAACCAGACTTAAATATGTAGCTTATAAAAACTAATTTAGTGACACACTAATCAGTAACTTAAGTTTCAAAAACAAAAAAGCAAATGACCAAAATAACCAAGAACAAAGTTCAAGCTCCAAGTACCAGAATTATACAAACTAAACTGTACTAACTGTAATTATATATTTATGCTAACTGGGTACAGTTTTCAACAGAGTACAAAGAAATTATAAACCCAATAAAAAACATCATCTTATGTTAACTATATGATAGAAAGAGGTCAGTTGAACAAACATCAATCACAACTTAGGGTTTTCTCTACATGAACAAAACAGATAAATTTTTAATTAACACTGCACTGCATGTATAAACTTCAAGTCATCTTTTTGTGCATGTGCTGAATTTTTCCGCACTTCCGATTTAGGCATTTTATGATCGGATATAGCATAATATGCCCGTGTTAGAGGAGTTTTCCTCTACTTTTCTGACGTCACACTCAAATAGAATTATTTTAGTGTCCAACGAATTAGAAGGTTTTAATAGAATTTTAAAATGGAAACATGTTATAAATATCAGTCTTTCACAAAATAACTAAGTTAAGATTCAAATAATCTACGACACTTCCAAAAAAAAAAAAAACTTTAGTTCCGAGGTATACAATGTTAAGAAAGAAAAGTGTGATCCCATAGGGACAAACAAATTTGAAAATGACAGAAACAAATGCTTAAATACAATCAAAGTAGTTACCGTGTAGATACTTGTACATCATCCACTTCAGTAGTCTTCTTCATCTAAGTTGTCCTATTCTTGACATGTCTGGCAGGTGATATTGTGCTGGCTGTGACTTCGACATACTTACTTCTTCGTGCAGGTGTCCAGCTCAACTGTAGCCGATGGCCCGATCTCCACGATATATATATATATATATATATATATATATATATATATATATATATATATATATATATATATATATATATATATGATGCTATGGCCCACAGGTTCTTCTTAACTAGAATATCTTCCCATTTTGTCACAATTGGTCTGAGGATCTCTCTTGTAGGTAATGGGTAAGGGCAGTTCAGCAGGATGTGTTCAATTGTTTCCTCTTCATACCACAGAGTGCACACAACGGAGACTCTGTGAGATTAAAACGAAATAGGTACTCCTGTGTCACAAGATGGCCGGTTCTTGCTCTGGCAGCAAAAGATGCTGTTGATCGTGCTACTTCCCTATATTTATCCTCGACTGGTGGTTCTGGTTGGAGTTGGTAAAAGTGTCGACCAGTAGACTCTTTTTCCCAATTTTCACACCAAAGTTTTCGGAAAACTTCCCTGCTTACACTTTTGCAATGTAGCAGGGAGTGTTTGCCTTCATCTGTAGGTTCCATGGTTGAGGCTATTTTCGCAATTTCGTCAGACTTTTTGTTTTCGGGTACTCCGCAATGGGCAGGTACCCATTGAAGAGTTAATTCTTTCCCGCAGTCCACTAGTTCTAGGATGGTTTTTCTTATTTCTGATATTCGAAACGAGTATGAACTTGTAGAATTACTTAACAATGACTGAAAGACAGCTTTCAAATTTGATAGGATGAATATATTTGAATTGCCCTCAGCTAGTCAGGGCTGCACTCATAGCCAAAAGCTCAGTATCCATGCTGGAACTTGAATTGGCTGGGATGTAAAAACAGTCTCCGTTCGATTCATTATAGTAGCCTGCCCCCGATAAGCTCTTCTCCTGGTCGAGCGAGCAATCTGTGAATATTTTTATGTGGCTTTTGTGAGATTAAATCATGTTTAATGTTATTGTTTTTAATAGTTGTACATGATCTTTCTTGCTCACCTCATGTGGCTGGTTAAGTGCAATGTTTATCTCGGGCTATCTACTTGGGGGCTCTATATAGTAAGTCGGAATTTTCACAGGGACAAAACAAGGCATTTTGGTGGACAGTTGATTAATTTTATAGCTGAATGACTGCTTTATGTTGGAATCATATGACAGCATGTTACTTAATAGGTAGATTTGCGTAAGAGCCTTTATTGACAAGTATTTGGTCCATATGTTTTTATCGATTTAGAGTCCAATACATTCAACTCCCAGTTCAATCTCCATGGCTGCTATAGAAGTGGTTTTAGTGCACCCCAGGCATAACCGGATTGCAGCAGATTGTAGAGTTTGCAGTCTTTTCAGGTGAGACCTCACCTTCAAACCCCATACTTCACATGCATAGGTTGCCTTAGATTTCAAGAAAGCAATATAAAATATCTTTAGAGTAGTTGTATCGGCGCCCCAATCGCGGCTGGCCATGGCTTTGAGACCATTAAGTCTTGATACACATTTTTCCATGACATACTTCATATGACTACCCCATCGCAGTTTCGGATCCAAATGGATCCTTAGTAGTTTAGGAGATTTATATTTCAATCACTTGCCAAGTATTTTGAGTTCGAGAGCGAAAGATCCCAATTTATTTCGACGTGAAAAAAGTGCAATCGGTCTTCTCCGCCGACATAGTCTGACTTCGACAAACTAATCTGTAACAGTTGCAGCGGAATACCTTTGTCTTGGCGTTCTTTGAACTGAACTCACAACTTGTCTATTTGGAGCATTCTGCCGATACTTGAATAGGAACTCCTGAATATCCTTGGGCAGTCGCCACATATTTGCTCTCACTTGCAAATGTGGTTTCATCAAGTCAAGAGCCAAATCTTTGAGATATGTTTTACGAGAACATTCAATTTTAGGGTTATTGTGTTGAAATAATTTGTACGAGTTTATCCCAGCTTATCAACCCCAGGAAAAATACTGTTAGTGACCATCACTAGATTTGTGGGACACTGAATAAGTGGAGCACATTTGATCTACCGTATCAACCCTTTAGTACTATTGTAATAGTTTGCTGATCTATTTCGTCCCGTGTCATGCATCGTTGAAACAGAATTTCAGCTTTTTCTTTTTTTGTCACAGTACTCAAAAGTCGCATTGAACTGGAAGCCAAACAATGGAGAACCAACTTTGTAAGAGGTATTCATGAGAAATTTAGGGGGTAATTCTTTTTTATTTTTTCTCAAAGTGCGAGAAAAAATGTATTTCTTTTAATAGATAATTAGCTAAAGAGTAGGAACTGTAACAGTTGTCCGTGGTGAGATTTCTTCTTGATTTTCTAATGGGAACCACCAATCTTTTCAATATGTCTGGTGGGTTGTTTGAAGTCAAGAATGGTCCGGATTTTTGTTTCCCACAGTAAATTTCCAAATTGTATGTCTTGCTGTCGCAGTGCTGACCAAAAATATAGGATGATTATTCACAGAATAATAAACCAAAATCAAATTTGAAGGATAAGAAAAAATATACTTACATGTTTCGAGCGTGGCGGAAAACTTCCGCATCAACACTCAATTCACGGACTGTTCACTTGCCGACTGAACCACATGGAAAATTCGTGCCCGAACAAAGCGCTAATGGTGCCCCCTGGTGATTCGATAACCAGTTGAGGAATACCAGTCCCCATTTTGCTAATTTCACTCATAACCTTCTTCAAAAAGTGTGAATTGCAAAGAAAAATCTGCTCACACGTACAGTGAAGGGTTAATGTAATGGGGTAGTATTAAATTTTCAAAATCCAAGAACGAAATAAAAACATACTAATTGAATAAGATCAAGCTAAACCAAAAACACTGTTTCATCATATTATTGAAAAGCTGGCGCTGTGTAACCAGTAGTCTGCCTATCTATCATGTTTGTGAATGATTACATTGGTGCCAAATATCACAATGATAGTGATAGTCTGATATAATCAGAAGTATTTTGTCCTAATAAGTTTTTAGAAAATTTTCTTTAATTTCAAGTTCATACAAGTTGTTATATTGGAAGTTTGAAGCTAGGCTCAGGATCTTATTCTGATTTGTTGTGGATATGTTACCAAATTTTTTTTTAAGATAATTGTTTGATTTTAATTTTTTGCAGTGATTTTCCCTAATTAATATGTAACGTATTAGAGAAATGTAAGACCAACATAAATTAAAATTACTTTAAAAATATATCTTAGAGATAATTTATGCATGAAGTATTGCTAATTTTAATAAGAATAAAAGAATATCATCCTGAACTTTACGTTTTTATGACTTTAATTGAAAATAAATATTTTTTGTTTAGATATGCCGTGGCCAAGGATACATATGTGAGCTGTGTGATGACAAAGAAAACGATAATGTTATTTTTCCATTTGATAACATTGTTTTTATTTGTTCTAAATGTAATACAGTACATCATAAGTATTGCTGGGCAATTAAGCAAGAATGCAGCCGGTGCAAGAGAAAAGAAAAAAGGATTCAAGAACTTACTGAAGACATATAATAGATCTTGCTTAGAATATTTATTTTTGCTCATTGTATATTTTATAAACTTTTTAAATATATTTATAAATTTATTTTCTGTAAACCTTTACTTTTTCAAGAAATCTGTTTCTTGGGGGGGGGGAGAGTACTAACAATTTAGTTATTGGATTATTCTAAACAATTTGAATATTAAGTATTTGACACTAGTGCAATTTATCATATTAACTAAATTATTTGTTTTTATAAAACAATAGTATATCTGTATGTTTTAACAGAATTATTGTTGTAATATTTGTTGTTGTGAGTGAAGTAGTTCTGTTGTGTAATGGTGTTCAAAATGCGTATGATTTCTTTTGTGATATTTTCTGGAGTGATGTTAAGTCTTAGATTGTCTCATAATATGTTTAGTGTTTCTGTGACTGGAATATTGGTATATAGGTTTGTGATGTCAAACGATGCCAAGGTTGTTATGAATATTACACACAGGAACAAGGCCTACCAATGGGTTCGCCAATTTCAAGCATTCTCACAGAATTATTCCTACAACACATAGAACGGAATAAAATCATAAATAACAACAAACACGCAGATAAGATAATATATTGGCACAGATATGTAGATGACGTTATAATACTATACCGAGGAAACATAAGACAATGCCACAACTCCAAACACATATAAACAAAATGCACAAAAATATCCAGTTCACTGCAGAATTTAAAACAACAAAACATTGAATTTCTTGAACATCACCAAAACGAAAAATCAAAACGCATGAATACTGCAAGCCAACCACGACAGACACATTGATACACAATTCATCAAACCACCCAATACAACATAAACACACAGCATTCAAACATTTACTACACAGACTAAATAAAATCCCTATGTCCACAACTAACTACATAGAGGAACTAAACACAATCAAATATATAGCTCACAAAAATGGATATGACAATTATTTAATAGACAAACTACACAGAAAAATACTCAACAAAAACACGAACACAAACAAATTCATCACCCTCACATACATTAACAAACTCACAATTAAGATAGCGCACCAATTCAAAAAAGCAGGATACAATGTAGCTCACAGAACAACAAATAAAAGGCAAACAGCTATCAGACACAGCATTAATAACAATACCAACACATACAATAATCCAGGAGTATACAAACTAAAATGCAACAACTGCAATAAGTTCTATATTAGACAAACAGGCAGATCTTTTGCCGAAAAATATAAAGAACACAAAAGGGCACTGCACACTACTATTGAATCCACCTTCGCAAATCACCTCATGAACACTAAACACTCATGCAAAAGTATGGAAAATAACATGAGCATCCTCCACACATGCAACAAAGGCCATAAATTAAACACACTAGAACAGTTTGAAATATATAGTTATAGCACCACACATAAAAATGACATTTTAAACGAACAAACGTGGCACAGATCACACATACTTTTCGATCACATCACTTCTAACTTTCAAAAAAATGGTACCGAGGAAGCACAACAGCAGCATTCCTAGCGGCAAAAATACGAGGCTGAAGAAGTCGTAAGACGAAAACGTTTCCTCCAAGTGTAAGTTAACAATTAATAACTTTTAGTTAACAATGTCTGGTCGCAAGTAATAGCAAAAGTGTAATTTATAATAATTTTAATACAAAATTGAGACTAATTCAAATTAGACACAATAACAAATTACAATAGCTTAGTTTACACTAATAAACCATATTACAAAAGAATAGCAAAGTTACAAAACTTTTTTATTTTTCTATCTTCACTTGAGCTGAGTTTTTCACTAAAATGCGTGAACATAAGTTATAGTACACTTGTCTATAGTAGCACTTAATTTTTTTGAGGACGGCTGTTATGAGTCCCATTCTCAACTCAGACCATAATTTCTCAGAGTTATGGACCGAGTTGAGGAACACATCTTCTGAAAAGGCCGTTCTCAATAATTAAAAAAATAAGTGCTACTATAGACAAGAGTAACATATCATATTCAAGCGTTTTAGTGCAATACTTTTTATTAATGTCTTATTTCAATTACCATAGTTATTGTGTAAAAAACAATACTGTTTTTCAACAATAATAAAATTATAGAAGTAAAAACATATGACTTTAGAATCACACTTTTGAGGAAATTAAATTACTTATATAACTACTAAAATGGCAAAATCATCAAAAAAATTTGCTGATCCTCAATGGTTTACACCTTCACAATATATAGCAGCTCGTCAATATTACTGGCAAAAGCTTGATGTAGATAAGAATCTGTTATTAAAAGTAAGATTTAAATATTTTTTTCCATACCAAATGCAGTTTTTTTATTCTTATCAAATATATTTAAAAAATATTTTTGACTTTTAAAATTATAATTTTTCACATTTAACAAGTAAACAAATTGCTATTACTTTATACAGACAAACTACATCATAATAAAAACAAACCCTCTCTATTTTAAAAAAAATTGGCTTTTATTAGTTAAAGATTATAGGCAGTAGTGACTCCAGCGGGTAGCCCGAGCCTACCTAACTCTTTTTTATTTATTTGTTAAAATCCTTAATTGTCAATAATTTAAAATGATAAATGTTACATATTTAAGATCAAAAGCAATGCTTATATTATTATAGCAAAATTTATAATCCACCAAGCAATAATAGAATAATCTATAATTGTTTAGCCTATTATATATATTTGTCCTGAGAATAAAAATGCTCTGAAACACATCACAATTGAAACTATTTAAATTTTAAACAATTTCTGGAGTGATGTGCTAGAAACCCCCTCCCTGTAATCACAACTTCCCTAAACTGCGCCTACCCAGGAACTAGATACTGAAGCCAGCCCTGATTATAACTTTCATTCTTTCTTTAAATCATGGAATAACCATTTTCAGTTCTAGAATGACCCTCTTACACATGCTTCAAAAAAACGTGCTCTGGCTGTATTTATAAATCTAATTCTATGAAAAATATTTTTATTAACATGAATCTAATGAAAATTAAGAATCATTAAAATTAAAACAATTTTGAAAGAAAGAAAGAAGGTTATTTTAAAGTAAAATGGAATATTATGTAGCAGAAAATTTTAAGCAACCAGAAACAATAAAAATTTACATTTTTAGATATAAAATATTTTTTTTTTTTTGCGAAAGACTTATAACACAAATGTTGTAGGAAATTCCAAAAGATCAGAAAATTACCTATTTCAACAGACCAGAAAAGAGTGAAAAGGTGTGTCAGTATGACATGCTTTATAACTGTAAACCTGGATGGGACCAAATGAGTTCAAGATGTGATAGGAAAAACCCTAGAATTGTTGAAAATAAAATTTATTTGGAGGTAAAACATACTTTAATATGCAGAAAATATTTTATTTAATATAAAATTTATTTAATCATTTTAACAATGTAAATGTAATTAATTAAGTTTAACCACACATAATGGACTACAAAATTCAAGAGGTTAAAATATATGGTATCACAAGTATGCATGAACTGATAGAATATTTTACTATGGTCTGTTTCCTATATCATACACCAATTATTGAAGAAACTTAATATTAAAAAAGTAAACTTAATTTTTTTATAGCATCACACATTTTTTTCAAAGTATTTCATTCAGTTCTTTACATCTTTCTAAATTGTTTCCATTTTTGTTTAAACAGTTGTTATGCCATTCTATAAAGTTTTGTATGCAGAAGTCATAGTTTTCTGCTAGACTTAGATGTAGATAACCTGTCTATAAATGCTTTTACCTTGGTATTTACTGGTAAAATGCTTGCTCTCTAAGAAACTTTCTTAGGTACCAGAACGAGGTAGATCATTCTAAAGATCTAATCAGATTTTGAGTTCGATTGACAGAATGGGATCTAGCATCATCATACAGCCAAAAAACTCCAGATGTCAGAAAGCCACATCACCACATTGGAAGTTAAAATTTATCCAGAATAGAACAGTAAGAGATTTCATTTATTGTTGTCCTTTGCTCTATAAAGTTAACAAACAAGAAACCATGTCTATACCAAAATACGGTTGCCCTAACTTTACAAGTTGGTGTTCATTTACTGGCAAAGATACGTCGATGATATCATAACACTATACAGAGGCAACACCCGACAATGCAAAAAACTCCTCACCTAAACTAATAAAATACACCCAAAACTGCACTTCATCCTAGAGATTGAAACCAACCGATCCCCAAACTTCCTCAAGCTAACCATAACAAAAAGCCACACACAAAAACACAGCTTGAACATTTATAGGAAACCCATAACGACAGAGACATTTATCTACAACACCTCAAACCACCCTATCCAACACAAACACGCTGCGTTCAGATCCATGCCCCATAGACTTAAAGATGTTCCAATGACGACAGAAAACATAATCAAAGAACTAGACACCATTAAGTATTTAGCATACATAAATAGATACAACACCACAATAATAGACAAAAAATGACTAGAATTAACACTACCGATAGGGAAAACAAACATTACCATACATGAACAAACCAATAAATAAAATAGGCCGCAAATATCAAAATACAGGATAAAAAATAGCATACAAAACTAATACCAATTTACAATACAAAATACAACACGACACCAACAACAAAGATAAACTACAAGCACTAGGCGTATACAAAATAAGCTGCAACAAATTCTGCATTGAGCAAACAGGTCACATCTTTAAACAAAGAGTCGAGGAACACCAACTCAGTATTTTACAATCACAAAAAAGAAACAGGACTCAAATACGCAGGCATTTACCATAACCTAGAAATCCTACACATCAACAAAAAAGGACCCAAGTTTACAGACACACAAAGTACAAACATATTAAAGGAACAAACACAATACAAATCACACATACTCTTTGATTCTATCAAAAACCTGTTTTTAAAACCGTCACGGCTTGACCCGACATCTCCAAGCAGAAGACACTGTTGAAGATTGCCACATAAGTAAGTTTTCACAAATTTAAATCTCGAATAGTCATGAAAAAAGTGATTAATTAAGATTTACTGAATGTAATGGACTACAAAATTCAAGAATATAAGGAAGTGCTACTATAGGCGTTTGTAAAATATTTACAAGTGTTTTATTAAACACTTTATATTCTACAAGGTTTTAAACTTTTGGTGATCATCATGGACTATAAAACCTACGAGTGAAGTGAAAATGATTTTATGAAAATAATCATTTAGTACAATGATATATTTTTAATAAAATCTTTACTTGAAACTTTAAACATTAAATTGTTTTAACACTTAGAAACAAAGATGTTTACATATTTACCTGGAATAAACACCATTTGCTTTCACAATATTTCCTTTTATAAAAATAATATAGCAAAAAAAAACGTTTTTATATAATTAAAATTGCATTTCATTTGTACAGCAATTTGAATTGGTATGGTAACATTATTCTTTTAAAAGCCATAAGTAAGTAAAAATTTAATTCATTTTTATGTCCTCTCTAGGAACAAGAACGTATTGTACCAGTGTTATATTCATCACTTTACGGACATTACAAGACAAATTTAGAAGGAAAGCCTATTATACATCATCAAAGGACAAATCATATAAAAGAATTTTATAGAAATAATAATGTAAATCTCAATTCTAGCAGAGGGCTGCCTAAGGATCTGAGCACACAATTATAACTTATATTTATGACCACTAAATATTATAAGAAATTGAACAGAAATACTTTTATTTGTCTAATATATGTTGTCATCATTAAAATGTGGTATCACATTTAGCACCAAAAAAATTAACATCCTAAAAATGTTTGAAAAAATCCTAGTCTAGTCCTAAAAATGTATAATACGTACTTCCGAATATTAGCCAATTTCTAATAAATAATTACTTCTCCCAATGTTTTTTTATCCTCTTTTGAGTTTTATGAAGAATTGAATTCATTAATTCTAACCATATACTTTTGTCTCTGAAAAACAACTATAGCCATTGCCCAGTATAAATGAGAAATCATTTAGTGTCAGGTTATTAAATAAATGTCAATCTGTATTTCTAGGATTTAGATGTACAAATAATAACCTAAATTGTAGCTTTTTCAAAACAAATCAATCTAGTCTAGTTCTGTATCTATTACATTCAAATAATATGAGCACACATGAAAAATAGAATTAAATTTTATTATATTAAATTTATTTAGTAAGAATTATTCTTATTATAAATTAGTATACTTACTACCCTATAAATTAAAGATGGTTTCAATTCAATAGCATTTCAACTTGATAATGTACAATAAACTAATACAATTTGTGTGTTAAAACAGCTGTCATACAAACAAAACTAAACATATAAAAAAATAATATGAAATCAAATTTTTTTACTTAATATAAATCAGGTGTATGCCACAGAGAGATAACTGTCATCTTTTGATTGTTAGATCAATGCCATCTATATTTATATATTATAACCTAAGATTAATTTTAATTTAAGTGGCTGAATGCTCAGTTAGAATAGTAACTTGTTTCTAGATAAATTAAGTATCAATTGAAATAATTTTTCTGCATACACAAACTTTATTTATTGTAGGATAGATACAGTATGCCAGAAACATTCGTAGAAGTGTACTCAAGAACTTCCCAAAGTTTTATGTTGATCGAATGAATAGTATAATAATGGATGAAGGACAGACTTATTAATTTAAACAAATAAAACCTCTTAATCACAAATAAAACTTTTTATTTAAACCCTTACATACATTTATATTGCAAATCAATCATTTTCAGAGGTAATTATTACAAAAATAACTACAAACATACTTAGTTTTAATATATATACCTATAAAATTAATTCCATATACAGCACATGTTCAAATATATCTAGCAAGGAATAATCATTATGAACCTACTTTTGCGAAGCAATTTAGTGTGGTAAATGGAATGGATAAATAGAACTTTTATAAATCTGTAGCAAGATCCTGTAGGCAAGGAATTACTGTGTAAGGCTATTGAAAAAAACAAACATTCAAATTCATAGAACAATAAAATGGGCAGGCCGATGAAACAGCTAAAGCGGCATCCCATATGTGCCCAACATTTAAAGCCAATTATCCACTCACGTATTGTGAAAGTTTGGCAAATAAATACTTTCATAAATGTTGGACTGAATCTTTGAAAGAAGAGACCACAGGTCACCTTTTTCAAATTCAGCCTAGACCGTTAAATGAGGATAAATTCAGGGAAGTTTCGCGTCCGATTGCAGCTCGAGCACGATCTGGTCATCTAGTGGCGAAGGAATATCTATTTAGATTTAATCTTTCAAATTCTCCAATCTGTGCATTTTGTGAAAACAAAGATAAGAGTGTAAAGCACATTTTGTTCGACTACACGTATCCCCTTACCAATGAGGGGCTTCCTGAGAGTGACAACATGGCAAGACATTCTCATGAACAAAAAGCACTGGGGGCTGGCAAGGATAATATACCGTGAACAACGGGCTAATGCTTCTCTTGAATCTGGATGCCTGTGTAAAGGAGTAATTAAATGGGACTCTGAAAACAAGGTAACAGACAGGTAAATTTGTAAGGTACAAAGCCCAAAAGCACACTCAGTTCCTAAAGTAGACTTTTTTTGGAGAACACAATTTCTAAAATCAGGTTATTGTGGTAAAGCACAAATGATTTTTTTTAAAATAATTAGTTATACCTGATTTGCAAGTCAACCAGATTTATTTAAACAATAATCTCTGTGACTGTGAACATGATTAACAAATGATTTTTGTTTGACAAAAACAACCGATGGAAGTCAGGTCAGGATTGGCTGAAATTGGTGGACATAGCAGATAGAAAGGGAAGCGATGAAAGGAAAAACAATCAAGGAGTCGAAGAAGGAAGGCAGTTCAGTTCTGGTAGCTGAAGAGGGAGCTATCCCTGGAAGTCGGAGACAGAGGAATCTAACCCTGGGAGTCGAAGATGAAGGGGCTGATTAGATAATAAATAAGTTTCTCTGTTATCTTGGAAACAAAGTGTACCATGTCGCATCCTTGCCACTGCAAGAGAACGCTGAGGATCGACCCAGCTTACTCAAATTCTACTCAACTAATTCTTAAAGACAATAAAGTTGATTCAGAAGATGGGCATAATAACTAATTTTGTAAAATAAAATCCATATCACAGTAACCTCACAGCTAGAGATAAATTCATTTAATTATATGTTGTTGGTTAAGATAACATTAGACTTGAGGCTAAATATTTGTTAATTTCAAAGAGTTTCTTTTCTGTTATTTTTTGACCGAAGTTAATCTAAATGAAGGACATCAATTTCTTCTAAAGAACATATTAATTATTAGTAAATTTTTAGTGTCAAAAATTAAACTAAATAAGTAATCCAGTTTTTTGTCAAGTCCTGAAAATCTTTCACTAAATATTATCTATTCAAAATACAGATTTGGAGCCCAACAAATAAATTTACTATTAATAAGCTAGGTAACTAAACATAGGAACTCAGAGCATTTCATACTAAATTAACTTTTTTAAATAATTTTATTTCATAACATAATATCAAAAGTTATTTTAGTAACAAAGCGATGGTATGTTATAGTTGCCTCTAATGGATGGGCTAACTAGTGATAAGTTATAATAATTTTGTGACAATTAAATTTAGTTAGGTTAGCAGTAACCCGTCATTTAACTCTTTGCACTCCGTCAATGAAAACACTTGTTCGGCACGACACTTAAAACCCAGGAGTGAACTAGCTTAGGTGTTTGCCGCATGGCTACTCCAAGACCTGCAACACGTCTGTTCTAATGCTCCAATGGCTTTTTAACACATTTATTCTATCAGTTACCCCTGACATTTATAAAGGTTTTAAATAATTAATATTTTGCTATTATACAACCTCTTTTATTAGTAAAATAACGGTTGTTATAAGTTAAATGTTTATATTTAAACAAATCACTAAATTAATTAAAAATTGAATATTTTTATCTATATTTCTGTTGAAAAACATTACCGGGAATAAATAATAAATAAAAGAGAAATTTTAAAACAAACACCAACATTACTAAGCTTAAAATAAATCAAACCAACAATTAAATAATATATTCGGCAGAATCACTTAAATCGTGGTAATTGTATCTGGAAACAAAGGCGCGCTTTGTGTTATACTATTAATAGCTTTTACCAGAACCACCAACCTAAGCAAAAATAAAGTTTTGTACAAAGTTAAAACCCCACAGAATGTAGCACCATAAGTTAAAAATGGCAAATTATAACTGGTTTAGGAGAAGAGAGACTGAAAAATAAAGCCGTTTACGAAAAAAAAAAATTGCCAGGTATTGTGCCAAGGGTGTTGCTCTGAAGGACGGAGCAAAAATGCATAATGTCATTGCTGATTTATACTCAGCAGTGGAGTGCAAAGAGTGACACATCTCAATATTTTTTAGTAGAAAAAATAAAGATGCTCTTTTATCATAAAAAATAGCATATCCTTCTCATCAAATCAGAACTAACACTATCTTGATTCCCCTACACAATTAACTGTGGATGCAACATGGTTACATAAGTACACTTAATATATAAACACACACACATTCACAGACATTAAAACCTCCAACGAACCAACTACATCTAACTACATCTGTACTTCACTAAATGTTCACTGTTTGGCGGTGTCTACTAATCGGAGCTTTAAATTGTCTGTGAAATGAAGTTCTGGTCCTATACTGTAAATTAAATACATTTGTTGTAATGTAAAACACAGAAAATTTATCAACTCAAAATTTATAAGACAGGTTTCTACGAAAATTTGTAGTTTCAATACAATAAATACTGCTTATCTATCCTATAGTATTGTATACAGAGCTGATACATATAAAATTTTCACACACACATAATTTGCTACAATTAGGAACGAGTGTCAAAAACAGGTTGTGAGAACTATCTGTACACATGAGGACAGCTGGGATACACTAAGGTGGCCCAGATGAGAATGGGCAGCAGCTGACGCCAGTCTATTAGCCACCCTCAAACAGTCGGGTAGCCGTCCACATACATTTAAATAGACTGAATTTTTACTTTTCTTATTTCTTTTAGCATTGCAAGGAATTTTAAAATTGTTAATAAATTACTAATCATAAGACACATCTTTGTTAATAAAATGTTGAAGGATAAACAGTAGTAAATAAATCAAAGAAAGAAAGAAATAAAAGACACAGTTAAATACTCTATATAAAAAAATTTAATTGTAATTCATAAAACACTGATTCAACAAGAAATTATATTTGGCAATGGACTGCTTCAGGAACAAACGAATCCTCTTAGATGCCATACATTTAAAGAAAATATGCCCATAAACTATGTTAGTCTCCCCTAAGTTCTATTTGCTTTGCTAACAATATCTTTGATGCTTGATCAATATATTCTTCATGAATCTGAACCAACTAAAACAAAACAAACAAACAAAAAACAGTTACAACTTACTTATTATTCCTTTAAACTTCATTACTTAAATTCTTTGACAAACAATGACATTAAGATTAAAGAATAAAAATATGGTACAACTCACAAATATACAATTTTTTATTTCATACGCGTTTCAATGACTAATTTGTCGTCATCCTCAGTGAAGATACACAAATGAAATTAACTAAAAAAATATATATATTAACATAACCTATAAAGTTTTAACAAAAAAAAACCTTTTTTTGGGTTTTTTTTTTGTTAAAACTTTATAGGTTATGTTTAATATATATATATATATATATATATTTAGTTAATTTCATTTGTGTATCTTCACTGAGGATGATGACAAATTAGTCGTTGAAACGCGTATGAAATAAAAAATTGTATATTTGTGAGTTGTACCATATTTTTATTCTTTAATTATAACTTTCACTCACAAGCCAGCTCGAATATTATTTATAATGACATTAAGAGTTTAATAAGACTAAAATATAGGGGCAGTAAATATAAAATGTTAAATACATTGGAAAATACAGCAATTTTAAATTTAAATTTACATTACTTAAAACACTAATAAAGTAATAAAGCAGATTTAAAAAGTATTGTGAAAAAAATTTAAGTGTAAATCTTAAAAAGTTTAGTGATAAACATTATACTAATCC
Source organism: Prosapia bicincta (assembly GCA_036971475.1). Taxonomy (NCBI): domain Eukaryota; kingdom Metazoa; phylum Arthropoda; class Insecta; order Hemiptera; family Cercopidae; genus Prosapia; species Prosapia bicincta. Next base: position 56,481,146 of record JBAIZL010000005.1, read on the forward strand.
TATAAATGTTTTATATATATAATTAAAAAATATTTAAAAACATCTTACATTTGCTATTAATTGATTGAATATATTCAGTAGTATTTAATAAAATAATATTTTCATATAATTTTTTATTTATACAATATTTCAAATTTATGTTAAAAAAACTATAATTAAAAAAACAATATCTAAAAATAACATAATAAAATACAATTTAAAAATTATAATAACATCTTATTATTAGTATTAGACATGTCAAAGATAATTGAGAAAAGTTTTACATTTGAGTTTTTTATAAATTTTAATTTGTTGTATTTATAAAATAAGTCAATTATATTGAACCTTCAAAAAAAAAAAAAAAAAAAAAACACTTTCCCTGACTCATCTTGTAATTTTGAATATTATGCTTCAAGTACTACTAGTACATGCCGTATTAGTAAAATTTAACGCTAGGAGGTTTTGAAAATTTTGTTTTAGGAATAAGGTTGACGATGCTAAATAGTATGGTCTTAGGTGTTACAGTAGTATGCAAGTAATTTGATTAACTATTTTTCTTAATATGGGAAATATGACAAATTTATTGAATACAAAAACATCTTGTATAATTCTAATTACTTCCTAAGAGTTTGTTTGATAGTTTGTTACAATTTAAGAACTTGAGTGATATTACAAACATTATTATAGGCTAGAAAATGATTGGCTAATATTTACATAAAAAAATACATTTAAAATTTCCAAGTCTATCTAGCATAAACGGTTTCACTCTTTTCTCGCGAATATAATAAAATTATATAGTTTACTTCAGAAATGCTAGACCACCTTTAATAAGCATGTTACAATAATATACCAAAATTACATATTAATAAAAAAATAACTAACTGGGTATAATTCACAAGATAAGTTTGTGTACTTAACCAAAAAATGTGGAATGTTTTAAACACAGATTTTGGTTTACCTGAATTTAAAACAAATATAAATTTTAAAATACTTTTACTTCTCGTTTCTTATTTTCTACATCCATAATTTCCTTGTAAGTTATATTTTAAAATAATTAAACACCCAACTTGGAGTTTTGAATCTACACAAATACAATATTTAATATTAATAACTTATAATAAAGTTAAATAAGTAGGAATAATTAAGGCCTTCCCCCCTGATTGCAACTCTTCAAAATTGAGAAGATGGGAGTTGACATACCAGTGGTACACAAAATCTAGAGAACCTCCTAACCTCAACATCAGATCACTCCTTTTAATATCTGAGTTAAATAAATCAATATTTATACAAATAACATCAAACTATAAATCTGTGCATCTGTGACATTTGGATATTTAATCTTATATATACATCTGTGGTTCATGTCAGTTTTTTCTTCTTGTATGATCAAAATATTTTAATAGTGTAATATGTTTTTATGTGTTTCTATTTATTTATTTCCAAGAGATTGCAGTGTTGGACTATTCCCACTATGCAAGTCAGTCTCCTATCTGATTTAAAAATTCCTAAATAAGCTCAAGCTCTACTAGAACTAACTTATAAATATTATAGATAAAATGTATTTATTATTTTGAATAGCAAAACATAAATGCAATTTAATTGTCCCTTTTTTTAACACAATAGAGTTTTTTTTACTATATACAGTAGAAGTCGCTAATACATAACTTGATAATTTGTTGTGTTCTATAATTTATTACTTATAAATTAACTTACAAAACTCAAAAACAGAGCTGTAGTTATTTAGGCAATTAAAACATCAACTTAAACTACTTACAAGTTGAATAAAAAAATTCATCCTAGTCAGTGGGGTAACATACAAGATCCACACAGAATTATTAGAAAAAACATAATAGTTTCGAGAAATGGTCTTTCCAATGATAGTCTATTGTAATCTTAATAAAATAGAAAGTATAATTGTAGAAATGTTTAATGTTTTGTAATATGTCTTTGGTATTAACAAAATAATTACTCTGTAATTATATTTCGATAGTGTTTACAAAAGAGACAGCTGTTTAAACATGTGAATATGTTTATAAAAATTTACTTCGAAGGCAACACATTACCACTATTGAAGAGGAGTTCCATTCATGCAACACTGACTACTTTCAGTTTTCAAAAATATTCCACTACAGAACATTACCAAAACTTTAACCAAGTTCCCACAAGACCTGCAAAGATGCTTTAAACAATAGTAATCAGTTTTATTTTAAAAATTATGGATATGCTTTCAAAAACACTTCAAGTGTCCATTTTTTTAGTAGAGTTTGTTTAATGTGATAAATCGTAAAAATTAAATAAGGCTGTAGACTTGGCTCCAACTGTAGTTAGTCTTTTTGTTGCATAATTTTAAAATGCAAGCTGTTTCAAAAAGGACTTGAGAACCCAAAAGTGATGTTTTAAAAAAAAACATCAAATTTTTTTACATTAAATTAAATATGTTTTATGTGGCTTTCATTGGGTATCCTGAACATACCCCATTAGTAGTCAATTTCTTCCCAAACTCCCTGTAGCTTTGCACATGTAACTTACTGCACAGTTATACAGTAATAGAGTAAAATCTTGATCTAAGTTCTGGTAGAGAAGTCGGTAAAGGAGATACATACTATAATTATTTTTTATAAAGGGGTATTATACTTGAATGAATAATTTAATTTCTATTAAATTTTAAAACAATAACTCAGGAATAATTTAAATTCTTTTAATTTTAACAATTTTTTTAAATTTTAACAATAAACAGAACAAAAACACTTAACAAGTTTTAACACAATAGACTAAACTCAATTCTTAATATTTTAGTTACAAGATTTTATAACCTAGGCTATTTTCTAAGATCTCTTAATATCTCGGGGTTTTATGCATGGGCTATATCTCTAACTCTTTGGTTAATTAAATAAATTTTAATAAATAAGATTAGTTTTAGAAAATAGTTTTAATAATTAGCTTCCTGATGTAACATCTTAAATTTGGAATAAGAAAAAGGTCCCTAACCTGTTTGAACTGGATTAGCTTTCTTACTACTAAACTATTATATTATTTCAAGATATTCTAATAATTTACAATTTTAGATTTTCTTATAATTTTAAAAGTTCAATAAAGGTTTAATTTTATAGCGCTATGTACTTATCAATTTTCGGAGTTTTGCTGGTTGTTCATATAGGATTCAGTTCTCTTTAAATTATATGTTTCACACACAATTAAATTCTTTTTGGTTACTTTAATTATAATAATACTGTATTATAGGTTTTAAATTCACTTATTTTAGTTTTATTTTGGCCAAGTTTCTTCAAAATTTGTATAATTTTGATGAGATGCTTCAATTTTGGCTTCTAAGAATGGCTTCGCTTCGTTCGGCTGCCCCCGCCAGACTAACGCGTCGTTTTTATTTTTAAAATGTTTAAAACATGGCGCCGATTCCTTCTCCAAACTCCATATTAATTACCCACAAACATTTGCTTTCATGTAATGAGGTTCGTTTTTTTCCCACTAGAGTCGACTGTAACACTGACCTATTTTCTTGGCTTTAAATTTGATCAACCAATCGAAATTGTTTTCAACCGTTTTAATTTGGTTAACATACTGTGAAGCACCTATCCTATCCTCAACAAACCTTCCAGTGTTTATTTAATTACTATTATTTGTGTGTGCAGTGTCTTTGTTTTTTACTTTTGTAATAATTCCGAAATGTGTGTGTTTGGCAAATTTCCTAATGCATTCTTTCCAGTTCAGAATCTTTTTTATATGTTGAAACCTTTTCCAGGCTTTCACCTAAAATTAATTTTAATTTAATCTAACCAATCTCTTAATGAATTTCTCCGATTTCACATTTTGTGTGAGTTATTTCTAATCTATTCTTCCAATTCTTAAACAACATTATATAGCCCATTCTATAAATGTTACAATACATTAAATTCTTAATGAATCCTCATAAAAAAATCGATTGGCATCAGATCTGGGGAACATGAGGGCCATGCAATCGGTGCATCAAGGCCAACCCATTGACCTGGAAAGTGGTCATTGAGAAAATCAAGATCGTCAGTCAGGTAGTGGAGTGGTGACTCATCTTGCATGAAGTAAACAGTTCGTTCTTGGTCATCTTCATTTATCTGTAATATCGATCTATGAACTGTCCTCGCTGACTTTGATTCTTCAAACCAAAACATACAGCTAGCATCCTCGGGTCCAGTGAAGGCAGCCATCTTTAACGGAACTGCCACTATCGCTCATTACGGTGTGATTCGAGACTAGCGAACTACATGAGCCAGAATTTGATGTATTTCCCTACAAATTTACACTACAATCACCTCTTTAGGTTCACTGAATGAATTAATATGCATTTTAAAAGTTATAAAGTTTGAAACACCCTGTATATTTAAGCTTTTGTTTGAATAGTGGATAAAAACATCACTCCAACAACAAATGTAAAAATATAATTTGTTAACTATGTAAACATACCTGATCACATATATCATGAGAATCATCTTGTGACAGACCCTCTTTTTCTTTATTTTTAACTGCCCTTGTGTATTTGTTTTTAATATCTCTAATATTATCTCTACATTTAACAAACAAGGATTTAGCATTTTTTGATAGGTTTTCTCTGTGCTCTTTTGTAATCCTACAATAACATAAAAACAACATATATTAAGATAAAATAATGTAACTTAACAATCTTCATCTTTCTATATTTTAAGTGAGATTAAGTGTGGCATGTAGTTGAAGCCACTGCTGAGACATAAGCATCATCACCTGAAGTTAGAAGCTTTCTCAAGAGATTGAGAAATACTTCCAATACTAATATTATACCCTATAATATGAATTAGTACTAATTTATTTTAAAGTACAACATAATAGATTGTGAAACACATCCTAATACCCTAAATTTTTTTTACTACCATAGAAAAATTAAGTATGATTAAGACCATGTACAGTAGAACCTAGATAAATTGGACTAACTGGGGCAGAGGCTGATTCAGGTTATCAAAAATTCAGGTTAGCTGGAGATTATTGTAAAAATTACTAAAAGACATTCTACTTACAGAAAAACTCCTAAATAATCATCAAACAAATAGTATAGTAATATACAAATAAGTACAGTATATGAATGTACATATTGTATATACAGGTAGATTCTAGAATAATTCATTTCTTGGCAAACAAATCAGTCAATTTTTTTGTCGACATTTTGAGCCAGTTTTGTGATATATGATCTCGTGTTCTTTTCAACATAAGATGCTCAGTTAGTGAAGTTTCTCCCTGCTTCTCGAAATACGAGGTGTGATAAAAAAATACGGTGAATGAATTTTTATAGCGGCACCTGGTGACACTACAACCATATGTAATTTGCCTAGTAGCGTGATCTGTCAGTGATCATCAAGAGAGCGAGACAGGCAGTGACTAGTTTCAACATGCTGGAGCTTGCCAGTCGAGTGTCAGATCCGCTAGAGTGAAGTAGTTTTTATTGTGTGTCGCGCATCATGGATTTCGAACAATGCATTATGATTAAGTTTTGTTTTAAGTTGCAAAAAATGCCAAATAAGCTCACAAAATGTTAAAATCTGTGTATTGTGATAATGTGGTAACTCTGAAGACTGTGTACAGGTGGTATGACCGATTTAAAAGGGGCAATGAGTCGGTTGAAGACAAGCAGCGTTCTGGACATTCATTAACCTCAAAAACAGACGACAATGTTCAAAAAATAGAAACAATGGTTTGTTCAAACAGGCGAATGACTATTCGAGAGCTATCGGAAGATCTTAACATCTCGTACAGTTCCGTTTAAAGTATTTTAACCAACAATTTGCAAATGAGACGAGTGGGTGCAAAATTTGTTCCTAGACTTTTAAGTGATAACAGGGTGTCTAGTAAAATAGCTTGAAGAAATTCCCTGAGTTTTCCCTGACTTTTCCTCTTTTAGATGTCTATAGAAAGCCCAGTTTACATTGGGCCCATCCCTTAATGTCTGAAGGATCTTGGATAAATCCAGACTTTGAACACCTTTTAAGAACGAATTGAGGACCTCTTTTGCTTTTGTGTCTATAAGGAACACAGAACCAAAATATCGAGCTTTCACTTCATCCGTCTCTGCATCCCAATACCTAACACTCAAATCCATTTGGGCTCTTTGTGATATTTTGTTTAAACTTTCATCAAAGCCAATTACATAGTTAGAATTTGAATTTAATGATGTCAGTAACAGGCCTTCAAAATAATTTGATAAACCGAATACAACACTATAGGAAATTTTATCTTTCCTCAATCTCATGTTATGTGCAATGGTGCTATCAGGAAACATCCTTGGAAAGAGGCACACACTACCTTCTGCATTGCGTAAAGAAGTGTTGCATTACTAAATTCATGCACCATATAATCTCTGCTTCGGTCACTTCATCTTTCAGTTTATATTTATCCTAAGGAAGGAGGAGAGGTAATGACGACATCTGCATGATGCGATTGCCCGCTACGGCAATGAAAACCGGAACCTTCCATGTTGAAATAAACAGTGAAAAAAATAATCACCGTCACATAAAACACATACTATCACGAGTCTAGACAAATAGCTGGCTACGAATGTTTACACAGCGTTTTATGTGGTCAGAACCTGTCCATATGATAACAGAACCACTGCGCACCCCAAGGCCACGGTCCAGGGTAAAACGTCCCAGCTGTACCAACTCGACACATTTAATATTTATTGACATAAGTCCTGAAGTCATAGCAACGGGCTTATCAAATAAATAATGGGCATCTAAATAAAGAAGTGTTATTTCCTGACTGCCCTGCCCCTAAACCGCTGGCTTACAATACCAAATATTCGAGAGCAATGGCCACTAGTTTTGTTTCTAATCAAAATAAATATTTTCCCGATTTTTTAAAATTTTCCCTGACTTTTCCCTGAATTTTCCAGAATCTTAAAATTCCCTGACCTTTCCAGGTTTTCCCTGTCACTAGACACCCTGGATAAACAGAAGAAAAATTGTGTCAGTCTGCACAGAATTGAAAGATCGTCTTTAAGCAGATCCATACTTCATTGCCAAAATTGTAACGTGGAGATGAAAGTTGGGTCTATGGTTATGACCCTGAGACTAATATGCAGAGTTCTCCTTGCCCTAAAAAGGTATGTCAGTCAAAATTGAACATCAAGGTCATGCTCATTCTTTTTTCTGATAGTGAGGACATACTGCAATCAGAGTTCGTTCAAAGGGGACCAACTGTGAACTCTGACTTTTATAAGGATGTACTGCAACATTTGCAAAACGACATACGAAGAAAGAGACCAGAAAAATGGGCAAATGGCTTTCTTCTTCATCACAACAATTCGCCGTGTCACACCTCCATCTCATTCGCGACGTTTTGGGTGAAAAAAATTTTCTGTCAGTCCACAACCCCCATACTCACCTGATTTATCAGCATTTGACTTCTGGAGCTTCCCAAAAATTAAAACTCTGCTTAAAGGAAAACGTTTTTATACCATTACAGACATTGAGAGGGGCACGACCAAGCAGCTAACACCCTTCTGAAAGAAGCCTTCCAGAAATGTTTCCGGTGATAGATTCAATGTTGGGATAAGTGCATTGCCATTCAAGGACAGTACTCTGAAAGAGATTAGATTAAATTCGATGTAAGTTTATAACTTTTTAAATAAAAAATTATTCATTTTATTTTTTGATTACAATTTGTAGATCTTTAATGTGTGTAATTGGGTCATTGCATCTCTATGATTCATTGCTGCTGGTAGTTCATCATCCTCATCTCTCTCCTAAGTGTCGGTAAACATGACTTGATCACAACCTTGTCCGTAAGTGTTTTGTGTCCTCATCATTTTAACTAAAGATATAACCACTGTAGCCTCTAGATTAATTTCACATGCATCAACTCAAAACATCCATTAATATTTAGAACATATTCATAAATTCTTGAGGCTGTACATTGTCAGTGTTTTTGCATATTACCTTTGTTGCTGACTGTTGGAATTATATTTTCAGGGAAGTCGATCACACCCTTCCAAATTTTTTTGCACGATTTTACGATGCTGCATCCAGTCACTTGTTTTTTTACAATCAAGTAAATTACAGTCCTCATATTGAAAGATTTGAAAATCTCAACTACACTATGTTCTCGCTCTTATATGATTATGCTCAACATCTGCTGTTTGTAAATCTTTTATTTTCTCAAAAACCTTCTGGTCCCCTGTCAATAATGTCCCAACTTACACGCACATCAACTGACAGATATGATAGGGGATTATCAACTAATAGGACAGTTTTGAACGGTAACCCCCACTCTTTTAAATATTTGATTACACTAGGCTAAAAAAATCAAAGAACTAGTTTTCAAACATAATACTGTCCATCTATGCACATTTTTTAAAATAACAGAAAACTAATAAAGAATCACGGTTAATGTGTTTTCAATGCTCGAAGATTTTTTGCTTTCCCTATCAAAATTAGCCAAAATTTATGTTTGCCCTACATGGTTTTGTCAATAACACTTATTTTGAAACACATCAGCATGTAAGTTAAAAGTTTTCATTCAGTTATTCGATTAATTACTAATGATTTATTCACTAAATTCAAGATGATTACAACTAGCAACTTTACAATGCAACTTTACTATTCAATTAAAATAATTGAACAATTCATACAAGTATCACTTACACACTTTGGTGAATGAATATGGGAAAATTGTTCAAAAAAAGTATACAAATACTACTACAATCAATAAGTGGAAACAGAGTAAACAAAATTTGCAATATTTCCTCAGAACTTTTTGGAAAAAAATATTCTTGGTAAAAAGGTTGAGAAATAAATTTGAGCTAGTAGTTTTAAACTAAAACACTTATTAGTATGGTACACCTGTTTATAGTAGCACTTACTTTTTTGATTCTTCTCAGGGAGTTACAGTTTGAGTTGACAATTGGACATATCTCCTGAAATGGCGGTCCTCAAAGAGCAAGTGCTACTACTATAGGCAAGCGTTTTAGATAGATTTCAGATTTTTTTGAAAAGTCTGTATAATTTAATAGTTATATTGTAGCTAACAAGCCATAACTCACTTTGGTATTGGAATAAACAATGTTGTTCCATCTTGTTGAGGGTTAAGGTTCATACCCGACTTTGACAAAGCTGTTAACACAGCTGGGATGGCTTGGGGAAATGAAGACATATTTATAACGATGGTCTTTGGATTCTTTCTAACAACCTGAGCTAGTTCCTCAAGTGTGTACTCCTTCCCTTCAAAAGTCAATGGGAGGGTTTCAATACTTCCTGTAAAGCAAAATGTTTAAATTTATCAGTAGGCACACTTTTAATAAATTACATTAGACACTAAGTATATAGCATTTAAGAGTTACAATACTCCACACTCTAACATGATTTACAGAATTGTTAACTCAAACACCTGGTGTATAAGAACGTCAGATTATTTTTTATTTGTTTATTATATGCACACATTAACTAATTTGTTAAATTACACAATAATATTTCATATATCTAGGAATAAAAAAAAAATGACACTAAAAATGTATTTTCACAAACCCTAAGGTAAAATAAAACATACCAACTGTTCTTAGATGGGTTTAATACATAAGGAAATTTTAGACTATAAAACTATTTCTTAGTTTACACACTTTTATGGCAACTATTATTTACACACTTAACACTTAAAAAAATGTCCAAACGTTGTTTATTTAGGTCAAATAGCTATTGAGTAGGTTAATAGTCTATTTACAGAGCTTGACTGTTGTGTACCTTCAAGCATGAAAGAACTTGTAAACTTGTCAAACAATGTGTAAATCACAGTCCTTGCTAGTTACAAACATTGATATAACTCAAAAATGAAAAAATAATTTTACAAAAAAAATATTTCTGAAGACATTTATAATTATTATTTTAGATAGTATTTTTGTGTGACAAAACTATGTTTTGTTTTTCTCTTTCTTGACTGAAGAAGATCATGTTGTTCGAAATATTTCAAATAAAAGTGTATTAAGTGTTTTATATGTGTTTTATATGTGCTTATTTCCAAGAGATTGCAGTTTTGGACTATTGCCTTTAGGTAAGTCTGTCAGTCTCCTATCAAGTCCAAAAAATTCCTAAATAAGCTTTAAGCTCTACTAGAACTAACCTATATATATATATATATATATATATATATATATATATATATATTTATTGATATTTTATGTTATCCATTGTTTTTCCGTTGCAATGACTTTATGCAGTTAATATATTACTATTGTAAGTAAAATTACTTACAAAAGTAATATATTAATTTCACATATATATAAAATACGTTTTCTTGTTTAATAATTTAAAACAACATAGGTTATTCAAATACAAGAATATTTATTAATTTATATTCAAAGCTTTTCGTTGGTAAACAATACCAACATCATCAGGAATGAAAATTACTAAAAAGATTCTGAACTGTAAAGAATGCATTAGGAAATTTGTTGAATCAAATAACCTAACAAATAAAATTAGAACATGATAAGCTAATAATAATAAAATATAAAAAATTGTAAACTGTGTTAACATAGGGCATAAGTAATTACTTGAAAGAGAAGGTAAAACACGATTGTAAACAATGAAGGGAGATAGGGGTTATGTTGCATTAACCTAGGTTTGTTGAGGATGGGATAAGTGAAACAGTATGTTAACCAAATTAAAACGGTTGAAAACAATTTCGTTAGTTAATCCAAAGTAAAGCCAAGGAAATAGGTCAGTGTTACAGTCGACTCTAGTGGGAAAAAAACAAACCTCATTACATGAAAGCAAAGGTTTATGGGTAATTAATATGGAATTTTGGAGAAGGAATCGGCGCCATGTTTAAACATTTTAAAAATAAAAACAAAGCGTTAGTCAGGCGTGGGCAGCCGAACGAAGCGAAGCCATTCTTAGAAGCCAAAATCCTGTGAAAATATGAGGAATGGAAGGATCATTTTATAAGTAGGTATTGGGCAAAAGAGATCCAGGAGGGAATAAAAGACCGGATCGATTTAGAAAGATACAGAGAGGGAGGCGATTTAACCAGAACAGATAACTTCGTGGAAAGAGTAATGCTATTAAGGAATATGGTACCTCCCCTAAGCGAAGAGGAAATAGTAAGAAAAATGAGCAGACATTTTGATGACAAAATACAAACCGCAAAGTGGGTCCAGAACATTAGGACGGTCAGAGAAATGGAAAGACTCCTACATGAGGAGCATATAGAAGATAGGAATAGAATTATTAGGCAAAGAGGCAGAGGACCATGGGAAAGACCACCCATGAGAGTAGAGCCGAGCCGATACCGAGAGCGGGCATTAGAGACAAGGAGAGCGCCACAGGGGGACAGAAGGTTCCCAAACCAGAATGGTTTTGGGGGACAAATGAATAGGGGAGAAATAACCGAACAAAGAAATAGATTTGGAAACGGATTTAGACCGACCGTTCAATTCTATAATCGACGGATAGATGACCATATGAATAGGGGACCGGAAAGAATACAACCGCAGCCCAGGGAAGTAGGGTACAGGGGTCACAGAGATGATCCAAGGAATTTAGGAAGCCGAAACAGGCCTAATACAGAAGTAAATAACATACAGATACGACAAAAGGAATCGACCAGTGGAAAATGTGAGGGAGACCAGGGGACCTCGGAAAACTAGAGGGCACTGGTGATCTCTTTGCATCATGGGAACACTACAGGGGATGTTGAAGGGAGATAAACTCAAACTAGACAAAATAAAAATATAAGGATTTGACGAAACATAACAGAGTAGTGACTAAGGGTAACAATTTAAAATATAGTAAATAACTCAATTAAAAATAGATATCAGAGATAAAATGGAATGAGTACAAGTGGGGTGCACTGAAGAGATAAAAATATGTATATTCTGGATGAGCATAACAATATAAAAAAGGAGAAATATAATTTGGAAAAAGGGGAATTTTGAATAAAATGAAATATATAAATAGCGTCGAGAAATATAAGTATAAAGTAATAAAGTGATATAAAATAAATGTCTACGTGAATAAGGGGGGTTAATGTGTTGATGTCGTCGATAATATGTTGAAATAAAATAAATGCCTACGTGAATAAGGGAAGATAAGGTGAAATACCGTCATATATATGTAACAAAGTATATAAATATAACAAAGAATTAAAAAATAAAAAAATAATAGTAATATGAAATTGGGGTTAAATTTAATAAAGTTGTGTTCAGATAGAGTGGATAGATTTGTAACTGAAGTGCGGTTGAGGTTAGGTTAAGACGAATTATTTTAAATTAAAAAATTTTTATGATGAATAGTTGGGAGGAAGCTAAGAAATATAGTAAATACAATAATAAATATCAACCTATAAAGTTAATGAAATATTTGGAGATATTGAGAGATGGGAGATAGACAAAAGTGTCTAATTATGTGAGTTTAAAATAACATAAAGCAGTTAAGACAATTACTTGAAATTTTCAGCTCAGTATTTAATTATTAGAGAATTAAGATAAAATTGTATCCTAGGATTAAGTTATAAGTGGACGAAAGTGGACAGATGAATGTATAAACGACTTATAAGTGGTCAATTATAAAAGGATTAAAGACAATGTAAGATAAGTTAGCCAAATGTGTTGAGGTATAACTTACTCAATTAAAATTTGTTCAGTTAGTTATTAATCCAAATGGACAATAAGAGAATAAATGTTAACTTAAATTTAATTTTTAAAAAAATGTATATGTAATCAAGTTTGGAGAATGTTAAAGCATGTATTAATGTAGATATTAAGAACATTTTTTATTTGAACTAAATTAGGGGACATTGTAACATTTATAGAATGGGCTATATAATGATGTTTAAGAATTGGAAGAATAGATTAGAAATAATTCACACAATATGTGAAATCGGAGAAATTCATTAAGAGATTGGTTAGATTAAATTAAAACTAAATTTAGGCGAAAGCTTAGAAAAGGTTTAAACATATGAAAAAGAGTCTGAACTGGCAAGAATGCATTAGGAACTTTTGGGATCAAATAACCTAACAAATAAAATTAGAACAAGATAAGCTAATAATAATAAAATATAAAAAATTGTAAACTGTGTTAACATAGGGCATAAGTAATTACTTGAAAGAGAAGGTAAAACACGATTGTAAACAATGAAGGGAGATAGGGGTTATGTTGCATTAACCTATGCCAAACACACACATTTCGGAATTATTACAAAAGTAAAAAGCAAAGACACTGCACACACAAATAATAGTAATTAAATAAACACTGGAAGGTTTGTTGAGGATGGGATAGGTGAAACAGTATGTTAACCAAATTAAAACGGTTGAAAACAATTTCGTTAGTTAATCCAAAGTAAAGCCAAGGAAATAGGTCAGTGTTACAGCCGACTCTAGTGGGAGAAAAACAAACCTCATTACATGAAAGCAAAGGTTTATGGGTAATTAATATGGAATTTTGGAGAAGGAATCGGCGCCATGTTTAAACATTTTAAAAATAAAAACGAAGCGTTAGTCAGGCGTGGGCAGCTGAACGAAGCGAAGCCATTCTTAGAAGCCAAAATCCTGTTTGAAGCATCTCATCAAAATTATACGAATTTGTGAAGAAACTTGGCCAAAATAAAACGAAAATAAGTGAATTTAAAACCTATAATACAGTATTATTATAATTAAAGTAACCAAAAAGAATTTAATTGTGTGTAAAACATAAAATTTAAAGAGAACTAAATCATATATGAAAATTGATAAGTACATAGCGCTATAAAAATAAACCCTTAGTGAACTTTTAAAATTATAAGAAAATCTAAAATTGTAAATTATTAGAATATCTTTAAATAATATAACAGTTTAGTAGTAAGAAAGCTAATCCAGTTCAAATAGGTTAGGGACCTTTTTCTTATTCCAAATTTAAGATTTTACATCAGGAAGCTAATTATTAAAACTATTTTCTAAAATTATTCTTATTTATTAAAATTTATTTAATTAACCAAAGAGTTAGAAGATATAGCCCCATGCATAAAACCCCGAGATATTAAGAGATCTTAGAAAATAGCCTAGGTTATAAAATCTTGTAACTAAAATATTAAGAATTGAGTTTAGTCTATTGTGTTAAAACTTGTTAAGTATTTTTGTTCTGTTTATTGTGTAAATTAAAAAATTGTTAAAATTAAAAGAATGTAAATTATTCCTGAGTTTTTGTTTTTGAATTTAATAAAAATTATATCTTCATTCAATCAATATAATATATATATATTCTTGATATTTTACGTTGTCCATTGTTTTTCCGTTGCACTGACTTTATGAAGTTAATATATTACTATTGTAAGTAATTTTTTCCACCATTAAGTGCAATGATTTTACCTTGACTGATAAGGCGCCTTTCAGTCACTTGACCATTGTCGAATCACTGATTACTTTTTCTTAATTTTTCTGGTGCGGATGTTCGGTCCGTCGTGTTGGTAATTGTTGACGTCATATACGTTTCCTCTTGAGTCTTGTGTATTCTGTTTTTAAATAGTATGTATTCTGTATATGTTGTTTGTAGATTCATTAAATTGTTGTGTATGTTTTTGTAAATGTGGTATTTTTCTAGTGAGTTTACTTCTATTGGGTTATTATTTATTTCAAGTATGGTTAGGTTATTTTCGTAATTTGTTATTTCATGTTTTTGTGATATTAGGTTTGCTGCAACATTTGATACTTTTGAATTTTTGTTTTTGAATGCTCTATAATGTTCTTCAAATCTTATTTTAAACGATCTGGTTGTTTTCCCTATGTAAAATGCGTTACAGTTTTTACATGTAATTTTGTAAATTCCTGATAGGTTATGTTTTTCTGAATTTGTTTTGTGGTTTGTGTTATTAAGATATTTTATTATTTTGTTCTTTGATTTGTATGTTGAAATGTAGTATTCTTTGTTGTATATATTTGTTATTTTTTCTATTTTGTTATTGGTGTATTTATATTTTAGGTAGATTTTTTTATTTTTATTATTTTTGTGTTCCGGTTGTAGTGTTGTGTTGAGGTTAGGTTTTTTTGTGAATTTATTGTATATATTTTTTATAAGGTGTTTGTTGTACCCATTTTCTATTGCTATTTTTGTAATGTTATCTAATTCTTCATTTAATTTTTTATTGTTATCCTGTGTGTATTTTATTGCTTTATTTATCATGTTACTGTAAGTGTTAATTTTTTGTGTCCAGGGGTGGTTAGATTTGTGGTGTTGTTGGAAGTAGGTTTCCTGTATACTGTAGTTTCTATTTTATTATCATTTATATTTAATGTGATGTCGAGATAGTTGATTGTTCTATTTGTTTCTGTTTCAACGGTAAATTGTATGTTTTCATTGTATGTATTTAGTTTGTTTAATATTATGATGTGTTCGTTGTGAATGGTAGGTACTCTTGTTTATTTATTAATATTGTATATTTATTAATTTATATTCAAAGCTTTTCGTTGGTAAACAGTACCGATATCATCAGGAATGTATATGTATGTATGTATCTTCACACAAATATAGGATTATAATAAAGTTTCTTAGAAAAAAAACACTTTTTATATGTATAATAGATAATTTAGATTTGTGTTTCAACCTAGATTATAAAAATTTATAAAATTATAAAAAAACATACTATCAGCTTCTTATTTTGTATTTTGTTTCAATGGTAGCGTGCATTCTGGATAAAAGTACAACTGACTTGTTTGCTTTTGAGACAAAGGAAACTATAGATAGTTAACCTCAATGGAGATTTTGTAGAAACTATGGATAGTTAACCTCAATGGAGATTTTGTATATAGACAACCATCATGAAGCTGATGGAAGGTCTCCTGATGTTTTTGCTTTATATGTGAACAACAGTCTTGATTTGCCATCTGTACTCCTCTGGAATGAAACATAATGCATTGGCTCCCTCCAGCTCAGCAGAAAGAAAGCACTGTATGTCGTAAAACCTGGCAAACTACAGATGGCAAAATCGAAGCATAGTATATTGAAGGGATTGTGATGGGAAATTGGCAGGATAAAAAGGTTTTGAGTACAGTATTTGAAAATGATATGGTATACATGTTAAACATATATCCACAAGTTTTAAGCTCTATTGAATATCTAATATTATAACACGTACATGAAATGCATTGACATAGCCAACTATCCGACTATCCATGTAAGCAAAAATGTCTTAAATGATAAACAAAAGTGTGTCTCCTTATACTTAAAATTAACAAAGGCTTATAAACTAAACATAAAATTTACTAAATTACTTGATTCACATTTTGATTACAAGGTAACCTATTCAGAAATACTCTTGAAGATGGTTACTTTGTGACAAAAATGTAAATCCAGTGATTTAGTAAATATAATGATTTTGCGTGGTGAAAAAAATATGAGTTTTTTTTTATATAGTTAATTCATATTCCCTACTCGCTCAAGAGAATAATTAAATGTTTATTATTTGTATAAAAGGAACAATTTTGATTTTAAAAAAGAATTGAAAAGAAAGAGAGATAAACCTTAAGGACTTTCAACTGGAAGTTTTAAAAATTATTATTTTCCCCAAGAAAAACAGTTACTCTTTTCTCCTACCAATCCTCCAATAACACTCTTAACGATTAATAAAAAAGAAAAGAACAGATCTGAGTTTACTATACCAAAGACAAAACAACACAAACCTTTTTGTGTGTTAAGTTTGCCCACATAACCTTGGTATTTGCCCTGAAAAGTGTTTGATATCTATCACAAAGACAAGTAAAAAGAGACTGAATGATAAGTGAGGTTGAAAATATTTTGTATATAAAACTAAACATATTTTATCTCTGAAACAATAAATATCTATAATGTAAATGGATATCCCAGTTACTGGTCACATGACTATCCTAATGTAGTGATAAACACAATATATGTAATGTAGGTTAGGGATGGCCAATCCAGTGACTTTACCGGATCAATGATTTTAATGACAGTGCCTGGCTTGGATCAGTGATTTATACTGGTAACAAGTGATAATGAGATAGTTCTGTATGTGTCAATAAAAGACAGACATATCACACTGGTAGTATATTTTCACACCTTGCTTTTTTCTTTTTTTGAAGGCTCATTGAATTTAAAAATAAACTATTACAAAATTAAGAACAAGAGTGTGAAATAGCATCTTCTGTCCACAACAATGTTACTGTTGTGAAACCTGACACAAATTGACCACCACTCACAACGTCAATGAGTAGAACCAGTGACAGCACTAAATCAACAAATATTCGCCATTGTGAAATATCAGTAACTTTCTAGCCAGCAACGATGACATTTTGCCCATCCACAACAGAGACAACCTCCGATCGATCCATTGTTACTGGAACTGGCATTTTCCATGTTTTGTCACTGGTACTACCAGCGACAAACAAATGTCAGAGACAAGTCGCCGTGACAGAAAATATCAACCATACCTAATGTAGGTTCCAATAAGTGATACACAGGTAACTAGTACTAAATGTTGACTCAGATTCAATACAGCATTTAAGATCTCATCACTGGCAGCATTAAAAACAAACAAAATATATTAATCGTAACTTGGATTATATTTTATAATGGTGTTAAAAAATAACCCTACTACAATATCAGCCTACTGACTATATACTACCCTTACAATAGATATAAAAATGGCACCTACCTGCACATCCAATTTGTCATTTCTACAAAAAATGGAATAGGAAATAAACACTACTAACTCGTATTTATAATCTATATACAAAATGCCATTCACTCACTACTACCAGCACCTTAAGCATAAATTAAATATAATAGGCAAAAAATTATAAAATGGATAGTACAATGGGAACAAAAAAAGGTGGAAATATTTTAAAGGAAGTAAAAGCCTTTCTAGGAATTACCTCCCTGCAACCTTTATATGTTCCCTCAGTTCTCCTGGCAGTCTAACAATACACAGGTTTGTCTGAATAATATAAAGATATGTTGAAAATATATATAATGGAAAAAATCGTTACTCTAACATACTGAGCTGACAAAAAACAAAATAGGTGCAATGAGACCATGGAACATCAGGCTACAGAAATTAGTTTCACATGGTTACAACTTAATACAGATCCATCATAAAAAAGTATTGTCACTGCCTTCAAAAGTTGGACATCTGCTTCTTTGGTCTACGGAAGCTATTTTATTTCCCTTCTACCGCCCATAAAATAAAGAGGGTTGTACCACCTAGGGTCTTGTCATTGGAAGGGCAACCTTCCAAGCAATGGGATTTGCTCCCCTCTTAACAAAATTCATAGGAAGATAAAATCTGCACACTGCAATGGTTACCAGCACATGTCAACTAGACTGGCAATGAATGAACAGGTTAGCAAAGGGGATTAGAGGTCGTAACAATGACACTACCAAAAACAAACCATATTGTACACAAATGACGTGGCTAAATTCAAACTAAGACAGAACTCAACTCTAATGTAGCAACAGCTTTATAATATCAATGAGGATCGCCGCACAACAAAACCATAGTCAAACTAAGAAATGGCCATCACAGTGGAGTTGAGAATCTATTGATATTAGGAGGTAAGAAAACCTATCGAAACTGGCATACATGCCCATACACAGAATTAACGCCAACATAGATTTTCAACTATCCACCCATTGTCCCTTACTCAGAATTGGAACTTTATGTTCAGAAGTGAATGTTTATGTTGACAACTAAGTAAAGATTGCTACAGCTGTAATTAAACGGCATTAAATAAAGATGATCTGTCAGTGCCACAACATCATGATCATCTTCATCATGGTTACATCTAATACAACTGTTTGTTTATATAATTTTAAAAAATTATGAATAAGAACTGAAGATCCAAAAAATATTTTTTGCCTGTTACTTGAAAATTATAACACTATGATCTTCTATAAATCATATTTTCTCCTATTATATTTAACTTGTATTATTTTAATATGTTCTTAAAATACAATTACTGAAAATAAAAATTACCATTTACCCGTGGCAGAACGAAGACTTAAATGTTTAATGTACTCATCTTTCATATGATCGACAGTAAGTTGCATTGAGTTGCGCATTGAACTTATTTGGATTATATCAGAGAAAGCATCCTCATTGAGTTTCACTTTTGCTTTAGGACCTAAAACCATTAACATATTTATTTTTATATACAAATTACAAAATAATCATATAAAATTTTAAAAGTTAAAAATTTTACAACAGGAAATGTCAAACGTTAGCAGAAAATATTTGGGCGAAGTTAGAACTTGCCAATGACAATAAAACTGAGCAATACAGCTCTGTCAAAAAGGTCTGTATCTAGGTCTTGACTGCAAAGCACACAAAAAGTGTGAACTATTTAAATAAGAAAATTCCTTTAATGCAAGTTGTTAAGCGTAGACTTGATTTCAATTCATTGCCATAACACAAGTTCCTAATGAACTTAGGCATTGCTATCAACCAATGTATGTTCAGCTGAGGCTCTGCATGTGCTATATTTCTTTGTCAAATTCAAAGACATCTTCTCTGTGTTTCTTTGCTTCATACTGTATTTGTACTTCCATCTTCACCCTGTGTTCATCACAGTTTATCTCTAGATGTTTTATGTAGAGCCAAAATCACATCTTGTGGCATATCTGCAATCCAAGTTTCACTTCTTTTTCTAACTGAATTAACAACTCCTCCTGTCAAATTATATTTAGCTTTACTACAGTATACAATTATTTGTAAACATAGTGTTGCATCAACTTTGTGAGTAGAGTGCATATAAACTAAGGGACGATTCATAACATTTTAATGCTTCGTTCTGCTTATTGAAAGGGACTCACAATGATGGCACTCTACTATCAGCAATTAATGTGTTAAAGCAATGATGTGATTGAAAAATATTATCCTTTTCTTTCCTTACTGTAGGATTAAGCTTCTATAATAGTAAGAGAAGAAATATAATAATGCCTATACTGTGAAGAGAGAAGACCTTGAGGTTATTAGATATGCAATATTATTATTAACCTAAATCTTATACAATGACTTTGAGCAGATTAGTATTAAAAATAATTTTTTTAAACTTTTTCGATCAAAGTAACTTATGAAATTTGTTTTGAAGTCAACACATACATTTTTATACATAAATTTTCAATTTTTTTTCTCACCAATATGAAAAAAGTTTAAACTTTCTATATTACAACTTTCATATACATATAATTTTTAAAATATTTACTGAAGCCTGTTTTGACTGCATCAGGCAATCATCATCAGGGGATGGAAAATAAAATTAAAATCTCAATTAGCAACTAAGTAATTTAATTTCACTTACCTCCCTTGTCACTTTTTTTCTTATCCTTCCCTTTTGCATAATTACGATATATTGAGAAGTTAATCAGGTATGGTTTGAGAAAATCTGATGACACACCTGAAAATTCAATGTTTCTAGTTCTATAGATCAAAAGGTTTTCACTTTTAACACAAGAATGCCCTAATTTTAACTGTGTAGAAATATGCCTATGAAGTTTCAGAATATTATAGGCTCTTGCAGCAGTTTTCAAGATGTGACATGACATTTTTCTTATGTTTAGCAATTCTGTAAAATAATGATTTATTAAATTCTATTAACATATTATTATATGAGACTAGTTTGTAAGAATTTTAGAAATTAAACTTCATAAATCAAAACCTTTAGGTCTATCAAATTTTCCAGTCATCAGAGAACATTATAGCCTGTGAGACAAGTGATGAAACTCTCTTTGGGGGGGGGGGGACTAACAGGGGCAAAGAGAAAATTGGTGGTTAGAACAACCGCTCAGACCAACAAAATTCACATAAATTTTTATGTCTGAAATTGTGTATCGTTTGTATTTTGGCATTTTAAAAAACATTTCGGTGTTGTAAATTTGATGTCTTCAGGATATCTGAGCCATCATGGTCACATAAAACCACAGCAAATAAGTGGGTTGATAAAAAATTAAGACTATGAACCAGTTTCAAATGTCAGAAACCACAAATAGTGTTTAAAACATATGTCAAATATCGGCAAGTAAATATAACCTCCTTCACAAATTAATTATTGAAAAATCACTGCACTATATTAGATTTGTACAATGTAGTAATGCTGCATTTCTAACTGCATTGCGGTAATTGCGAGAATTTGGGACTACCTGAGATTAAAATAGAAAATTGTTCTAAAACACGTCCTAAAACGATATGCACAAGAATTTGTTTTTATTTTACACTAAAAGTTATTTTTTTATCAATTTAAAGCTGGGTAAAAAATTAAGCTTGGAGTAGTAAGTTGTACATCCTTCATGGAGTGATACAGTGTCGTCAAAACTGTAGTTGGTGTTTTAGGAATCTAAACTTTGGTAGATGTGCAGATTGTCAATCCCCGTCCTGAAGCTACATTGGTAACTAATATTTTTGTAATTGCCAGGGAAAGTTAATTTTATATAGCCTATCTATACTGAAATATACCTATGAAGTATCCAGTCAGGATAGATTTGTTTGTAATTTTATACATTTAACCATAAAATTAACCATATAAATTAGAATTTATATTTAAATTCGTATGCAGAAACCATAAAAATTAAGCCAAAACGTTTCTTAAATATTTACACACGTAAGTTATGAATGGAGATAGCGTGACGTCACTGTATCACTCTGCGGATGTTGCACAACTTACTACTCTGCACTGAAGTTTTTACCCAACTTTAAAATGATAAAAAAATAACTTTCAGTGTAAATTTTAAAACATTCTTGTGCATATCATCCTAGGACTTGTTTTCCAACAATTTTCTATTATAACCTCAGGTGGTCCCACTTCTCAATTTTCTATTTTAATCTCAGGTGGTCCTACTTCTCAATTTTCTATTTCAATCTCAGGTGGTCCCAATTCTCGCAGTTACTGCAACGGTAAGTAGAAAACGATGAACTTCTTCAGAGTAGTTGGCCTTAAATATACCTCAGCGACAAATCTGATGTCAAATTCGTGTTCAGGACGAAAAAATAAATAAGAAAAGAAATTACGGAAATAGCGGTAGTCGCACGTCTATATAATTACCAAATACTTTATTTACATTATTTTCCGAATTTCAAACTTTAATGTTAAACTTCTCTCCAACATTTACTATACCTATATTTTAAAGATAGTTTTTGTTAACAACACTAAAAAAAAGGAATTTTTTCATTTGCTGCTGGACATTTTAAATGTTTTTTTTCTTAATATCAAATATACTTTTCAGCAACCAATATTCTCTACTATTTTTTTCTGATATAATTATTTGAAATTCTATTTTTACAGTAAATTCTTTACTGAACATAACCTTATAATAAATAATACTTGAATACGTCTTACATTGTAAATACTAAAATAATTATATTTTGTTTCAAAATATATTCACCAACACATGTAATTATGTAATACTGTACTAGCAAAAAATGTTACTATGTTAAAAGTAAACACTAAAAAAGTTTCTTTTTTCCAGAAATGAAAATAGTTTTGTAAAAATTGAATACTCTGTGATTAGTAGTTTAACCATTGAAGGAAATGATGATTGAAGGAGACGTATGTTACCTTTATCCAAACTGTGGTGTTCAGCCCTTAAATTTGACACCAAATATGTATCTATGAATTCTATTGCCGCCTAAACTATTGAATAGATGTTAATGCAATTTGGCGGGCTGGTTTAACATATTCCCAAGATGGTTAGAGTGAAGATTGGATCAGATCCATCCACAGGGCTCCATGGATGCACAGGGCTCTAACGTTACGTAATTAATTTAAAACATTATAAAACATAATGTCAAAACAAAAATACATGATTATAATTTTTAAATGTTTAAAATTGCTAAAATCTATGTACAGTAATGAATGATTACGTAATTAACAATATATTTTTGTAAATATTTAATAAATGCGGAAGCCTTTGGCAAAACATTTTTATAACAATTGTTGGATATTGAAAACGGTAAAATTAATTTTTACCGAAGTGTAGAGTGTTTTGTATGTGTATGGCTCAAAAAACACTACATTCACAGACAGACATAGATTCCAATCTATAAATCATACATTACATCAATAAATGCAAAAAACATAACATAGTAGAACACTGTGAGATATATAAACACAGTAAATACGCAATAAATACTATCTACAACACATTCTAAATGACAAAAGACACTCCTAATCAAACACCATATTTGAGCACATAATCAACAACTACTCTATGAACCATAACACACGACAGAACAAAAATACACCACAGATTCACACCAGCAACACACCTGAGCAACAGTCTTGTCAGTAATTCACAGCATTGAAAAATGCGCTGACCTAGCGCGAAACGCGTCTGTTGAATAAATCAGTAAGTAGTAGTTTTTTGCCAAGATAAAACAAATAAATGTAATTATTTAGGTGGTTGATTTTTTTTCTTATTGGAAAACTAATTAATAATTTTTCTGTCTAAAATTATGATTTCGAGATAATTCACAACACTTATTAGATGAATGTTTGCGATGGTGAAATCGAATGAAAAAAATCTGCAAGAAAAGAAGCCAAAATAGTGAGGAAAGAACGAGGAGAAGAGACGCGATAATCACGGTCAGGAGTTGAAATACACTGTCAGTAAAATGACAAGAGTATTGCGCAGTAGAGTGTGCGTCGTAGATCGTACACAATAGGTTATACGCAGTAGTTTGACAGAAAACAAAGGAAGACGAGTTTCAAGAGCTTTATCAAACACCGAAATATACAAAATCGAAATACAAATTAGGTTTTCGTTCAGTTAGAAATTAAAATAAGTTATATAATAATCAATCACTTTTACATTACTTTATGACTATCCTACCTTTAATTTGCACAAAAATTACTGAGCCAGAACGTTTTCGATCGCTCCATGGCGATCTTCATAAGTGTCCCCCTTGGAGTTGTTAGGTTAAACGGTGACGGTTTTAAAGGCAGGTTTTCGATAGTATCAAAGAGTATGTGTGATTTGTATTGGGCTTGTTCGTTTAATATGTTTGTTTTTGTGTCTTTGTAAATTTCATATTGTTCTAGTGTGTTGAGATGTGATCCTTTTTTGTTTATGTGTAAGATTTCTAGGTTATGGTAACTGTCCGTGAATTTGTGTCCTGTTTCTTTTAGATGAATGCTGGGTTGGTGTTCTGTTTGGGTGACTTAGTCTGTTCCTCGACTCTCTGTTGGAAGGTGTGATCTGTTTGCCCAATGTAGAATTTGTTGCAGTTTATACAGTTTAATTTGTATACACTTAACCTAACAACATACTGAAAACTTAGACCCTAATGCGGAAAACTAAGACACTGATGGTGATCGCCACGCAGTGATCGATAACATTGTGTCTCAGTAAGTTTTAGAAAATTAAAGCTCGGATAGTCATAAACTAATGTAAAAGTAATTGAGCAAGTTTCGCCGAACATAATGGACTACAAAATTAAAGAGTTGTATAATAAGTTTACTGCCAAAAAAATTAGCTGAATACTAAAATTAGAAAACTCGAAGTGCTACTTACGACAAATTCTTAGACGAATACTGATTACTTAAAATGAAAGGGTCTTGAAAATTCATTTAGAAAATCCCTACATGAAATTAAGTGATATAAAAATGATTATTAGGAATACTGATATGTAGGACTAAAACGAACAGTTTACTAAGAAAAAAAACACGTTTGCCTGAAAAAATCATTTTTGATACTAGATATGAAATATTGTTAACGTTCATTAGATATATAAATATGAAAAGACCTTTTTCAAAATATATTCAAACAATTTCTAAAAATTTTCAATTTTTTTCTGTTTATAAAAGTAAAAATACCCAAACTCATTAGATAGGGTCGTTTTAACACGTTAAATTTTCATTGTTTGATGGGTAATTATAGAGCATACCATTACAGGGGAAACTGATCACTCTATTCCTCCTCCACCTTCAAAGTTGATATGTACTTTCATGATAATTGTTGAATATTATCCTTGTAGTCTAATCATTTAATCTTTTTTTTTATTCAAAAGGGTTTTCATGTTTAAATAATATATTTAATACTTACGTTTTTGCAAATAATAGTTTATTATTTGTACTTAAGCGCTCAAATTCTGTTGTTGAATAGTTTATTGTAAGTAAGAATATATAATAAAGAAATGCATAAATACAGTATTGTGGAACTGGATTTTGAGTAACAATTAATTTTGTTTTTTCTTGAATATCAGTTGGAAAGGAATTACAATTATTTCATTGGTCATGTTATGGCTTTAAGTGGATTCATGGAGTTTTTTCAGAAAGGAAAGGTAAGCGTCTATGAATAACCTAAATATTATATCCTTTTCATCCTAACCTCTTTATCACTATTATCAGAAGAAGGAATCATTGTTACTAAAATGTCTTGAACTATCAATAAATATATCAACTGTTTTTTATATTATAGGTTGAATATTTATTTTTAAAATAAAAAATTTGAAGGGCTTTCACAAACAAAATATTTAGAAATTAAAGTGAAAATTGTTATTACTGAATTTTGTGTAATAATAGTGATGCAAATGTTTATAAGTACAAGCTTTGTATAAGTCATATAAAAAGCATTGACTCCACCAATTTTTTTTCTTACAAATGTTAAGTACCTTTAAACCCATTCTAAACAAGAATGAAGTTCTTTTGGTAATGCCTGGCAAAACTGTATTAAAGGTTGATTTTTTTGGTTAAAATGCACATTGCCCACCATCTGAGAAAAAAGTATCAAATTGTTCAAAAACATCTCCTAAGACCATATGGATAAGAAAATATTTTTACATGTAAAGTTATTTTTTATCAATTTAAAGTTGGGTGAAAAATTCAGTAAGGAGTAGTAATAAGTACTATGCACGCATATCAACAGCAAGCTTATACTACACGTATACGTGTATTTAGATATACCTATAAAGTCTCCAGTTAGGATAGATTGGTTTGTAATTTTATATATTACTATACACCTGTATTAAAATATACCTATAAAGTGTCCAGTTAGATTGTAATTGTATACAACATTACCTAATTAGACATCTGCTTCTGTGGAGTAATATCTTTTTCCAAGGTGATGTCATGTAATCGCTATTCTTGTGTTAAATGTGTACATTTGTTTGGTTAAATGTATAAAATTACAACCAGATCTATCCTGACTGGATACTTCATAGGTAAATTTCAATATAGATATATAAAATTAATCTTCTATGGCAATAACATAAATAATAATTATCAATATAACGGTAATTGTGAGTTTTAGCGGCCACCTGAGATATAAATTAAATATTATTCAAATACACAAAATATTATATGCACAAGAATTTTTTTTAAATTTTACCCGGAAAGTTGTTTTTTTATAAATTTAAAGTTAGGTAAAAAATCAGTGCGGAGCATTAAGTTGTGCATCAGCCGTAGAGTGATACAGTGACATCACAACTGTAGTTGTTGTTTTAACAATCTAAACTTTATGAATCAAAAACATGTCCTGAAGCTATATTAATAACTATTATTTTTGTTATTGCTAGGGAAGGTAAATTTTATATATCTATATTGAAATATACCTGAGTATTCAGTCAGTATAGATTTGATTCTAATTTTATACATTTAACCATTTAGGTAATTATAAAATTACAACAAAATCTATCCTGACTGGTGACTTTATAATATATTTAAATATACTTATGCAAAAACCATAAAAATTAAGCCAAAACTTTGTTTCTGAAATATCTACACACGTAAGGTATGCATCACGCCACGGCCGATGCACAACTTAATGCTCCACACTGAATTTTTTATCCAACTTTAAATTGATAGAAAATAACTTCCTAAGTAAAATTAAAAAGAAATTCTTGTGCATATTATCCTATTTTGTGGTTTTGAACAATTTTCAATATATGCTTGTGTGCCCGCTAAAACACACAATTACCAATATAGCTTCAGGACATGTTTTTGAACAAGTTTATACTTCTTTCTCATGCGGCAGGGAATGTAGATTTTTACTTTTTTTTCACAAATTTTCTAAAACTACATTTTATATAAACAAGCTTGCTAGAAAAATACTGCTTTAAATTTGCAAAATGTGAAATATAACTTTAATGTAGGAACTCATACAAAACAGTTAAAACTATATATGTTTCTTTATTATTATATATATGGTAGATATACAAAGTATCTGCTTAGGATAGATTTGGTTATAAAAATAGTATAACTCTAGTAAGTCAACACTAGGGTGTTGTGTTTGTAAGTCCTAATTGTGTGTGTGTGTGTGTGTATGCATATATTTTTAGTCCTATCACTTTATTCTTATTTAAATATATATTTGATTAATATATGTAAAAACAAAAAAACAAACTAAATTAAACTGAAAATGTAATATTAACAATAGAAGTTAAAGCTGCCACTTTAAATAACTAGAAATCTATAAATTAAAAAACTTCAGGATTCATTTCATTATCTTAATTATAACTCTTAAAACCATAACATTTTAGTTAAATATGATAACTGATAATCTTCCTAAAATATTATATCAGTTAATATTAAAACATAATAATATTCGAACATTAGTCACACTGTTATAACGCTTATTACTTGTATAAGAACTAATGTGTATACAATTGTTTATAATTCTAAATTGTTATTTTTTATTGAAATTATGGAACTTTCTTCTATTAGACTTTCCGTCCAAAAAAACGGTTTTCACCTGGGACATTACGGTACTCACTTCATAAACAAGCTCAAGCATCTCTTAGTTCTGGAATAAATTTACGTTCAGTTGTACAACTTCCTGAAGGTGAAGACCTTAATGATTGGATTGCTGTTCATGGTAAGTGATTTTAAAAAAAAAATATACAATTTTAGTCATTATTATAGGACTTTATTTCACTTAAAAATAAAAATGTTTGTAATATACTAAAGTTTCACATTCAACTTGTGTGCAGACTTGTTTAACAAATAATTTAAACAAATATTTGAATTATTCAAGTCGTTCTTTCTTTTTTTGTTGCATAACATTATATAAGAATTTATTTACTTAAACAGTATTATTATATTATTTAATTTTTCAAATTATAACCTTAAATTAGTTATATACAGTGTTTTAAGTCATTTATTAACCAGTGTTTTGTCGATCACCCATGAATATTTGTGATGAGGTAGTTAGGGTTGGGGTCTCAGAGATGTATTTTAAAATAATTTTTTAGAATATCACTAAATAGTATTTGTATTTAAACAGGAAAATTATATTATTAAATGTTTGTTAAGCGCTATCAATATATTTACCAGTCATCAATGTTAGTAGCAGGCGCTAAAATTTCATAAGGAAGGAAAATACGAGAGACCTTGCAAGTTGGGGTTTTAAACCAGGCATTAAAATATACCTCATTAATTTTATATTCATGGATTGAAAGCCTTGTAATACAGCTGCGAGGATCCTACATTGTTATTATTTCATTGGGTATTTTGTATTTTGACAGATTAGAAGTTTTACACAAAACTTATTGAAATTTTAAAGTAATAAGTTGATTTTTTTTGCTTTTGTAAAGCATGTCTCCATTCACTTTTGAAAAAGCATTCATTGAAGCAAAGCATTTAATGAATTTGAAATAGTTTACTTAACAAAGGGAAATTACAATTTTTGTTATACATAAGTTTTTAATCTTTTATGAAGCATATCTGGAAATGATAAATGACAGCTCCTTGCAATCAGAAAATCAGCAAAACCTCATAGTTTTAAATCAAAATGTTATTAACAGATTATTCAAAATAGTATATTTAGCGGCTAATAATAATTAACTAACGGCCTAATATCATCATAATGACTATCCACAATGGGTGGGATATACTGCTGTTTGATAGAATGGGAAGGGGATTTGTCTAGTATACTGTGACAGCTATTGTTTTTTTTACTCTTCACAGCACCTTAAATTGGAGGAAATTATATATTTGTGTAATATGTGTAACACTAAGACTGAGCTCAACCTGGACACTTGTTTCAAACTTTAACAGTTATTGTCATTTTTTTTAAATTAGCAATTTCATTTTTTACAGTTTTAAATACAGAGTGCGGCAAAATGTATGGTCGCATACAAATGGTGTATTGTGTGAATTGTAGTAGGTCGGGGCGAATGAGCTTTGTTGTTTGCTCACAAATAGGCAGTTTCAGTAGGTATCATGTCTTGAACTGATCCAATGTGCTCTCATAGTGAAAATGTTTTCATAGAAAGAAAATCCCCAGTTCAAATACAACAATTGATCTGTAGGATTCTTAACCTTGGTCATCAATACCTGACTGTCGATCAATTCTTCAGTGCTGTTCGCTTTCTTCCAACTGGAAACCTAGTGAACATTTCTAACACAGTAATAAACAATATCTATACTAATTTTCTCAGGTTTGGTTTACTTCTCAAAGATTTATTAAATAAGTTGAATTTTATTCTGAAACATGTCTTATTTTTATTTTGAACCTTTTCAGTTGTAGATTTTTTCAACCGAATAAACCTGATTTATGGTACAGTCTCTGAATATTGTACTGAAGATACATGTCCTACAATGGCAGGAGGGCCTCGATTTGAATATCTTTGGGCAGATGGAGTAAAGTATAAAAAACCTACACCACTTCCTGCTCCACAATACATTGCTTTACTTATGGATTGGGTAGAATCTCAAATAAACAATGAAACATTGTTCCCTGTGTCCACAGGTAAATGGATTTTATATTTGAAGGTTTTGTAAAATTTTTTAAATTATATTTTAGTATGGGATATAATATTAATGACTTAATAACAAGGAGTAATTATTTTATTAAACTCAGTTTTATTAGTTTTATACTGATACAAATAAGATTTTATTGAAATTTTGTAATAATTTTTGTTTAGATTGTTGTAATATTTCAACTTTCTGCTAGATTGTACGTTAATATGTTAAGAATAATGGTTTTGCTGCCAATCTCAGCATTGTTATATTAACTCTCATTATCACGTTTCAGAAAATCTCCATTATTCAACATTAACAGAAGTTAATATAATGGCTAAGATCCTCAATAAATTAAGTACCTTTTCAGTTAAAATATTTTGTTGCTAAATACATACTTTTTGAGTGATTATTTAAAGAACTAATTGTAGCAGGTTAGGCTCTGTCAATGAAACGACAGTTTCAAAATACGTCAACATAGTAACAGGGTGTCTAGTGACAGGGAAAACCTGGAAAAGTCAGGGAATTTTAAGATTCTGGAAAAGTCAGGGAAAATTTTAAAAAATCGGGAAAATATTTATTTTGATTAGAAACAAAACTAATTGCAAAACTATTGCTCTCGAATATTTGGTATTGTAAGCCAGCGGTTTAGGGGCAGGGCAGTCAGGAAATAACACTTCTTTATTTAGATGCCCATTATTTATTTGATAAGCCCAATGCTATGACTTCAGGACTTATGTCAATAAATAATAAACGTGTCGAGTTTGTACAGCTGGGAGGTTTTAGCCTGGACCGTGGCCTTGGGGTGCACAGTGGTTCTGTTATCATATGGACAGGTGGGGATAACAGATAACTCAGTCTGTTTCTGATCACACAGAACGCTGTGTAAACATTCGTAGCCAGCTATTTGTCTAGACTCGTGATAGTATGTGTTTTATTTGACGGTGATTATTTGTACACTGTTTATTTCAACATGGAAGGTTCCAGTTTTCATTGCCGTAGCGGGCAAGCGCGTCATGCAGATGTCGTCATTACCTCCCCTCCTTCCTTAGGATAAATATAAACTAAAAGATAAAGTGACTGAAGCAGAGATTATATGGTGCGTGAATTTAGTAATACAACACTTCTTTACGCAATGCAGAAGGTAGTGTGCCTCTTTCTAAGGATGTTCCCTGATAGCACCATTGCACAGAACATGAGATTGGGGAAAGATAACATTTCCTATAGTGTTGTAATCGGTTTATCAAATTATATTAAAGACCTGTTACTGACATCATTAAATTCAAATTCTAACTATGTAATTGGCTTTCATGAAAGTTTAAACAAAATATCACAAAGAGCCCAAATGGATTTGAGTGTTAGGTATTGGGATGCAGAGACGGATGAAGCGAAAGCTCGATATTTTGGTTCTGTGTTCCTTACAGACACAAAAGCAAAAGAGTTACTCAATTCGTTCTTCAAAGTCTGGATTTATCCACGATCCTTCAGATATCAATGTAAACTGGGCTTTCTATAGACATCTAAAAGAGGAAAAGTCAGGGAAAACTCAGGGAATTTCTTCAAGCTATTTTACTAGACACCCTGGAAAAGTCAGGGAAAACTCAGGGAATTTCTTCAAGCTATTTTACTAGACACCCTGAGTAAGTTAATAATTTTCACTCAACTCTTTAAACAATTACCTATTATTTAATCAGTGAAATCAAAATTATTACAACAACCAACTTTACATGTTTTTTTTGTTACAGACGTGCCTTTTCCAAAGACTTTCATTCAGTTGTGCCGAAAAATACTTACTCGATTATTCCGAGTGTTTGTCCATGTGTACATCCACCATTTTGATCGCATTGTTTCTATTGGAGCGGTAGGTTTGAGATTTATGATTTTGTTGATTTAACTTTATAATTATAAAATAAAAAAATTCTGTCCACACACACATACTCATACACACACACACACACACACACACACATACACACACACACACACACACAGACACACACACACACACACACACACACACACACACACACACATACACACGTATATACATATATATATATTTCTATTTTTCCATCATAATTTTTTAAAATTTTATTTGTGCACTATCCTCTTTAAAATACTACGTATTTGTTTCTATGTAACCTAACAATAATTATACATGTACATTAAAAATAAAACTATAACTACTTTTTACAAAATGTTATTTACTTTTAAAATTTCTTAATCCGGTTCTCAACAATGTTTGATATGTAATAGTTTACTTAAAGTATTACAAAAAATTTTCTGACAAAAAAAATAAATCTTTGGCAGTATAATCTTTAAATAAACAATTATAGGGAAAGACAATTTTATTAAAAAATATTCTAATGTATTTTTTAAAACCTTTAAGGTAACTTTGATCAAAAATAAAAATCCCACTGATACTTGGGATTAAGAATAAATTATATTATTTACTAATATAAAGTTTAACTTCTAATTTTTTTTTTTTCAGGAACCTCATGTGAACACGTGTTATAAACACTTTTATTACTTTGTCCGTGAGTTTGATTTAATCAGTAGTAAAGAGTTGGAACCTTTGAAAGAGATGACATCTCATATATGCCGGGATCAATCTCCTGTACCTACTTCAACACAAAGTTCATCTCAATAACTGTTTGTAAGATTGTACTAATTATAATAGTAATTAAATTAAGGTGGTCAAAATCTATCTAGAAGAGGGCAATTACTTCTCTCTCTCTCTCTCTCTCTCATACACAAATATGTATTTGTCTATAAACTCTGTTCAGAAGCAGATCTTAAATTTTCTTTGAAAGGACTACAAGATGAAAATTTTACCAATAAAAAAAAAGGAAGGAGTATTTATTCTACATGTAAAATCAAAAATTTTAACAAACATATTTTGCAGTGGTTATGTATAGTTTTAAATATAAGTATTTCTTTAAAAATGAGCTTATAATCATTTGAATTCAAATTTATCTTTAAAATGGAATCTATTCTAATTTATTTTTATCGAGCAAATCAATAAATAAATGATATTATGCCAATGGTTCTACAAAATAATATTCCTGTTCTCTTTCTTTTACTTTTCTTTAGGTTTAATGTTTTGTTTAAGAGTTTAATTTTTAATGCTAAAGTTTTAGTTCTCAGCAAAGTGATATATAATGATTAGCTGTAGTGATCTTTGTAAAGACAGCAACTCCAACAATTTGACTAGGTTTGTGGGATCTTACGTGTATAAAAAGTTCACTTTCGACTCAATACCGGCCAATTGCTTGATCTTTAAACCTAGTTGTTACTTTATACTTTTGTGTAGCACCCAGAAGGTAACTCTGCTATTAATCTGTTCCACTATATACTATACTGCTACACCACTATCCTAGTAGAATTTTGCACTCAAATTTTCTACTAAATTTTAAAAAAATTACAAATAATTATCTCTCATTAGTAAAGAAACAACAGTTAAAAATTGTATACAAGGAATATATCAATATTGTTGGTTCTTTCATGTAATTTATATTAGATTCAAGAATAACTTACTCCAGCTTTTCTCAAAATTTTCATTTTTTACATCTGCTGAGGGGTGCAGTCCTCCAATCCCTAAAGGTGGAAAACCCCTGTCATAGTTTAAAAATTAGAGATTAGAAAGGAATAATTGCCTCTACTATAATAGATATACCACTGTTTAAATTAGGAGTAATATTGTTATAAATTTAATAATATTAATGTAGAGATATACTACAAATTATTATATAAACTATACTTTTGCATGGGCATTGTACTTATATCTCTAACAGATAAAATTGGTAAAAAATTGTCTATTGTAAATTTGTCTAGACAATGATTTGTATATATATATTCACTACTAATAATTAGTTAAAACACTTTTGGTTTGTTACTGCAAGAAACCAATTTTTTTGTTTGTTGAGCACTTATGTGACATGGGCATATAATACAAAATTACTGTAAAATAATAACTATACACACACATACATTCATACATACATTAGCACATTCATATATAATAATGATGTTTACTAGCCAGTCTTGTTTTTCTGACACATCTGCTTCAGAGGTTTGGTGATTAATAATGCATAATTTAAAAGCTGGCTTACCAAAAAACAAGTTTATTGCTAATTATTATTTGTATAAATGAATAATCTGAATGTAAAGAAAAAATTACGTAATTTATATTTATATTTTGTAGTTTGTGTTGGACATTGTGAAACTAAAATGAGCCATTTGAAATTAACTTAAAAAAAAAATTAATTTTCATGTCTGCTATTAGAAGTTAATAATACATCAGACAGTTAAATGGAATTTGTCAGAAAAAGTATCCAGAATCTACTTGTTTTTTAAGTTTCTTACAAGTTTTTTTGTTTAATAAATAAATATTTTGTTTGTAAGTAGTATTTAATTTTTTAAGTTAGTCACTCATTTATAATTTTATATAATTGTATTTATACACTTTTCTAGTCTGGAACAATCAGATTATAACGGGATAACGGAAGGTTTTCAAGGAACATAACAGTTGAAAAGATTTTACATGAGTTTTTATTCCTTTAGGCTTAAAATATAGTAATCCATAACGTGAGACAAACTCTAAATACTACTCCATTTGAGTAAATTAACTGTTGATTTTTCCTTATTTAAATAGCATTTTACATATGTTGAAATCTAAGTACGCTCATTATAAGAAACTAAATAGCTGTAACATTTCCCCCATATAATTATTGCAGTTTTGGGCTATTGCCACTAGGTAAGTCTGTCAGTCTCCTATCTAGTCCAAAATTCCTAAATAGGCTTTAAGCTCTAGTAGAACTAACCTAATATATATATATATATATATATATATATATATATATATATATATATATATATATATCGCAATATGTATTCTTGTGTATTAATAAAGAACATAAGTCAAAATACAAATACAAGAATTATAATTGAATTTACAATTCAAAGCTTTTCGTTGGCTAACAGTACGACTTCATATATATATACTTCATATATATGAAGTTAATATATTACTATTGTCTATTACTCTTACTATTATATTACTATTACCAATAGCCTTCCAGAGAAGAGGATACACAAAAAGACTCATTGAAAACCAAATTCATTCAGCACAATCCTCGGTTCACCCCAAACCACAAACAGAACAAAATAAACTGTCTTTAATAACAGACTACCATCCTGGTCTACATAAACTCAACAAGATATTGAGAGATGGCTTCAAAATTCTTCAAGCTTCCGTCCACACCAAAAATCTTTTCACCAATCCACCGCAAATTTGGTACAAGCAACCTCCCAACTTGAAATACATCCTAGTACATCCTAAACTACCAGACCCTGATGCAGAGAAACCACACAAACTTCCTCATGGTTCCTTCCCATGCAATAGACCTAGATGCAAGACGTGTCCAATACACCCCTCAGCAAATAGTTTCAACAGCCAAACAACAAAAATGGTCTTCAAAATAAAGGGTCATCATAATTGTACATCGAAAAATCTCATATACCAGCTACAATGTAAACTTTGCTCAGCACAGTACCTAGGCCTGACCACGGATGGTCTGAATATCAGAATGAATGGCCACAGACATGATGTTAAAATTATGAATATGGACAGCTCAACATGCTGCGAGTCACAACATCACAACTTTTGATGACTGCTATACCACAAAAATAATTAAATCACTCCCCCCTGATTGTAATCCCTCAGAACTGAGAAGATGGGAACTATCATACCAGTGGTATGCCAAGTCCAGAAAATCCCCTAACCTCAACATCAGATAAATCCATTCATTTTTTTCCCCCGAATAGCCTCAGACGTCTCCCATTTCTTTTCCCCTGTCAGACTTATATACTATAATCACTCACATGCTCATGGAAACAATATATATATATATATATATATATATATATATATATATATATACATATATATATTTAACCTGTGCATCTGTGACATCTGATTTCTACTCTACACAATCTGTGATTACAACCTATATTTATTTTATTTCATTCTCTCATATTTCTTTTTTGTGTTTTTTCTTTGATTGACAAAGACCACTGTGTGGTTGAAATATATCATTGGTTAAGTGCCTTTATGTGTCTCTATTTCAAGACTACAGAGTGGACGCTTACCAAGGTAAGTCTGTCAGTCTCCTAGTCCAAAAAATCTATCTATATATATATATATATATATATATATATATATATATATATTCTTGATATTTAACGTTATCCATTGTTTTTCCGTTGCACTGACTTTATGAAGTTAATATATTACTATTGTAAGTAATTTTATCCACCATTAAGTGCAATAATTTTACCTTGAGTGTTGAGGCACCTTTCGGTCACTTGACCATTGTCGAATCACTGATATTTTTCTGTTGTAGATGTTCGGTCCGTGATATTGGTATTTGTTGACGTTACACGCACTTTCTCTTGATCTGTGTGTATGATGTTTTTATATAGTATGTCTTCTGTATATGTTGTTTGTAGATTCATTAAATTGTTGTGTATGTTTTTATAAATGTGGTATTTTTCTAGTGAGTTTAGTTCTATTGGGTTGTTATTTATTTCAAGTATGGTTAGGTTATTTTCGTAATTTGTTATTTCATGTTTATGATATACTTGTAATATACCAACCTACCATTCACAACGAACACATCATAATATTAAACAAACTAAATACATACAACGAAAACATACAATTCACCGTTGAAACAAAAAGAAATAGAACAATCAACTTTCTCGACATCACTTTAAATATAAATGATAATAAAATAGAAACTACAGTATACAGGAAACCTACTTCCAACAACACCACAATACACTACAAATCTAACCACCCCTGGACACACAAAATTAACACTTACAGTAACATGATAAATAAAGCAATAAAATACACACAGGATAACAAACAAAAATTAAATGAAGAATTAGATAACATTACAAAAATAGCAATAGAAAATGGATACAACAAACACATTATAAAAAATATATACAATAAATTCACAAAAAAACCTAACCTCAACACAACACTACAACCGGAACACGAAAATAATGAAAATAAAAAAATCTACCTAAAATATAAATACACCAATAACAAAATAGAAAAAATAACAAATATATACAACAAAGAATACTACACTCCAACATACAAACCAAACAACAAAATAATAAAATATCTTAATAACACAAACCACAAAACAAATTCAGAAAAACATAACCTATCAGGAATTTACAAAATCACATGCAACAACTGTAACGCTTTTTATATAGGAAAAACAACCAGAACATTTAAAATAAGATTTGAAGAACATTATAGAGCATTCAAAAACAAAAATTCAAAAGTATCAAATGTTGCAGCACACCTAATATCTCATAAACATGAAATAACAAATTACGAAAATAACCTAACCATACTTGAAATAAATAACAACCCAATAGAACTAAACTCACATCTAGTGCCATCCACTACTAATTTAAAAATTTTATTTGAACTTGAGTTTATGAATAAAAAGTATTTTATTAACGACTGAAAGTTTGTAGAATATACCACATTTATAAAAACATACACAACAATTTAATGAATCTACAAACAACATATACAGAAGACATACTATATAAAAACATCATACACACAGATCAAGAGAAAGTGCGTGTAACGTCAACAAATACCAATATCACGGACCGAACATCTACAATAGAAAAACATCAGTGATTCGACAATGGTCAATTGACCGAAAGGTGCCTCATCACTCAAGGTAAAATTATTGCACTTAATGGTGGACAAAATTACTTACATAGTAATATATAAACTTCATATATATATATATATATATATATATATATATATATATATATATATATATATATATATATATATATATACAGCTAAACCTTGTACTTACACGATAGGTGGGACCGACCAATAACTGTGTGTCGAATTCGCGTAAGTCGGGATATAATATTACATAAAATTACATAGGAATCATGTTTAGTTGAGACTAAAGACTAAATAAACTAATAATTTAAAAGAAAATTGTGTATGTATTAAAATCTTAAATACATAATACAAGAAAAATCATATATACATATATATTGCAAAAATGTAAGTAAAAAGAAGTATTTGACATAGATGACTCCATAAATTCTAGTAAATTCGTTTGAAGAATTGAAGATGTCATCTTCTTACGCAGAATTTCCACGTAACTGGCTAATTTTTTTGTTTTGTGGCAGAAATACGCTCATCGTTGGAGTCCATGTTTTCCACTTTTATAAACCTTGCTCAATTAAACAAAGGCTTTTTGTCAAGTTTCTAACCATCATTTCATCTTCTACGTGAACTGGGTTTAAAGAATCTGCGTTTTTAAGGTCTTGTATTTGCTCACGCAATTTTATGAGCTCATCAATTTATTGACAGCTCCTGGTTGTGTAAATCCAGCAGTTCTCGAATGTCATCATTATCCACTTCTAAATTGAGTTATCTGGCAAAACCGACAACTTCTTCAATCACATCAGCAATTTCATCAGACTCTGGCACTGATTCTGCTTGAGTTTAAGTGGTGAAAAAAATAGACGCCTTCTTCTAAACACCATTCAAAATTTTTTGTGAAATTTCATTCTAAGATTGACCAATGATTCTCAAAGCATCTAAAGCATTTAATTGTTTCCCAAAATCTTCAACAGAGAGCTTGTTGTTCTGCCTCATAGCTTCATGCAAATGAATCTTCTTGTGTAATAAGCTTTAAATGTTTTGATGACTCCCTGATCTATGGGTTGAAGCAAATTATTTGTGTTAGTTGGCAAAAATATCACTTTCACACGTTTGTCGAAATTAGTTAAAGTAGTAGGAGGGTGGCCAGCTGCATTGTCAATTAATAGAAATTACTTTAAAAGGAATTTGTTTAGACCTACAGTAATGTTCATGTTGAGGTATAAAATGATGACGAAACTAGTCCTAAAAAAATAAAAGCTTTCACCATGAAGTTAATATTATTAATTGTAAACAATTTTTTCCACCACTAAGTGCAATAATTTTACCTTATGTGGTGAGGCACCCTTCGGTCACTTCACATAAGCTGTAGAAGGGTTCACATTCCATCTCGAAAGGTGCCTCGTCACATAAGGTAAAATTATTGCACTTAGCCATATAGAATTTAAACTTCGTTCTCTGATCCAAAACATCAATAATGACTATTCATTTTCTTGTCCCTGCAGTGAAACACATTCATTGGACTAATAATGTTTTGTCACTATGGTATATTGTTTCATAATAAATTTGCCTTTTTATTGGTTAAAAATTGTGCTAAAACAAATTTTGTGTTACTTTAGTATTTACTATTTAAAATTCATCCCTTTTGTAAATGATTTATTTTGATTACTTGGAAACTTAATAAATTAAGAAAAACTTCAGGAAAATCTATTTAATCTAGTTAAATTTATTTTGGGGAAAGTTTGGCTGAAAATTGTTAGTGCAAGCAGAGTCTACATATAGATATTCTTTAAAAAATGTTTTATAATACATCATACCAACATTATTTTTAACAAATAAGTTTCATTTATATCAATAGTGTCATACATTGGAATTAAAATTTTCCATCAGTTATTTTTTTTATTATAATTTTTAAATTCTAAACAAAATATATTATGAAATCAACTTGGTAAAAGTATATCAGATAAATTTAAAAAATTCACAGAATTAATGTTATATAATTTGATCATCAAAATAAGCAGAAATAAGAATAAATTTAATTAGAAGATAAAACACAGACAACTAACAAACAGGAAATTCTAATATAACCAAATGAAGTTTAAAGTACATATTATTATTTTAAATAAGCATCAAAATGGTATTAAAAACTACATGTATTTGGAAATGCTAATTTGAATAGAAACAAAATGTTCTAAGTTATGGACACTTCAGTAGGTCCTGTAGAATCTTATCTACATTAGAACCTCGATAAGTCAGACTCCTTTAACTTTGATCTCCGGATAACACGGAATGATTTTGAAATAGAATAAAACAAACAATAAATAAAAAATAACAAAAATCAATTAGGTATATAAAAAGT
The DNA here is from genome assembly GCA_036971475.1 of Prosapia bicincta. NCBI lineage: Eukaryota > Metazoa > Arthropoda > Insecta > Hemiptera > Cercopidae > Prosapia > Prosapia bicincta. The sequence continues at coordinate 56,520,866 of JBAIZL010000005.1, forward strand.
CTAACACAACTATAAAATCATCTAAGACCTACAGATAAATAAAATAATGAACGTAATATTTTGTGCGTCTTATGCTGAAAACACTACACGATCGTCCAGCATAAACTGGGCTCACAAAATTAAAAGATTTGTTTGCCGAGAAATAAATTGCAATGTATTACATTTGCCTGTGTATACAATATGCAGGTTCATATACTGTGTATAATAATCTTTGTTTGGTAACTATAAAGGAGTTTTTCTGTAAGTACAATCTCTTCTTTTAATTTTTGTCTGTAGTGTCCAGCTAACCTGGAATTTTTGATAACCTGGATGAGCCACGGTCCCAGTTAATCCAAATTATCGAGGTTCTACTGTACATGTTTAGGGGTTGAAATCAAAGGAGTAACTAACTCGGCATTTGTAAAAATTATAACAATAAGGGTTGTGTGGTATAGTGTTTTTGGAAAATTTTAATGAAATGATTTATATATGCGGTATGTAATATATTACAGATTTTCAGATATATTTTATTAGACATAATTATTAAAAATAAATTGCATAGTCTTGTTAGTAGAATTGTTTTACTTATATGTTGTAAACTACTTATGTTATTTGTTGTAAACCTAATTATTTCATAAAACGATATTAATTGTAATTAGGAGCTGTGATAAGAACATGATCTGTTTGTCTAAGTTTGGATCCATATTAAAACATACTTTATAGTCTTTGATGGATCTTTAACCTTTTCAAGAGCGCTCTGGAATACACTTGATTCCGATCGCTGCTCGATGCCGGAGCACGCACGAGAATACTCGGTTTGATATTTCTTCTCAGAGCATACCCGATTATATTCTTTTCTGTCAAATGGCATTACTACACTATCTGTTGGTCAATATTTGAACTTCTTTGGTGTCATTTGCTAGGCCATCTATTGGTAAATAATTGAAGTAACTTTTAATATTTCTGTAATGCTTTTGATCAAGTAGCTGACATTTCATGTTTGTCAGGCAAGAAATATTTGTATGTAATCATGCTAAAGTTGTAAATTTTCATTTATAATTCAAGCCTAATTCTGATCACATTTTCTATTTGCTCAGTTTTGTTTATGTTATAACTAAATTATGGCTCTATAGTGTGTTAGTGTGAATATTTAGTAAACAGTTAGTTATTAGTGTACATATTTTTGTGTGTTAGTTAGCCCAATTATTTTATTGTATTGGAATATAATAGTTGTTTTTTCTTTAATGAAAAATGATGATGATAATGACGTTGAGAAAAATAGTTTTTCAAGTGATGTTGAGATTGATAATAGTTCTAATAGGCGCTCTAACAATAGTGTACCACATATTCATTGGGAAGAACAACAAAAAAAACTAGGTAATTTTGATATTTCAAAATCTGGTCTAAAGCAAGAAATAAATGCAAATTCTGATCCTATTGAATTGGACTGCTTTTTGGAATTGTTTGGTGAAGACTTAATTCAACATATTTGCAATGAAATTAATTTTTAAAGAAATTTTAAAAATTATTTTTGATGAATAAATAAGGGTTTTGTACTTCATTAAAATATTTATTTATTATTTGGAATATAAAACATTTTATTATCTGAAAATATTAAACAAATAAAAAAACTCGCTCCGGCAGATTTCGCTAGTATTGAAAAACCGTGCTACTGAAAAGGTTAATTAAACTTTTATTTGTTTGTTGTATGCTCTCAGATTGTAGAAACCCAGATTAAAATCATGGGTGTTATTTACATTTTGTAGTTAAGATTTTATCTCATATTTTTAAAATACATTTATAGTTTTTTGTGTCTACAGTTGTTTCTTGAACATATGTAACTTCTGAATTGTTTCACAATTCCCACAATTTATTCCCACTATAACCTTTTTCTCACAAAATGTTTTTAAAAAATCAATTTTCAGGCATCTTACTACACTTTACTTTTAAATAAAACACTTCAAAAATATTTAAAGAACGCCTTGCACCTGAGTTTTTGCCATGTTGTTACAAATCCAGATGCATACATGCTAGGGAAGTAAACTCAGTATGGCAAAATTTCAGAGGGCCTCAAGTGTAGTTTGATATTTTATGCTCAATTCAGGGTTTCATGTATATAATTATTTTTGTTACACTAAACATGTAGTTGAAGAGTGCAAATGAATGCTGATGAGAAGGGTGTACCTATACCACTCGGTTACACCTTAATCTCCACTCGAAATAAGGAGCAGGGATATATCAACTATCTAGCACTTCCACTACCCCCATAAATCCAACACCTATTATCATGTGCCTGGAGGAGACTATACACGAACCCATAGTTCCCCAGGATGAGCCCAAAATTAAAGGCTTAGACACAACATTAGCCCGTCAGCTGAATCACATGGCCCAACTAGCCACTGGTTCGGTATCTTGTCCTGACATGTTGGGGACTTGACATCAAAAGATTAACTACATTATCAAGTATATGAACTTGTTAATAAAATATTATTGCTTCTATATAGCGGCTAGTACTTGGTTTTAGAGCAGTGAGATATTCCTCACTCTTTCAGTTTCATATTATATATAAAAAAATATATAAAATATCTATGTACAGTGTACTATAGATTCTGGGAAATATGAAAACAATCCTGAAGGGGCCAGATGTAATTGCAAAACAGCTGTTGATACAAAATTAGAACTATATTTGACTACAAAAAGGTGGACAGATTTGTGTAAATAGTTTGTAAGGCTCACTAGCATGAATTTATTAAATTATAATGTAAACTATTTTGTAATGTAAGATTTAAGTGTAATGTTGTTGCTTATAATTTATTTATAAAAAAATTACTCTAATTTAATGCGTATGAACTGCTTGCAAACTATAAAATGTGCAAATTACAATAATCAGATCTGTAATTTAAGTTTGTATGTTATTATTCAATTTGATTCCTTAACTAATCACGTCCTTATAACCTCTTTTACTGATATTTAAATAAATTTACGCAAAGTTTTTTTAGTTAATTACTTTCAGTATACAATTAGGATAGTAATAATTACACAATGATTTAACCTAGGTTATAATTTTTTACATAAAAATATCAATGTTGCTTGTTGTAATCAACTTGAAATCACTGATTAAATTATAAGGAATTATTACGTAACTAACTGAATACTTTTGACAAGCCACACAAAAAACAATAAATACACATCCCTCAATTACCAAATATCATACAAAACAACAAACAGGCAAATACAATATATCTGGTATATACAAAATAACATTTAACGACAGTCCTAGCTTCTACATCAGCCACACTGATTAAATCATTTAACACGAGTTTCAAAGAACACATCAACGACATAAAAACATAAATCCAGCTTCACAACACATATACAAAATGCGCAACACACTTACACAACACATCCATACTAACTAAAATATTCTCCACATACTAAACCATAGTAAAAAAACTAACCACTACAGAAAAATTTGAAATATTTAAATGTCACACAACAGAAAAAGAACATATCTTAACCTCACACTTTGAATCTAACACCCAATTCCATTATATAGTAAACAACCAGCTTAACCCCACTCCCTCTAGGCTTATAAATCATATGCCAGCAACCTTGAGTGAATGCCGGCAAAAGAGATCAGCTTAGTAAATGAAACGATTGTTTTGAAATGCGCCAGCAAATGTATTCATTTAGTTACATAATAATTACTTATAAAAATATCAGTTGAAGGTACAAGGAATATTTTTAATAACAAATTTTGAACTCTAAGGTAACCTATAGGAAAAGCTATAATTCTTCATTAGCTTGTGTTATTATATTAATTAAATGTACTTTAATAAGGTTTATTTCAAATAATTTTTTAATAACCTTTTTCACATCATATTTTTATGTTCCATTTCCATTTATTTGTAATATTGTCATGTTGATGTAGAACAATAGCATTTAAAAACAACAAATTAAAATAATAATGAAGCTGTGGATTTTTTAGGGCTATTGAATTTACTTCCAAAGGTAAAAAATTAATAAGTATTAATTGAGGTGGCTTGTGAGTTAAGGTTATCATGATTAACTGCACATGAACTCACAAAACAATATATTTTATTGTCATACATGTTTTAATGACTTATGTCATTATCATCATCAGTGATACTACAAATTTAGTTGCAACTGAGTTGCAGTTTTAAATGTGTACTAGTGTCACTGATGATGTTAACATAAATTATTGAAATGCATATGACAATAAAGTATTTTGTTTTGTGAGTTTGTGTAGTTATTTATTTATTTATAAAAAATAACACAATTATTTCTTATAACACAATTTTCTTATTTCAAAAAAACTAAAAAGAGCTATCAAAGATTGATTAAGCTTAAGTTTTTTGTATATTGCTACAAATTTCTTTTGTTGAAGAATAAAATATTTCTAAAAGCATTGCCATTTAGGTTCTTACACCAAACTAAGTCAAATATTTCCAGTGAATAAAGAATAAAAATGGAAATCTAGAATTTGTTTAATTGTATTTGTCTTAAATATATAGAAGGTGTGTAATATTGTAATATCTAAAGAACAGACAAAAGTATTTCCCCAAATAATAATTGCAAGGGTTGCTCTATGTAGTTATGTTAAAAAACGAAATATTTAAAATGTCTGAAATCTTTCTCAAGAAATATTTGTAAATTTAAACATTCAACAAAATTTATAGCATCTTTGTAATATTAAAAAGAAAAAAAATTATAAATCTTTTAATAAAGACTACACAAGCAACCTGTAATTTTGTTATTCAGTTAAAGTTTGTAATTTTAAAAATATTTTTTATTCAATATTGTCATGTCAATTGAAAAAATTATTCAATTTAAAATTGTTTTTTTGCTTTCATATGTAAGCTATATAAAATTTCAAAAAGTGAAATGTACTGAAGTTCTTGTATATACATGAATATATACAACTGCAGTGGTTACTTGAATGTTTTTTTTTCTAAATCATATTTAATAAATAATTCTGTCTTGTAGCAATAACATTGCAAATTTTTATTAAGAAATGTATACATATATATGTATCTAGTCATATGATATGAAAATAAATTATGTCTAGTAAATGGTTTGTTCATTTAATGTAAACTAGAAGTACCAAAGAATTTATTTTCTACTAAATATTTAGTAAGTGAAGGTTACAATGTGCATGCGCAAACTCACAGATGTTATATTTTTTTTAAGGGAAAAGCTACAGTGATTTCAGTTCAACTAAATACCATTTAAAGATATTTTAAATGTGTTTAAATAGTAATATAATTCTTAAAATATAATGGTTTTCAGGTAAAATTATCTTTCATACTGGACAATTGTCTTCCTCTAATAGAAGTAACAACGAAAATTTTTAGGTTGACATAGGGAAATGCATAACAGTTACAAGATAAACTTTTTACACATTTACCAAGATATCCAATGGTATAGGTCTTGCAGAACAATGTGAGGCCCGGCTAGGGGAAAGGCAGCGGCAGAGTGGGAACTGCCAAGGCTGGAGGGATAATGGGCGACTTAGCAGGGTTTAGCTACTAATCTTCAAAGTAATGTTTGCTCGCTATCCATGTTTGTGCAAAATTGTAAATTCATTCTGATTCCAGTCAATTTTGTGTGATCTAATGTAGATATTATTTATTTTATTTTTTGTGATTATTTGTACAATAAACTGGACTAGGCAAAGACTGAAATACATGGAAAATATTTGTATAATGGCTAGTACAACACCCGAACACACAATGCGACGGCTCGAGAAAGACTAGCACTCCGCACCCTTTACCACCACAAAATCGGTCCAGAGGGCTTTTGCCCATGAAGGTCAGACGTCCCAAAGAAACACAAGACTTAAATTGTGGTAATAGATATCCTATGGTAGAAGACAGTCTTCTAAAAAAACATTTAAAAATTAAACTTTTTTTACCATTGGACTGGAAATTTATGTCTGAATCCATCATATATCACTGATTATAAGTTAGTGTATCACAGCATACTTTAGCAATTGTGACAAATGTGTACAACTGCAAGACAATGCATCACTCTCATATAATGTGATGGTAGTGTTAAACACATTATAGGTAGAACTCAAAGATAGACATTGACTGTCAAAATTTTCCGGCACTCTACAAACTCTAAAAAACTTTATTCAGATTGTTTGAAAAACTTTCAAATAACGCTAAAAAACAATTTGCAAAAAGATATTTATATATAATTTAGTCCAATGTAATAATTTTTAAAATTAGTTTTGATACTTAGTGCTACAGATCTCTTTTGTTTTTATTATGGCAATCAGGATGTTTAGAATCCTACAATACACGATGACTCTTAATTCATTGATACAACTTTATGGAGTATTTAGTTCTTCATGATGTATTCACAATTTTAACAATGTTTAAGCGTATTACAAGTTAGGGAAATGTAATACTAGATAACAGACAACACTCTCCATAGTCCAAATGCTCGCACTGAGGTGTCTTTGGGCATGGCCTTACAGCTCGGACGACAAGAAGCTACACAATCAGCTCATAGCAAGTGACAATGGTATTGACCTTCTGAGAATATGATGTGAGGTATTCTAACCGATCCGCCTTATAAAATATTAAAATTCTTTATAGCCTTACTTAAATCTATGTACAAGCTACAGTTATATATTATTCAACATATAAAATAGAGGACTACGAAATGTAAAAAAAAATCATTAATCCATTATTATACCTTACTCAAATATGGTAATAATATTTTGAGATGTACGAGTATTATCTTGAGTCCAAATGAAGTAGGTAAACTAAATTTATTAATTACGCTCCAGAAAATATCTCCATGCCACTAAATCTGCACAATGACTTGATATGCTAAAAAAAGAATGAAACCAGAGAACTATGCCACTGTTTGTTAATAAATATTTAATAATAAAAATTACAGTTTATATCTGATCATAGCTCAGAGATGGATGACAAATAATTATTTCTGGGTTATTAGATTGATTGGTTATTGCATGTTGGTATACGAGATGTAATAAAAAAATATGGTGAATAATTTTTTATTTAAAAAAATAATAAACCTACATCGAATTCGATTTAATCTCCTTCAAAGTACTGTCCTTGGCTGGCAATGCACTCATTCCAACATTGGATTAACAACGGGAAACATTTCTGGAAGGCTTCTTTCAGAAGGACGTTTAGCTGCTCATTTGTGGTCTTCTCAATATCAGGAATGGTGTCAAAACGTTTACCTTTAAGCAGTTTTAATTTTTGCTAAGAGTCAGAAGTCACATGGTGATACATCGGGTGAGTATGACGGATATGAACAGACAGGAACACTTTTTCTGGCTAAAAACTCACGAATGAGAAGTGAGGTGTGACATGGCGCATTGTCATGATGAAGAAGAAAGTCATACGATCATTTTTCTGGTCTCTTTCTTCGTATGAACGGAACCATACAAGATGTTAATATCTTCCAATAGCTCTCAAATAGTCATTCACATGTTTGAACAAACCATTGTTTCTACTTTTTGCACATTGTTTGTTTTTGAGGTTAATGGATGTCCCGATCGCTGCTCGCCTTCAACAAACTTATTTCTGCTTTTAAATTGGTCATACCACTTGTACACAGTCTTCAAAGTTACTAAATTATTGCCATACAAAGATCTTAACATTTCGTGAGCTTCTTTGGCATTCTTTTGAAACTTAATGTCAATGTGTTATTTGAAATCTATGATGCGCGACAGACACAATAAACACAACCTGACTCTAGTGGCTCTGGCAGTCGACCGATAAGCTCCAGCGAGTTGAAATATGTTGCTGCCTGTCTCAACAGATCATGCTACTATGCAAATTACATTATGTGGATGTAGCTTCAGCAGGTGCCGCTATAAAAATTCATTCATCATATTTTTTTATCACACTTTGTAAATTGTGTAACTGATTTTAAACTGACCTTCCATTGACCAAGATATTTGAAGTACCTTGGATTCTGTAAATTAAACTAGTAAATACTATTTTTTTTCTTGGAAAAAAGCTAAATTTCAGCAGTTGTCTCTAAACAAGATTTATGTAAATCAATAACAAAAATTTAATAAATGAAAAAATAACACCAATAAAAAAATAAATGACAAAGGAAAATGTACCGAAATCAAGAAATATATAACAGTAATTATTTAACTACATAAATATTTAACATTAAACATATTCGATAAATACATAAGCAATAAATATTTAACAACAAATCTTAATTTAAATCAATAAAAAGAATACACGTAATAAACATAAAAAATATATTTTATTTATAAGTAAAAGAGATTATAAAGAAACAAAAATTAAATATTATTGAAAAGATTTAAATGGTAGAAGAAAGATTACATGGTCAATGGGTTCAGAATTGTTCCTCAACACCAGCTTTAAACTCTATCGAAGACTAAAAGGTTTATGATCATAAAATAAATTCACCAAATTAAACTAACATTTGCTTAATTGTTATGGTATCTCCACAGAACTGGCATAATGGCAAATTCATGTGCAGATCGAACATCCAGAAGTGAAAAAAGGAGAAACTACCACTTTCTCTCCATGTTTCGACCGAACCGAGGACCTCCATGGTAAGATAATACCTTTATTTAATTTCCTTCAGCTGATTATAATTCACACCCGGCCATTCTTCATTCCAATCAGCGAATAGTAAATGTTTTACAAAACATATAATCCCATGCCATAACACATAGTAATGACGCTTCATCTTCTTTTACGTTTCCAACTATTTTACTATGACCAGGAACCCAGAAAAATGAAATCTCAACACCCATTAATTGAAGATTGAGTACTGCATACAAAATTTATAAAACTAAAGGGTGTGTAGATAAAATAACTTAAAGAGTACTTATGGAATCAGAAAACAAAATGTAGTGGCAGAATAATTTCATGCTCTGGTGATTTTTTTCAATCTGCAACAAATGTGTCAAGGCCATTGCTGTTAATTTCCAGCAAAAACAAATCTGATCACCGACACAGTTCCATTTAACACTTACACGAAGTAAGTTATGTTCTCTCCAAATAGCTGTCTTCTACTAGACAAAAAGTAAGTGTTTGCATATTAATATATACAAAGTGTTTAAAAAGAAACTAATAATTTAAACTGAAATTGAAAACAAATAATATAAACAAAACTTTTTTTAAATCTATTTTTACTAAGGTCAATATACATAAATTTTTATTTCAGTTAGTCATAAATTATTGCAATTAATATAAAATAAACATGTTAAAATAGCTGTTCTACCACTTAACATCTATACTAATATATAAAAATCGAATGGTGTGTGTGTGTGTTCCTTAATCACATAAAAATTACTTTACTCATTGAGCTGAAATTTTACATAGACATTCTTAGGGTCCCTGATTAAAAAACAGGCATATTTTTATTCAGAAATTCCGTCAGGGGTCAAAAAAGCCTTATGGGGCTTGAAAAAACCCTTAACACTCAATTTTCTATACTCCATTTAATACTTGACTTAATCAGCTGATAATCATCTGTAACAATTAATTTTAAACAGCTAATAGTAATAATTGATCGTTATTCATCTTTCTAGGCTAGTTTACTTCACAAATGTTATGTTACAAGCAGACGTTTTTCCTTCCCTTGGTTTTCAAGGCAATAATCAGTAAGTTTATAGTTTGATACATTTATTTAGAACTAATCTATACTATTATATAAAAATCTAATGATGTCTGTCTTTGCTTGTATTACTTAATCACGTAAAAACAACTGGACCCATTGAGCTGAAATCGGGATTTTTTTCCCCGTTCCCACGTGTTCGAATTTAGCAAAAAAAAATTATACCTGGAGACGAAGAAAGTCATTAGTTATTGCCATGGAAGGTTAATTTTATATACCTATGAAGTATCTAGTTAGGATAGATTTGGTTGTAATTTTATACGTTTTACCAAATGTACACATATAGGGCTAGAATAGAGATCATGTGACAAAGTATTACTCCGCAGAAGTAAACATTTAATTAGGTAATGTATAAAATTACAACCAAATATCCTGACGACACTTTACAGGTATATTTTAATATAGGTATATAGTATTGTACAAAATTACAACCAAATCTATCGTAACTTCTACTTTATAGGTAGGCCTATATTTGAATATTTAGTATGGTGCACCTATTTAGTTGATACTCAGACATAGTACTTTTTATTCCTTCGCAATGAATTTTTTACCCAACTTTAATTTGATAAAAATTTTATTTATTTCCCTGAGTGAGAGTTTTTATTATTTTTTTCGTATCCCCGATGACTTGCGTCACCCCGTATAATTTTTTCCCCTATAGAACAGGTGGGAACGAGAAATATATACCTGAAATTTTACATGGACATTCTTAGGGTCCCTGGTTTTCACATAGACCTATTTTTAATTAGAAATTCTGTCACGGCACCACCCCACTGGCCTTGGAAACTCCCTTAACTGTAGGTTTATAAACTATAGTTTGATATATTTATTGGGATTTACTGTAATTTCAGTAAATTAAATTCAACTTAAATACAGCAAATTAAATCAATAAAATTATTTATCAGCCCCGTAGGAAGGACAGGTACTCTGCTAGTATAACATAAAATCAGCTGTTTTATGAAATCATATGTTATTAGTTATTTTAACCTAAATAGGACCTTTCAACTTTATTGCATAACATGCCCCTTTTGTGAACATTTTGTCTTCTGTTCTGTCATTAATATAGAACTAAAATTAATTAATTAATTTTTATTAATGAACTAATATTTGAAAAAAAAACTATTATCATCAAGTGCCATCCACTACAAGTTTAGAAAAATGTATTTGAAGTTGAGTGGATGAATAAAAAGTATTTTATTAACGATTGAAAATTTGTACAAGAGAAATATATAAAGGGAGAGTTCACTAAGAGTAGGAATTAAGGAAAGGTCCTCAGTAATAAATAGATATGTTTTAATAATTTTATTTTATATTTTAAATATATATTTCTTCAGCCTGATAATGATATGTTTGGTTACTGCATATTAGGCGAAACATTTATAATTAAATACATTTTCACATCAACGTTTGTAAATACTGTATATATAACATCAATAAATATAGCAATGCTCCAAAATTAGCTTAGAGTTTTTAATTTTGTTAATTTCAAATACATTCATAAAAATTGTAAGCTAAATTATTTCTCATAAATAATGAAATAATTTACCATAAGAGCTTATAAATAATGTAAATATCAGTATTCGGTTTTCAATACAATAAATAGGAATTTTTACTGCTCCATTTGTAAGTCTACTATTTTATTACTTTCCTGATGACAAAAAACATTTACTCAAAAATGTCTTGTAGCTGTCAATACACTAACCCTGTAATTCCTTAATTTAAATAATTCTACACTAAAAAGCAACTACAAGAATTAATTAGACACTTTTAAAGAACCATTTTTTTAACTTAGAGGAATAGTTGTATGCAAACAAAATTATTGTAAGGGATTTGTGGTAAATACTAAATACACAAACCCAACCAATACATTTGGAACTTAAGTCTAATTGTTTTCTTTAAGGACTTTGTATATTGATTAATTGAAAACTTAATGTAAATATTTCACATGCTTAGATATTGTAATTAAAATGTTTGAAAGCAATTAAAAATGTAGCCACTACCCTGGTTCCATGTCGTCCAACAATTTCAAAAATTTAATTTGAAAATTCATTTTTTTTAATAATTGAAAAATATTTATGGCGGATTGTATATATTATTTTGTACGCCAACTTTTGAGAGAAATATTGTGGGAGCTTGGAAGAGCTGGGAGATGGCTCAAATTGAAGGTATTGCCACGAAGGATCTGGGAAAATTACAGGTTTTTCTCAATTTACAACAATTATAGGGTTCTTGAATTTTATAGTCCATTACGTTCGGTTAAATCTTATTAATCACTTAAACAATAGTTTATGACTATACGAACTTTGAGAGTTCGGATAGTCATAAACTATCGTTTAAGTGATTAATAAAATTATAGGGTTTTGAAGAATTTAAAGTTACCAAAAATCTCCATAAGAAGTAAGTTGGAGATTGTATTTCGATTGAAAATACAATTTGTAAAAAAAATCAAAATGAAAACAGGTTCACAAAAAATATAGCCTACTATTATTACAGCAATTCATATCCAAAGTGATAATTTGATGTCAATGTATAATAAAGGTTTAATTTGGATTTAATGTTAAAACATCTTTTATCTTTATCCTTGTTAAAGTAAAAAATTTAAAACGCATTTCATTATTAATAATTTTATAGTAAAAACTAAAACACTATTAAAAAAATATAGATATATAACAATATTCCATTTTAACAATGACATAATATTATTTTTATTACAAAAAGGTGATAAACAACTAGACAAACTTGTAATTTAAGTGAGTTTATGGTAGACATACTGAAATAAAACTTTTTCGTTGCCACTAAACCATCATCAGTCGTTCTATCTCAGTAAATTTTTAATAAATTTATTTCAATTATAAGTTCTGCAAATGGTTAATTTGTTTAGTAAAAAAGTTAAAGCTTTGTCTATTGACATGGCCTTAAAATCCAAGAGGCTATTTAAGATTATAAAACCTTTAACACATTTTTCTTTTACATCAAAGATTGATCAAATTGTTTTTGCAATGATTTTTGTTACAATTAAGAAAGTATTCGTGTACATACATTTGATCATATGTACAATGAGTGTTCATTCTATTCTTAAAAAGTTTTAAATGTCTAAATTTGTTACCTATGCAAAAATTTCAGTATGTAATAATAAAAAACAACTTTCTCTATTTTTTAATTTCTCCCTTTCTTAATTCTTGGAATGTATTTTGTCTTACTCTTCAGTATTCCATTTTTGGACTACATTTTTATTAAATGCCATAGTCAAAATTTAGTAACTTTACATCTTTTTTATACAATGAGATTTGATTCCATTTGACAAAAATGTCTGCAAATTCTAAAAAGATTGATATTTACTGTTTGTTGGCACATCGTTTTCCCAATTTATCTTTGATGTTATATTGTTATTTTTGGCTATAAGCCAAAATTTACCTAATAGGAATTGGTGAAAGGTGGAAAGTATGGTTTTAATTTCGACATCGATTTTTGAAGTAACTACTTCTTATTGCTCGGCATGACTGTATACGTTTGCATGGGATTGATTCGATCCCGCTCGACACGTGTCACGTATAAATATATATATACAAGAGCTATTCAGAAAGTAAGGAACGTTTTTGAATTAAAAAAAAAAATAAGTACAATAAAAAATGTTGATTATATACACTTGAAAGAGCAACTAAAATACTACTTTTCTACAAGTCGCCAAACAAATTGAGACATTTATCGTAGCGGTGGACAAACTTTGAAATTCCTTCATCGTAGAATTCTGCCGCCTGCGATGTCAGCCACTCAGTGACACGTGCCTTGTGCTCCGTGTCGTTGTGAAAGCGCTGTGTTGCTAGCCAGGTCTTCATTATTGGAAACAAGTGAAAATCGCTTGGTGCAAGGTCAGGAGTATAGGCCGGATGAGGAAAAACCTCCAATTGAATGACTCAAGGAGTTCTTTGGTGATGTTTGCTATGTAAGGTCGGGCATTGTCATGCACAAACAAAATTTTGACGTCAATTTCCCTCGGCGCTTGTTATGAACTGCTCTTCTAAGATTGCGGAAAGTTTCACAGTACCACTAAGAGTTTATTATTACACCACGTTCAAGAAAATCAATAAGAAGCACAGCCTGCCTGTCCCAAAAACCGTCGCTATAATCTTCCTTGCTGAAAATGTTTGCAAACATTTTTTGGGTTTTTTGGGGAGCTTGTGTGCCCCCACTCCATGGACTGTAATTTCGTTTCGCAATGAACATATTTTATCCATGCCTCATAACCAGTTACGATGCGATCCAGTAGTGAATCACCATGTCTGTCGTAGGCATCCAGAAATGTCAACTTGCCTTCATTCGCTGACCTTTATCTTGGTCAGTGTCCATTTTCGGCACCCATCTTGCACAAAATTTGTGGTAGCCTAACCTGTGTGACAATTTCAAACAACGAAGTCCATGAAACTTGTGGGAAACAAAGCAAAAGCTCCGTTATCGTGAATCGGCGGTTTTTGGGAACCTTTTCACCAACTTCAGCGACCAGTTCATCAGTTACAATGCTCGAGCGTCTGCTCTTCGCTTCGTCATGAATGTCAGTTTGGCCATTTTAAACTGAATACACCATTTTTGCACAGAACTTTCATTCATTACGTTGTTTCCGTGTACTTCACACAATTGATGATAAATGTCTATCGGTTTAAAGTTTTTTGCCAACAAAAACCGTATCACTGACCGCACCTCATAACTGGCGGGATTTTCAATCGCAGCCCACATCTTCAGTTGAAATTGCGAAAAAACGGACACCACAGAAATGTTCTTGTTGTCACGGCTGGACGCCGACTGAGTTACCGAGTGCGCACGCACCAAAATGTACGACAGAAATGTTCCTTACTTTCTGAATAGCCCTCGTATATGTGTAGATATACATTTACTTGTATTACTCTCGACAGATATGTTGCGGCAGGAGTTTATTTTTTAATTTATAATATGCAAAACAAGATATGTAACAACAATAGATGTCGCATTTACAAGATATATAACAAATATTTATTCAAGAATTTTAATTTCATACTTTAGTTATAAACCCAATAGTTTCATTTTTAAAATACAATGATAATATAATCAAAAGGAAGTAATTATATCAGAAATATAAGATAATAATGAGAGAATGTAAATGATCAATTAATAATTACGTTATATAAATGTTTATTACTATTATATTTTGAACAAATTTTTAAAATTGTACAAAAAAAATAAATAAACAACTGTGTGTGCAATTCAGGAAAATCACACAAAATCATTTAAGTTTTTTTTGTGAAATTCAGGAAATGAAATTGTAAATGATCAATAAATAATTTCGTTACATAAATGTTTATTACTACTATATTTTGATAATTTTTAAAATTATATTGTAGATTCAGGAAAATCACACAAAATCATTTAAGTTTTTTTGTGTGATTTTATTATAAAATAAAAATATTAATAATAATTAAATATGAAGCGGACATACAATTTTATTAACGCACATATAGTCATAACACTCGATAAGAAGTAGTCACTTCTATCGGCACTCACCAAGTGCCACACGCAGTTTTCTATTTTTGTTAACCCTAGCTCCTATGTATGGTTCTAGAAGCTAAGGATGAAACATTTACATCTCTTATCAGAGGAATGATACTTAATGTGTTATACCTAGAACGACAATACTCGGATTCCAATTAATATGGAAGATCTAAAGCAGTTGTTAATAAGGTAGTCAACAGGAGCAATGGAATATTCACAAATCAAAAAGATTAAATGAATGGTAAAAAAACAGGAAAAAAAATTAATTCCGAATGAGTAGATAGAGCATATAGCCACGTATAAATAACAGAAAACAATTATAAACAACAAGCTTATAGAACACTTAAGAATATTTGAGACATTCTTGTCCAAGACACTTCCACTTCATGTGAGTTTACAGAGATGATTTACGTTTCTCACATTACTGTATGAAGTGGAAGCCTAGATGCTCAAAAAAGCCAAGTATAGAATAATAGAGGCTTTTGAAAAATGGACAGAAGAATGTTGTGAATACAGTGGACGGATAGAATAAGGAAACACTGTTGTTCTTGAAAGTCTCAACAGTGTGAATATTGCTTACCATTAAAAAGCACATATTGAATAATTTACATGTGATGCACGACGGTAAATACTTTTGCAAAACATCTAGCAAGAAAAAGTAGAGGGAAAGTCGGCTGAAGAGGAAAAAGGATTTTCTGGCTGAGCAGTGGTTTATACGGTATGCGTATTTTTTCTAAACAAAGTTGATAATATTTAAAAAATATTAATAAATGCTTATGGTTGATGAGAACAAGGCACCTGAAGAAAAGAAGTTATAAAATTAGTTGTTCCTAATTTACAATCATACAAACTAAGATTTCATATTGATGAATAGAAAGAAGCCTTTTGTAGATTCTGTCTAATTTGTCACTGTAATAATAAACATCATCTGAACTGACATGTAGTATAGAAGAAAATTCTTTAGTACAGAAGAAAATGACAAAACTTTTTTAAAAAACTAAAAGGAAATAGATTTAATATACCGTATTTTTTCTTGCTAATATTATTGTTCTTGCAAGGAGCTGCAATATGTTTTTTACATCTTTAATGAAAATTTAGTAATGTACTATATTTGTAAATACGAACTATACTGAAGGCTACTAGTTTTGAGAAATAGTGTTTTTGAGATTTTTGGCTGAAATAAGTAATAATGTAAGTGCAACATTAATTACATTACATACTTATTTATGTTTACCTACAATTACATGTTAATTTCACAACTTCCATACTTCGTCTTTTTCTCGAATTCATCATTTCCTTGGTCCCGAACGTGACGAATTAGAGGTTCTACCGTATTAATAAAATAATATATTTAAATTTTAAGTCATGTACAGGGTGTGTTCAAAAAATACCTGGAATGTTTAAATTTTGCACGTTTGGAGTCCGATTGTCAAAAATTTGTTGTATTATGTTGGTATACATGCCCCTGAAGTATGACACAATTTTCAGCTGTATTCATTGTTTACTGTATCTGTGGCAGCCACTAAGGTTAGACGTATTTTTATGAGCTCGGCGATTTTCGATTGTTAAAAAAATGGATCAAAGAATTTGTAGAAAGTTTTGCGTAAAAAATGAAATAAAGTGTAATAAAGTGTGAGAAATGTTAACAAAGGCCTGTGGCGAGTCTGCTATGAAAAAAAACAAGTATTTACGAGTGGCCGCGAAGACATTGACGATGACAAACGCCCCAGCACATCAACAACCGATGAAAACGTGGAAAAAGTGGAAGCAATGGTTATGAATGATCGCTGAATTACAATCAGAGAAGTCACTGATGATGTTGACATATCGATTGGCTCATGCCATGACATTTTTACGAAGATTTTGGGTATGAAACGCGTGGCAGAAAAATTTGTCACAAAATTGTTGAATTTTGAACAAAAACAGCGGCGAATGGAAGTTGCTCAGGAATCACTAAATGATGTCAGCAACCAAGCAGAATTACTGAAACGTATTATAACAGGTGACGAACCATGGGTTTACGGATATGATGTCGAAACGAAGGCTCAATCGTCCCAGTAGAAGCATTCTGGCTCTCCAAGACCGAAAAATGCTAGGCAAGTGCGGTCGAACCTCAAGGTTATGCTTACTGTGTTCTTTGATTTTAATGGCAAAGTGCATCATGAATTCTTGCCACAAGGTCAAACGATCAATAAAGTGTACTATCTACAAGTTCAACGCCGTTTGCGTGAAACAGTGCAAAGAAAACGTCCGGATTTGTGGCAAACAATTCACGGCTTTTGCATCATGATAATGCACCGGCTCACACATCATGCTTGTTCGTGATTTTTTGGCAAAAAATAACACTGTAATGATGCCTCAACCTCCATAAAAACGGAAATTCCTGGTATATTTTGAACACAGTGGTATATTACTTATTATTTTTTTGTCGTTTTGTGATGCTGGATCAGAAGTTGAGAAGTGTTGAATGTTTTGCCGACTGATTTGTGGTAACATGTTGAGGTCAGTTGTAGTACTTTATAGCTTACTAACCTTTTCAAGAGGCAACAGTTCTCATAGGATTAGGATAGTACATACAAAAATTACATTCAGGAGTAAAGAAAATTTCAAATTATTACAAAAACATGTATAGTAGAGTTTTGATATTCCAAGTCCCGATAATTTGAGGTTCCGTTAAATTCGAACGTATTTTAAATGTTTATAGTCATACAGTATGCAAAAGGACGTGTCAGGCTTCCAAGAAATGTTCATATCAATACTGTAAGCAAAGGAAATGAGTCGGGCTTCCAAGATATGTTTCTATTGATAGGGTATGCAAAGGAGATTAGTTCAGCTTTCAATAAATATCTATATAAAGTTCTATAAACTGATTTTGTACATTCTTAATTATAGTACTGTATTAGGGTTCATTAAAACACCTATTTTTTCTAAAGCACAGGAACGTTTTTCGATAATCCGAGGTGGTCTTGGTCCCATCTACCTCGAATTATCGAGACTACTGTATTTAGTAATAAAATTAATACTTTTATACATATTGTTATTTTTTGTTTAAAATTGCAGAAAAAGTAAAAAGTTGGAATGAAAAAAAAATCACTTGAATTGAACACATTGTATTGTACTTAACGAAACTGAAGCACTACTTATCAGAGTATACACTTTCGATCTATATACAAAATATTTATAAACCCTTGGGTTTATACATGGATCAATCACAACAGACATGTTTACCTATCTTCATGATAAGTGCCAAAAGATTTTTCTCGCCAGACAGCTTGTTATGTGGGCAACCAGAAAATTGAATTGTGGTTTATTTACAGACAACAAAGACAAAGCACAAAAGACAATAAATACATAAAAACCTCTGAACCACAAACTTTCTTTATTTTACACTTATGTACATTTCCCTCTGAGTCTTTGCATGTTATCCCTCTGAGGATGGTTACTTGGTAACTGAAATGTACATAAGGGTAAAATAAAGAAGGTTTGTGGTCAAGAGGTTTTTATGTATTTATTATTGAGTTCAACCACAGTATATTCCTAATAAATAGTTGATACAAAACATATAAACAGTAGTAAAATAATAAAGATTAACAATTTTGCAGAAATTACAAAAATCATGATAGCAGAAAACGACAAACACTTCAAGACAAACAGAAAACTAGCACTACAAACTGAGAATAAATACAAACCATTGCCAAGATAAATACAGACCATTAGGAGCCAAGCTAGTACTAAAGTCTATGTTTGCCATTGTATTATGGATCGGGAAGAAGTATCGGATCCAATACTTCTGCATGCAATTTATTTTGGAATAAAACAACACCTCTTCATGTCACATAACAAGTACGCTATTACTCCTTTGAGCCAAACTATTAAACGACGTACCATTTACTACTTGTTTCCTGGTCAATCCATACTCTTCAAAGGGTTGAATGCTGCTCAAATTAATTCTCAGATAATTTATAAACTTTGAATTTATATTTTGATTAGGTAAAATAATAAAACCACGATTATAATTATTTCTTGATACCTAGCTGATTTTGTTAACTAAAAAAGACACGAAGAACTGTTTGACATTCAATTACATTACAAAATGTGAAAAAAGATGAACCCAGATAAAAGTGAAAGTGGACAGAACGAATTATAGAACCATAAAATACGTCATTTGTGTAAAATAAGAAAACCCATATTGTTGCCATAAATTGAACCAATAATGGTTTAAAATTGAGCATATAGGATGTTTATTAACTGTGGATCATTCAAATAGAATATGAACTATTTCTGGTATATCTATAACTATGCACTGTTTAAAAAAAACCTCACCCAAGCTATTTTTACTGTAAAATATATTCGTTAAATGAGTTATCAATCTTTGTTAGAGTATTTCATTTCATTCAATATAGCATTCATTTATTTTAAGCATGTCTTTATATGTACTATTATAAATATACATACTGACTTTCAAGTAAAGAATATATTACTTTATAACATTTCTGCTAATTTGCCATCAAGTAACAACTAACATACTACAATTAATTGTGATTACTCTAATGTTAAACACAACACATGGGCAAATTATCCTATATACAGTAAACTTCCGATTATCCGTGGGCGGATTAACCGGTTTGCGGATTATCTGGGGTCTGCCATTGTTTTACAAATATCGAATTTTTATTCCAATCAGATTCATGTGTTTAAATTTCCAAACGGTGAATTACGACGTAAATACATAGAAGAAGATGAAGGGAATAGATATGTAAATATGTAAGTACTAATTTTTACATTGAAAGGGAAGCATCCCGATGCGGGCCAGCGAAATAAAAGGGGCGAGCAGACTACTGTATATAAGAGACAATGACAAAATGCTTGGACACCCGAAAACCTAATGTGTATCATAAGATTGTAAACAAATATCAGCTATAAATAGTCTAGGACATGACATATGCATTATCCATGTCTGTCATATACATTATCGATCTTTATGGCCTTGTGACACACGTGACACTGTGCGACAATGGTTCTCAAGAAACTTAGATCGCACATTAAAGCTAAATCAATGCTCACAAAAAACACACGAAGTTGACAGATTTTTTTGTTAAAAAGTGAAAGTATTATGTGTAAAGGAAATTACATACATACTTACTTTTGACATATACTTATGTACGTATTGTAAATAGTTAGACATATAAATGTACATGTTATAATCCATCAAATACATCGACATTTTAAATTATTTTCTGTATTTATTTTGTCCTCTGAAGATTATTTGTGAATTGCATTAACAGGGGTCATTATTTGTGTAATTTATGGTATAATAATCGATTATCGATCGTTTTGCGTATTCTTTGTTCATAGCGGATTATCCCGGAACTTCGTTATCCGGCGTTGCCGGGCCACCCTATTCCACGGATAATCGGGAGTTTACTGTAGTTGTAAAACAAATTTAATTATAGACAATATATAGGTATATTGGTAACTGGTGTAATCTAGTAGCTGAAAGTAATAGATATTTTTAAACATAAGAGACTTATAGACAATATTGCATTAAAAAAAAACACAATTTAAAAGGTACTATAGTCAATGGAACCTCATGGTCCTAATATTGAAGGTTTTGTATTTAAGAAGGAATATACAATATTAGAAGTTATACAAGTTATAAGTAATGGTTAAAATCTAAATGAAATGGTTTAAAGTCTCTAATGAAATCTTTAACTACTGTCTAATATTGTCATAAAATACTCAACTATAAAAACTAAAACAGAACTCAAAAGTTTTACATTAGAATTATCTATTTTTAAGGAATTTTTTTTATTAGGTGCAGGCTGGTAAATAAATATCCTCATTTACTTCACCTATTAAGACGAAAAGGGAGAAACAGAATGGAAAAATAATAAAAAAAGACAAAAATTAAAAATAATATTTTTAAAATTTAATAACTATTATTGTAACAAATTATTTGTTCATAAAATAAATAGATTTACATTTTTACAATTTTAACAATTATTACATTAAAAATATATTTATATATCACAAAACAGGAATGCAGAGCGTTTTGAGCTTATGCTATATTAAGTGCAAATACTATACATGTGTTTAATATAAATAATTCCATAATATTGAAATTAGATTTTGTACACAATCATGAGACAAAATCATGTCACGCTATTTTCAAAACAAATGATACATTTATTTCATATTCACAAGTTTCCTGTCACCTCCCTTACTCTCTCATCTTGCTCTTTTGTTTTTCTTTCTCTCTAATTAATACACATATAATAAAATGATTATTTATTTATGTAATAAACTAATCATTTTAGCATACAAAAATGTGAAATTTTATGTTTTATTTTCTGGACGGTTTTCAAACAATAATTCAACAATGCTTTCATCTGCTAGTGTAGATACATCTCCCACATTACGGTCATTTACAGCTATTTTACGCAATACTCGTCTCATTATCTTGCCTGATCTTGTTTTTGGAAGTCCAGGTGCATATTGAATAATGTCTGGCATGGCAAAAGGTCCTATCTTCTCTCTCACTAGTTATCAAAACATTTACAAATTGAATTATTTCTTCAAATAAAATTACAGTAGAAAATAAAATTCTTTCTAAAGTATTATAATACTCTCATATTAATATTAAAACAATTAATTTTGATACTGTACACATTTTCAAAACAAACGCACAAAGATTCATGTTAGTATGAACAAATCTATGACACATACATGTTAGTATGATATACATCTATGACTTACCAATTCATTCTTAATGCTCTTTATTGTCAAAGAAATGATGGTCTTAAAATATATTAGTGTTTTGTGTGATTCTTTCTCTCGTAAGTATGTCGTTTAATTATTCAAATTAATAGGTTTTGAGCTTTACCCAAACTAATATAAAAGCATTTACAATGGAGTCTCGTTCATCCCACACATGCCTGAAAACCTAGATATTCCAATCTCAGTTATAACAATAAAATTATTAAAATTGTAAAAGGGCATTTCAGATTAAAAGGCTTTGTAGTTCTTATAAGAATATAAAATATGTTTTAAAATAATACAGTATGTAGTTATTTTAGACATCTTTAGAAAACAGGAGTTATTTCCACCTAAATAAATATATAGTCATTGGAAAAGTTTTATTGATATTTCTTACAAATCCACTTCACTTTTCCAAATAAATTTCATTCCCTTCGGAGCAATTTTTGTAATTCTATACAACCTACTTTAATTCCTCAGTTTATTAATTCAGCACTTTAGAAATAAGTTGGAGATTGTCATGAAGGATAACAGTTTCAAATACCTTCAATTGTGCTATAAAAACAAAGTCCTTACAATTAATGTGTAATGTGAGGAGTCTAAATATCAAACCTCTTACACTTCGCCCTGTGGCTATAGCTCAAAGGAAGTTCTTGGTGAAGGAAAAAGAGATTAATATTTTGTCACCTCATATTACACATTTGAACGTTAAATGTAAGGTCTTTGTTTTTTATAGCCCAACAGACTTGATAAGGACAAAGAACTAACATTTTAAACATTGCATTATTAAAACAAATATTTTTGACTCCATATTCAACAGGTTTATTATTTATTTGGTTGTAATTTACTATAAACATACCTATTGTTTTTAACTCTGAAACGAGTTTGTCAGTGAATGGTACACCTTCATTAGGCGTAACAAAGCAATATAGGCATTCTCCTTTTACAGGATGTGGGCGAGAAACAACTGCACTTTCAGAAACAGAACGATGTTTTCCTAAACATGATTCTACTTCTGCAGTTGACATCAAATGTCCAGACACATTTAGCATATCATCAACACGTCCTGTAACCCACAAGTAGCCGTCTTCATCACGTCTTGCTCCTATAAAAATTTCAACAATATTTTAAACAACTTACTAAAGAAATTTTGTTGTATTATATATGTTCACATGTAAAGGATGAGTTACGGAAAATGAACACTTAAAATGAGCAGTTCAGAATCAATTTAAGAAGTTATATTTTATATTTATAGAAAGTAACCATTACAGATACCATTAGAGAAAACATAGTCATTTATAGAAAACTGTCACTCATGTAGTAGCCATCTACTTTGAATACAGATTTCCAGTCTGTTTAGAAAATCTTCTGCAATATGACCCAAAGTTTTTAAATTCACCACTATAGAGAATCCTTTTTACAGTTGTAAGATGTAGAAAATGGTATCAAAGTTTTTAACACTATTGTGGACAGTTCTGGGTATTCCTTTTTAATACTTATCCAAAATTTGTTTACACAAGCATTTTTATAAATAAACAATTATGTAGTTTTTTAATTATTGTTTTAATGTTAAAACTGAGGGGGGGTAGTAACAATACTCACCCTAAAAAGGGTGTCACAAACTCTAAAAGGTTGAGAACCACTGTACTATGCTAACGATCATCCCAACTATAACTGCCATATGAAGTGAGACTTTTTGGTAGATTAATTGAATTTTTAATATATTATTAAATTTATTACTTCTAATAATTATTTTTTAATACTAAAAGTTTAGTTGAAAATTAATTTAACTATAATTTAGTTGTTGAATAAAAATACAGTTGCTTATGAATCAAGACAGTTGTTGAATTTATTAAAAATTTGGCAATGTTTCGACAACTATATTGTCCTCATTCAAGCCAGATCTCTTCCTTTGTACTATTGTCAAAGATATTAAAACCAGAAGACAACTTCCCTTCTACGTTTTTAATCTGTTTAATATTAGAATGCTTGTATAATGTAGTAGTAGTTGGACAAGAGTTCTACCATTGAACTGGTTACAAATGGAGAACTGAAGTTATCTTCTGATTTTAATAACTCAGAAATTAGTACAAAGAAGGAGATCAGCCCTGAATGAAAACAATATAGTTGTCAAAATGTTGCCAAATTTTTTATAAATTAAGTACTCTTGACTCATACGCAACTGTATTTTTATTCAACAACAAATTTGTGTGAGTGTACACCTCATCATAACTATAATTTAAATTCTAGCTAAACTCTTTATAGAAGATATAATTTGGGATTAAAATTTGATAACATTTAAAGGACCCTAATAACAAATAAGAATAAAATACAAACTACAAATACAATGAAATTACTTTAAAAACTAGATTATAATTTTAAAAAATATTTTTTTTGCATAATTTGTTCCCCTCCTGAAATTGAGTTATTAATAAATACTCTTTACATATATAAATACTTGTCTAAAGTAGCACCTACTTTGCTGTATGAAGACTGTCATTTCAGAACATGAATCCCTTTGATAACCCTGACTACAATTGACCGCTGGTTTTTATGGATAGTGTGGTGGCTGAGAAACTATATTAGACTGTCCTAAGAGGTTATAGGGGTAATTAAATCAAATAGCGAGATACATAATAAAATATGTTAAAGTGTCTAAGATTAAACGGGTAGCTCAAGTTGAAGATTTGAATAAATTATATTAATAATAGATATTAAACAATAGTTTTTAAGAATCAACTATGAAGTAAATATAAAAAGTTTGCAGTAAATAAATTAAATCAATACAGTACTACTTTCAATATCTACTTATAAATTCATACCATCGCCTGTACAGTAGTATCCATTGAATTTGCTAAAATATGTTTGTTCAAAACGTTCATGATTCCCAAATAAAGTTCTCATCATCCCAGGCCACGGCCTTCTGAATACCAGGTAACCTTCTCCAGGACCAATGATTTCATGACCTTCTTCATCCAATAATACTGGTAAAACTCCAAAAAATGGGAAAGCCTGAAATAATTCAACACCATGACAAATTACTTTTTACTTTTAAATATCAAAATTATATTGTTTTTTTTTTTTTTTTTTTAAATCAGTCAGGATTGTTTTTTTTAATTTTGAAGTTCCCATTCAATTAAAACTACATTGAATAAAAAGAATATTAGCTTCAAGTAGTAAATGTGCTTTTTAAAACAATACCTTCAAAAAAGATATTAATGTTTTAATACATAAGGAACATTTAAAACTTTCTATTGCAACTCTTTCACTAAAAGAAAAGATATGTTTTATAAAATAAACTACATACAAATATTTACAAATAGTAACATTTCAACATTTGTTTATTATTGCATCTAACCGCCATAATTTATTAAAATAACTAGTAAAAACCTAAAAACCGTCGATAGATATTTTCTAAAGAGCTTACTCAAAATTTAATAAAACAAAAGTAGAAAAAAAAGAGTTTTAGCTCTTTGATAAACAGCATGTGGCTGCCCTGTATGACCCCTGGGAGCAACATATTATTGAAAGAGTTTTACACTTTTCCTTTTTACTAATTTTTTCTTTATTTTTCTCATTTTTAAAAATTATAGTAATATTTGTTAAGGTTTTTTTTATTTACTTATTTTTTCATGTTAACCAAACATTACCTTACATTTACTGACAATTTCTTTGCTAAATATTTTCTGCTAATCTATTTATTTTTCTGTGTAAAATACTTATTCATTGTGAAATACCGCACAAACTTCAAAACTATCTTTAAACTCATGGGAAAACCCATAGACTTTGGAAACAAAAGAATGGCGACTATGTACTCTATGTAGTATTTACTGTCCAGATAGTTACAAATAGTTAACCTAGAATACAGCACAATACACAGGAAAACAAATCATAAACTTACAGCAATGCTAATCTGAGAAAAATGGTAGAGCATACATATACGGGAATGCTCCTGCTGGCAGTTGCGTGATCTCACGAACTGGTATATGATACTATACAAACGGTTAATATCAATTAACTATACTTGGAAAAAATACTTCGGCCTATTGTTATATATTAAATACTTGACTACAACAATTGACTTTCTGGTATTTCTTAGTCGACTCATGCAGTGCATTGTTCAAATTCTGAAAAACAAACTAGTCTAAAATGTGCATTAGTGGCTGAATTGTAATGTGTTCTCTATTATCATACATGGTTTGTATCTTTTATAAGTTGATTTTGAATAAGACTTCTGTCACTAAGAGATGCCATTAAGAACAGTGAATTGAAAGATAACACAAAGAGTCAGCACAATTATGAGGCAAATCTGGAAAGTAAGTTTACTGGAGCTCTCATGGCTGGAGGAATTTTATTTTTGACTTGTTGGCAACACTTCCTCTTAGCCTGACTTCTCACCTCCACAAGACCAGCTCGGGATCAATGACTGTCAATATGAGTTTTGTGAAAAAATGTCAAACCGAGCCATGTCCTCCATTATTGTGTTGCAACCCAGGTTTTATCTTCAGTAATGATGGAGTAGATAAATTCATCTCCATGGAGTTTGACGAACCTCAAGAGCTTCTACCTAGCCTCCATTCGATTCAACTAGTGTTGGTCTGTCCCTCTTTTGAGACTCACCTCATGGACAGTTTCCGATATCTGAGGGTCTCTGTGACGGTTTTGTGTAGTAGAGATAAGGAGATTTGTGGGAACATCAAGAAAGGTCATCTACAGTTATTTTGTAATCGTCAGTCTGCAAATGACGGTCTTCTGCTCCTCTGATCATCATACACAGCCATACGGCAGTTTTTAAACTCGCGGCACTGTTTGTACACTCTTGTACGATACATAGCTACATCACCATATGCAGTTTTCTCCTTGTTACAAACATCAACTGAGGTTTTCCTTCCAAGCGAAATAAAGGATGATGCCGCTTATTTCGCACTTAGCAGGAGATTGGATTGACATTTTTCACAACCATGCTCTCAATGTGCTAACCTCGAAACAGTCTTTTCCCAAAGGGAAGATGCCAGGCTACACAGAAGTGCAGAAGTGTTGAAAATAAAATCCCTCAGGCCATGAGACTCTACGGATATACCTAATATATAAAAAGAAAGTATTTAAATGCCTGTTCAATCACTAGATCCTAGGATTGTTGCTGTTGATATTGTAAAAATCAGTAAATATAGCCTAGTTCAACCACTGATTGTGGGCAGTGGGTACAGGGAAGTGGAAGGTAGCATCGGCAGTTCGACTTGGCACCGTTTACTAATTTGGGCCATGCTTTGATGTAACAACGCTAGGATCTAATGAACAATATGGCATTAATATTATTGTATTTTAATACCACTGCATTAACAATCTGCGCTGCGGGTTCTATTGTATTATGGTTGTTGTGTAGTTTTTACAGTAAAAAAACCACCAGTTTTTTTTACCACTAAAAAAACTACCGAAAACATGCAGGCCAGTTTGTGCCTTACATCATTAAAAAATGCGCTGACGCAAAGTGTGTAATAAGAAGTATCATTAGGTAAGCTATTTCAGTTAGGTAGTTAATTCAAATTAAGGAAATTCAAGTTCTAATAGCAGATCAAAAGGAAAAGAGCTACAAATACTATATGAAGTCAGAATTACCACTAATAGATAAAATAATTTACTATACTGTATTTCCTTAATTATCAATATCAGAAAACTAGCATTTATATTTCCTGTATGAAAAACTAGCAGTTAAAGACATTTTAATTTCTACTAAGTAAGTAGTTACCAGACCACTAAAAATAATTCAAAACAGACTTATCTTTAAAACTATTTTGAAATAATCATCATCCAACTTTTTTTTCGTTTAAACTCTGTTTTTACTTATGTCTACTATTATTCTAACTTAAAAAGTGGCTAGACTCCTGGCTAAGAACCCAATAGAATGTAATGTATTACAGAAAATACACTTTCATTATAGAACCGACCTTTCCCAGATCTCATGAATCTACCTCATATCTTTAATCATACTTGTAACTCTAATACCATCTATGATTCTCTTTATAATTTTGTTAACACAACCCCTATGCTGAGGTATGTTGTGTAGAAAACTCTCAAAGGACCTGGAAATATAAAAACCATGATTTTCCCCAGTCTTACAGGCCAGGGAAGATTCAAGTCTATATTGAAATTGTACTTATAACTGACTTACTGAGACACCAAGTGTGACAGAAATTAGTGTCTTAGTGTTTTTATAAATTAACATTAATTATAAGTTCAATAGGTCATAATTTACCAAGTTTAAACATATTTATTTAAGTGGTATTAAATATAATCAAGTTAAGAAATACGTTAACTATAACATATTATTGACTGAACATACATTACTATTAAACCTAACTCAGCTAAAAAAAAATATAATTGAAATAAAATATGGGAATTACAATAATCCCTCACTATTTGTGGTTGGCAAAATTACAGCATATCCCGCTAATACGTATCATATTTTTAAAAAAAGACAAAGACAGAATAGTTATTGTGCAGGGTGTAGGTTAATGTGTTCTCGTCTATTTATTTTGTAGAGTACTGTAGTTAATTATCACATATAAATCTGATTATTCCCCAAACATCGGTTATACTGAACACTACTAGGCCTACTACGCAAAACAAGGCTTTCCTTATTTATAACAAGTGGCGTTATTGTCACTGAAAAACAACGATGAGTTAATCTGGCACCTGCATCCAATTCTGTACTTACGTTCAACATCACTTCTGCTTAGTTACTGCTAGTTTAGTAATTTTAGAAATCCAAACGTCAATAATGATATAAAGAGGGAGTAAATAACTTGGATTTTGTTTTTTTCCCGTCAGTTACCAATCAGGTATGCATTAGTTTGTCGTGTCTGCTAGTTTTGGAAACGGCGCGTCTAATTCTAGAATTTGTTAGTGAATTTGTTTTGTTAATTTTCATCTTTGCCCTTTATTTGTTTATTCAAACCATAATGTCAAAAAACTCTGATAGGGACTCAAAAACGTAAACAGAAGTTATGAAATTGATTAAAGAATTGGACCTTTAGAATTAAACTAAAATGTGGTGATAGCATAGCATATAAAAACACATTAACGAGTCAACAGTGTGTTACATAATAAAAAGTCTTTACATAAAGAACTAGAAAAAATCCCGTACAAAATAAAATGACAAGTTTTTTAAAATTCAAATTAACAGTGTTTAAAAGATTATTTGCCTAACATTAGGTGTTTATTGCCTAAAAATTTATTGGATAGTATTTACCAATGAAGAATACAAGAGTCTGTGTGTGTGAGCATGTATATTAAATAGAATTTGTGTTTTCAGATTAAAGGAAAAAATAAGTAAACAATGAAAATCTGTATAAAATTATGTAGTACGTAAATATACCATGCTGTATTGCAAATGTACAGCATAGCTGTAATTAATGATAACATTCTTGATGTGGAATGTAACCCTCCCCTTTCCATATACAGTTGGTTTCAGTATTCACAGTTTCACTATCCGCAGTAAGTTCGGGAAACGCAACCCCCACAAATAACAAAAGATCACTGTATACCGACTTACAAATTGGAACAATTAAAAAAATGTATCTTAGTAAGTTTTAAAAACATTCAAAAGTTATATGAAAGCTAATATAAGTTTGTTTTTGCTATATGCAACGAATTATTTAAAAAATAAATTAAAATGTTTACCGCAGATCCAGGTTTCATGGGAGTGCATCCTGGCAGAGGCGTTAGTACATGGCCTCCCGTCTCTGTCTGCCAAAATGTATCAGCGATTGAACATTTCTCTCCACCAACTACATTGTAATACCACAGCCATGCTTCAGGGTTTATTGGCTCGCCAACAGATCCCAGGATCCTTAATGTACTCAAGTTATGCCTAATAATGACATTATTAATTTCATAAGAATATAATTATATAAAACAAGGTGTGTATACAGTCTTACTATTATAATATATAAATAGAAGTTTTATGTAACTATAAAACTGAAATACCCTACACTGTGATAGAAAAAGACCTCTCACCCATTTTAATATGATTGAATTTTGTGTCATAAAACATATATTAAATATAACTTCATTGTTTTTTAATCATGTTTTTGTAAATTCACATAACATATTAAATAATGATACTAACTATTGAGAGAATTTGAGTCTCGTGTAATAAAGTGGTTAAAAACTTTAAAATGTTTTATTTCTACACACTTTGAAAAAACTTAATTCCATTTTCATTATTAAACATTATGGGAATAAAAAATAGTTTAGAACTTTGTAAATTAAAATATCATTGTAAGTCATGTTACACCCACAGATTTGGTTATAGAAATAAAAAATATGAGCTATTTTGTGAATCAAGTATATTTTATTCTGCTACTGTGATCTGTCGATAAGTAAATTGTTATCATCATCGCCTTGAACGACAAGCCAAAGAAATAAAGTATACTTTTCACCCCAAGTGCTAACTCTCACAGGTATGTAAAATCTTAATATATTAGGCATTTAAAGATGTACTGAATAAATTTTAATTTAGTTAATTAGAGCTTAGCTAGTGAGAACTATTAACAACTGTCTGTTATGTACTTGTGTGTTTGTTTTATTAAAAACTAATTTTTGGTAAGATTTGGAGTTAACTATTTTGTTTTTTATTAAATAAATGCCTGTTATATTAAGATTGTTTTTGAAATAAGTAAGTAAATATGGCCAATGGATTCGTTACATACCCGAACAGTAAGCATGTGGGGGTGAAGAGCATATTTTTTTCTGTGGCTTGTCTAAAGAGGCCTGTTGATGATAACGATTTAGTTATCAAAACGTCGCTGTGGCAGAGTAAAATTTTATATTTGACAAGCAAAACAGTTTTATTTTCTATTATTAAATATCACATTACCTTTTGACAGGTTCGTCGCCAAACTTCATAAGTGACCTGATAGCTGTTGGAGCAGTGTAGAACTGGGTCACTTTATATTTTTCAATAATTGCCCAAAATCTATCATTATCTGGATGAAATGGCGTTCCTTCAAACTAAACATAAAGAACATTAATTATTTCTCTTAGTAATTGCTTGACCCAATATTATAGATACAGTAAAAATAAAGATGCTAAAATTTGAAAATGAGTAAGTAAAATACTAAGATTTTTATTTTTACATTTGTACTCTAGGAGAGAAGACACCACAGGTCGTCAACTTTTTTAATTTCAGCCTGAACCATTAAATGAGCACAAATTCAGGGAAGTATCACGTCCGATTGCAGCTTGAGCACCTAGTAATGGAGGAATATTAATTTAGATTTAATTTTTTTAATTCTCCAATCTGTGCACTTTGTGAAAATGAAGATGAAAGCGTAAAGTACAAATTGTTCGACTAGACGTAGGTTAGGTTATATCACTGAGGTACTTGCTAAGGGCCAAAGTGACAAAAAGGTAATACATTCTCATGAACAAGAAGCACAGGCGGCTGGCAAGTATCATATACTATGGACATCAGGCTATCGGCTACTCTTGAAACGGGATGCCTGTGCGAAGAAGGAAAATCATTTATACTTATAGAAATAATATTAGTTTCTAGAATAATTATTCCATTAAGATAAGATCTCAGGTGACTAGATTACTAATGTATTTATATTTTGTAGACAACATGATGTTAGTTACTATTTAAATAGCCTTTAAATTTATTTTCTACTAATAATTGTAAAAAATATGAATGACCTACCAAAACTGACGTAGCTCCATTAGCTAGAGGTCCATATATTAAGTAAGTATGTCCGGTGATCCAGCCTACATCTGCAGTACACCAGTATATATCTCCAGGGTGATAATCGAAAACATACTTAAAAGTAGTAGCTGCATAAAGAAGATAGCCTCCAGTGGTGTGAAGAACGCCTTTAGGTTTTCCTGTTGAACCACTAAACAGAAAAACAAACTATCGTTATGGATTTATACTTTTACGTTTTTTTTTTTTTTTTGTAACACGTTGACTGCAGGACTTCTTTGACCTACATCAATTCTCAGTGTTACGATTTTTATTTTATAAATAATTTATGTTACAGCTGTTTTAATCTTAACATAATTAATTTTTCAAAATATTACTGTTTTTCTATTGAAAAATTATTTTTTTTAACAACCGTCAAGGGGATGAAACACACATCAAATACTGTCTTTATTAAGAAAAATTTGAGAATTAATAAATCAGTTGATCTGTTTATTTGGAAATTAAATTAAATTTGTTACCTTTTAATGCTTTTTGGCAAACATCTAGAATCAAGAGAGGTTTTACATCGTATTACCTTCAATGGTGATAATAGAATGTAGATATTCGTGGTATGGTCCATTCTGTTAAATTCGATCTTACATTATACAGAATGATGACGGTATCCTTAAATTATCATAAAAATCCTGTTCTTCGTCAGTTATGTTTGACCCAACTGTAGAGTCACAAAAGCTCATTTTGTATTACAATGTAAATGCTATTAAACAATCCAACGTTTTACAGAATCTAGTATTTTGGGTACCTCACTAAACTGCAACCCTTATTGAATGTTTTTGGTAAGTACATTTTCAAAATAAAGGAAAATAAAGAGTATTTTTTAAAATAAAATATATTTTGATATGTTTTATAAAAAAACAATTAGTTTTAATTGAAATAATCACAAAACATAAAATATCCTATAATAATTCATTTTAAAATTACTTTAAAGAAAATTAAACAAAACAAAAAAAAGTTGAAGAAAGGTAGGATTAACTTAAAAGCGTTGAGAAAACCTTTCCCTTCACTTGATGTGATGGATACAAATAAACTGCTGTTACATAAACTATTGCTGTTTCAGGATGAGGTCAGGCAAGACAATTTATTAGTAGCAGGTTTAAAGACTAGCCCAGCTAGTCCTGAATGTTGTCGTTGTTTGATAGATTTTTTTGCTGTTTATTTTTAAACATTTAAAGGCAGTTTATTTTCTGATTTATCACACACAGGACTAGACAACTGTGCTTATTTAAGGGATATTTATCAACTCTCAATACACAAATAAAAAAGAGAGATATTTATGGCCCATTGACATTATGTCAGATGCCTAAACAAAATAGAACACTTCAGCGGTTTTTATGTCAGTAGTATAAATATATTTTATAACTAGTGCATTCTTGTGTTCATATGAAATTAACAATAGTAGTGTACACTTCTTTTGCTTTCTAGATAAATAGTGGGAGCCTAGAATCTAAAGCTAACTTCAAACTGTAAGTAACTTTTAATTTGTTTTTACTAATTATGATTACACATAATTAATTAACGAATAATAAACTGAGGTACAAAATAAAGAATAAAAAAATTGAATGTGTTAAAAAATATATTTAGTGCTCTATAATTAGAATATTTTTGTAGTGAAATACAACTAAATAGATGCGAGGAACTATTTCGTACCTGGTAGTGTCTGTGGCGCACTTGTAACTAGATCTGAAATGGCATTAAAAAGTTGAAATGAATTTATGAAAAAGGCATTAACCTTCTTTATCTGCCATGAAAGAGAATTGCAACAAAAACATGCTACAGTTAACATGTTAATTTCTAAATCTAATAAAAACAATATATGTGGTTTTGGATGGTTATATATAGTCAGGTTATAAATTATCTTAGGCATACAAAAAACTGTTTTTACTGGCACTTTTTTTTTATTACCTAGTATATAACATGAACAGAGGATCTTCAGCTCCAACCCAAACAGGATAACACGAGTTAGAAGCACCTGTGATTTCTTCATGCCACCAAAAGTCTCTTCCTTCAGTCCAAGGAATCTATAAGTAAAGCAGAGATCATTGAATTCTGTTTTAATTAGGGATGGGCCGATTCCGATTCTGCATTGATTAAAGTACTGATTCAGATTATTGTTTTTTTTAGCTCTTAAAATACGTGTGCAATGTAATTTATAGGAAAAATAATTAACTATCGTCTATGACTTACTTAATTGATTAAAGCAAATTTCTAATTGAGGTAACAAAAATAATTTTATTATTTATGGCATGACAACAAAGACAATCAGAAGCATATCTGGTCTATTTGTTTGTCACGACTCATCTTTCTCTCCCTCTCTCTCCCCTTATCTCTGGGGTCACTACCCCACCGCCGCTTCGTAAATGTCAAAACAAAACACAAGGAAAAATTAGTTCCAATTTCTCTAGTTAAACAAACTGAAATGGCTGTTACTGCCAAGTTATATTGTAATTGTGAATTGAAGCTCACATTTGTAATTTTATATAAATCATTACTTTTATTTGATATGTTTGTCATGCTTTCAGAACTTCGTATTCATAAATCAAGGTCGAACGTTTTGAGTATCCTATTATATTAAAAAAGAACTTAAAAAAGGCTTCACTATATGACCAAGAAGTTAACTAAATTCATTATTAGATCATATAATGTAGGCTTATAAAGTTAGAAAAATATTGGAAGAAAAAATCTAGAATCAAAATCGAAATCTGAATCAAGAATTTTGGTATGGCCCATCCCTATTTTTAATTATGGTAATAACTAGTTATGTTAAGTGACGATCTAGAGTCGATATATTACAAATTGCTTCAATCTGTGATTGAAGGTATAGGCTTTGAGTTTCAAGGTAGGTCTTACATCATTTAAAACTTTCTATATATTGTTTACAGGAGTATGTAGAAAGTTCTGACTGATAAAAGTTCTCTGAAATGCACTGACAAGATTTAATAGGAATGACAGAAAACCATGACACTCAGCAGAAACATTATTTTATAACTTATCAGAAATTTAGAATGTTATAACAAAATTCAAGTTATATGCTATGTGCTGGAATGATGCCTCTAATAATTCAAGAGATAAATACACTTTAAAGAATGATAAAAGTAACATGAAATACAAAATTTTAAGCAATTATGCTGAAACTTATATTTTGAACATTTTCAGTAAATGTATTGTTTTAGTCAAGAAGTTAACCATAAAAATAGTGATAAATAAATAGTTCAAGAGGATTTTATTTGTATTTTTATTATAGAGATACAAAATTGTTTTGATGCAAGATGTAGATCCAAGGACTTAAAAAATATTTACTATAAGATAACATTAGTTGAATCCATCTTCACGTGAGCTACTAATTTTTATTAAAACATTTGTACATATTTTACAACTTTCCTATAGTAGCAGTTACTTACATTTGTTAAGGACAGCCATTTCGGGAGATGTGTCCCATTGTCACCTCAGACCGTAACTCTGAGGTGTTACGTTATAAGATAATATATGTATAAATGAAGAAAATTTATAACTTTTCACACACACATACACACACAATTATTATTATTATAAGGTATTTCTATAAAGTAATAAACTTTCAAAGTTTATGAGCATTTATGCATAGTGAAGATTTTGTAACTTGAAGTGATTTTTAAAAAATATGGTCATTTACAGTAAAATAAAAATGTAAAAACAAAGTTAAAACTTACTTAATAATCTAAGTAAAGTAACTGATATAAGTTGATATATATTTAACTAGGAAGGTTATCTAAACAAAGGATGTTTAATAATCAAATAGAAAAATATTTTTAAAATAATTTTGTTTGTTATCTCTCATTTTTCACATCAGATTTAGAATTGTTTCAAAAATGACTGTCATGACAGTTGGACAGTCAAGAGACATTCTGTCAAAATGACAGAATGAAAATATTTAAGGTATTTATTCATACTTTTCTAAAGTCTGTTATTAATTAAGTATAAAATTAACCATTCTTACATCAGTTTTATTGGATTTCTCAAATCCATTAGTATAATTTCCTTCTGCATGACTGTTGTATGATGCACTAAGCCGAGGTAAGTGTTGAACAACAATACAGGTCTCCACTTCATGACCTAATTTCTTACACTTTTCAAGACCTAAAATGTAATAGAGATGTATGTTAACCATAACACATTGAAGTAGTTTTATATACATATAGAAATTTTTGGAAACTGCAATCTCTCAGAAATAAATAAATAGACACATATAAAAAAACATACCACACTATTACACTAAATATTTCGATCATACAATTTCCAAAAGATTGCAGTTTCGGACTATTGCCTATATATATATAGTGATAAAGACCACTGTGTGGTTGAAATATATCATTGTTTAAGTGCTTTTATGTGTTTCTATTTCAAGACTACAGTGTGGACTCTTACCAAGGTAAGTCTGTCAGTCTCCTAGTCCAAAAAATCTATATATATATATATATATATATATAATAAAAAAAATGTAAGGTCGTAAATAAAAAATGTTTCAGTAAAATCTATGAGACTTTATATTTTATAAGAAATTATACCTTACTTTCTGTAAAACCTTCTTATTGCAATAAAACCTACGGCACGTACCCTACAAGCACTTCCTAAACTACATTAACAAGGAACACCAATAATCAACAGCCAACAATCACCAGCACACAAACTAGCATGCCATATGGATAGAACTATTAGAAAATACATAACGCTAGACACACAACACACGAATATAAAAACACATTAGATCTAGTAAACAAAATAAAGAATGTTGAAATCCCTCATAACTCAACCCTAACATCGTTTGACATCACAAACCTATATACCAATATCCCAGTCACAGAAATACTAGACATATTTCAAGACAATCTAAGACTTAACAACACTCCAGAAAAAATCACAAAAGAAATCATGCAGAAATATTCCTACAACACAAAGAACAGAATAAAATCATAAATAACAACAAACACGCAGATAAGACAATGTATTGGCATATATATGTAGACAACATTATAATACTATTTCAAGGAAACATAAGACATGCCAACAACTCCAAACACATATAAACAAAATACACAAAAATATCCAGTTCACTGCAGAATTTGAAAACAACAAAACATTGAATTTCTTAGACATCACCATAACAAAAATCAAAACAAACACATGAATTCAATATATACCACAAGCCAACCATGACAGACACACTGATACACAACACATTGAACCACCCAGTACAACATAAACACACAGCAAACAAACATTTACTACACAGACTAACACAAAAACGGATATGACAATTATTTAATAGACAAACTACACAGAAAAATACTCAACAAGATGGGTAAACAACAATAAAAACACGAACACAAACAAATTCATCACCCTCACAGGTAAAATAGCACACCAATTAAAAAAAGCAGGATACAATGAAGCTTACAGAACAAAAAATAAAATCCAAACGGCTATCAGACCCAGCATATTAATAACAATACCAACACATACAATAACCCAAGAATATACAAACTACAATGCATCAACTGCAATAAGTTCTATATTGGACAAACAGGCAGATCGTTCGCCGAAAGATATAAAACACACAAAAGTGCACTGCACACTACTATTGAATCCACCTTTGCAAATCCCCTCATGTACACTAAACACTCATGCAATAGTATGGAACATAACATGAGCATTATCCACATATACAACAAAGGCCATAAATTAAACACTTTAGGACAATGTGAAATATACAGACATAGCAACACACAGAAAAATGACATCCTAAATGAACAAACACGACACAGATCACACATACTCTTCGATCACATCACTTTTAACTTTCAAAAATTGGTACCAAATAAGCACAACTGCAGCAATCCTAGCAGCAAAAATACGAGGCTGAAGAAGTCATAAGATAAAAATGTTTCCTCCAAGTGTAAGTTAACAATTTAACGACCTTTAGTTAACAAAAAGTCTGGTCGCAAGTAATATCAAAGTGTAATAAGTAATTAACAACCAGCTGGTCATGAACAGCAACAAGATTTTGATATTCATTGCTATATGTTATTATTTAATTTCTGTTACCATATTTTCACAATGCTAATTAAAGAAGTGTATTTATGTATCATAAGAATCATTTGCATTTCCCACATTTATTCTAGGATATGCCTATACCACATTTTAACATTCCTATACCAGTCATATATGACTCTTTTACTTTTAAAAAATCCATCGAATTTCTGGAAGTAACATTTCTGTGGATAACATGTGAATACTCATGGTATTCAATGTTTTTGTTATATTTTCATTCATAAAAATTGCAGTTGACTATTATTTTTATAACAATATCATTAATTTTAAACAATTTCCTAGATGTAAATCACATACATGCTATGCATCTCCTAGAATAAATCTGTGTCCTCTGGAGATATTGCTGGCATATTACTATTGTTATGAATTATTAGTAGTAACCAATAAAGCAAAATTCATTATTTTGAACAGTTAACTAACATGAAAATTACCTTCATCACAAATTTGTTTCAAATGTAATAGCTTTGTGCCCCTCAATCCAGCATCAGCTGTAATTAAAAGTTTGGCTTTGCAGTCAAACATTCTTTCTGCCAGAGAATCTGATGAAAAACCTGCAAACTAAAAATTGATATACAAACTGTTTTAATAGAAAAATTTTATAGTGCGTTAAACATTTATAATGCTATTGATGAAAGACAACACGGTGTTTTGAAGATATTAAAGAAAGTTCAGCGATTCAAAATCAAATAGAATAATGAGATAAGTATTAGAAGTTGTGTATAGTGTAACTTTTAATTAATTACATTAACTGTAACCATCTACTTTGGTTTTACTAGTGCTTTTTGTTCTTTTATTACCTTCCTTATTTACGCAACTGCCTTTATAAACGGTTTAGTTTTAATTAATCATGTTTACACTCGCAGATATTATTGTTTTAATAAATGCGGTTATTTGCGAATCAGGTAAAACTATTAATTTAAACAAGCAACGTTTCAATAATGACTGCATTATCATCATCATCCTTACATAAGTACACAATTAAAATTACCAGCAGTAAAAACAATAGTTCACAAATAAAGCTACAATGAAATTTCTTACAGTTATTAAACATTACAAAAACCAGTAAAATGGTTAACATCAAAAATTCTTTTAAATATTATCAACATATGTAATTGTAACAAAAAACATGAAAAACCCTAACCCCTACCACAGTTACAATCACTTACAAGTCAGGCATTAAACATTTACAGTTAAAATACCCTAAATAAATCAAATTACCATTGTAAAATAATCTCCCAAATTTCAAATAATTAAACTAATCATGTCTGTACCATTAGAAAATTGCAAATGCCCCTGGACGCCAAATCAGTTTCTCTCACACACATGCACAATCGCCCTTAAGAGCGCAAAGGATTAGAGTAGACACGAGACCGGTTGTATTTTTGCTCCATCGGTCATTTAGTAATATCTTCTAACCTAAACTCCAACTTTTTAAGTTGT
The DNA here is from genome assembly GCA_036971475.1 of Prosapia bicincta. Lineage (NCBI taxonomy): Eukaryota > Metazoa > Arthropoda > Insecta > Hemiptera > Cercopidae > Prosapia > Prosapia bicincta. Next base: position 56,560,077 of record JBAIZL010000005.1, read on the forward strand.
AATTTTAACTATAGTTATTTAATAAATATTAATTCTACATAAAATTACCAGAAAAATGATACCAAACGATCCATGATTTACTTCACTTTATAATGACAATACAGTTAACACATGTTTATCTCATGTTATCCTCTCATGAACAGTGACAATAAATTGTACATTGTTTGGTATCAATTTTCTTGAATTAATTTATGCTAAACTTTCTGGGGTGTTATCAATTTTAAAAAATTAGAGTTTGATCAAGAAAGCCCCACTTGGTGACTAATAAACAGAGCGACGGGAGGAATATGGCCCGTCCTAATCTTCTGCTTTGTGTGAGTGAGAACTTTGTGCGTGTGAATGAGGACTTTGTGTGTGTGAGTGAGTCTACCTGGCGTTCAGGGGCACTCGCATTACTATCACTATAAGTATTTTAAAGTGTTTTAATAAGTGGTGTATAAATGTGGCCAATTTTCTAGTATCCTTAATATTAATAGCATTTTTCTGTAATTCAATATGGATCATCTCAGAAAAAAATACATCGTTGGCAATTACTTTCACTGTCCAAAACCTCATGATTTAAAAAAAATCTAAATTATTGTTAAGAGTAGGTTTTGTTTTAATTTATTCACTTTGCCATATCTTTATTGTTTACTACAGTAACAGCAATATGCGAGTGCCCCTTAATGCCAGATAGGTTCACTTACACACACACAGTCCTCACTGACACAAAGACAGAGGTTTAGGACAGGCCGTATTCCTTCCGGTGTTCTGTTTATTAGTCACCTAGTAATGCTTCTTTGATCAAACTCTAATTTTTTAAATTTGGTAACACACCTCAGAAAGTTTAGCATAAATTAATTCTGCACATCATTCCTCCCGTTGCTCTGTTTATTAGTCACCAAGTGGGGCTTCCTTGATCAAACTCTAATTTTTTTAATTTGATAAAACCCCAGAAAGTTTAGCATAAATTAATTCAAGAAAATTGATACCAAACAATGTAGAATTTATTGTCACTGTTCATGAGGGGATAACATGAAATAAAAATGTGTTAACCGTATTGGTATTAACGTTAATTAACCCTTAACTGACACCATACGTCTCAGAGACGGTCGCGAATTTAAAAACCCGTGTATCTTCCGCCTACGAATTTTTTGTGCGTCCCCAACCCGTCTACCTTTCAGGTGAGTGGTATAGTTTGTGTAGTGAAGGTCCTGTTTGTTTTTGTCTGCGTTTGCCTTTTCCAAAGCCATTTTAGTGTAGTGCGTCCCATTCTCCTGTCTCTCAGACGTATCGTGTCTGTTAAGTAACATTATTCGTTCATTCCAAACTTTGTATATAGTGTTTTTGGTGTTAGTGTGTGCTTTTTTACGTTTCATTTTTAATAAATATGGATTATCAAAACCCTGATAAACCTGGTCCATCACATGGAAGACCAGTTATGAACTTAGTAACTGTGAATAGTGATGGGTTCAATAACGATCTTGAGAATTTGGTGTATTATGTTTTGGAAGGACCTTCAGAACCTGATCCATACGACAGCGATAGAGATCCAGATTATCAATATGATAGCGAACACGATTCCGAATCAGAACAGGAGGGCGAAGAAAATGATGATGTGTACCAAGAGTCGTCTAACGAGCATCCAGGTGTGATAGATTCTTCTAGTATTGAACCCCTACTTCTAGAAGATGGTTTTTTCTATGGAAAAAAATACGTAACAGAACACAATTTAAATGGAATAAAGTGCACCAGCCTCTAAATGTTAGAACAAGAAGGTATAATATAATTGTGCAGTTACCAGGTCTAAAAGCTCCTGCAAAAAAATTGTGAACTAACCCTACTGTTGAGGACGTGTGGGGACTTTTGTTTTCTAATGACATTTTGAATGAAATTATTATGTGGACAAACAAAAAGATTACTTCGATCAGGAGTAATTTTTCAAAACCTCAATCTTACTCATCTGATTTGTATATGATAGAGTTGAAAGGTTTCATCGGACTTTTGATATATATATATACGGCTATTTTCAAATCTAGCAACGAGTCAATTGACAGTTTTTATTGTACTGATGGAACAGGTCGAGACATATTTCATTGTACAATGTCCAGAAATAGATTTATATTTTTATTGTTGGCATTACGATTTGACAACCCTATTGATCGTGAGGTAAGGAAAGATGAGGACCCTACAGCTGCAGTTTCCGAAATATTTAATAAATTTTCTGAGAACTCCCTACTCCTTTATTCTCCTGGTCCAACGATGTGCGTTGATAAAATGCTGGTCTCTACGACATTGAAATAGCTTTACATTATCACAAATTACGATGTTTAGATTACAAAATAAATATTTTAAAGAAAAAACAATTTTCCGATAAAGAAAATTTTTTTGTTAGTAATATTAAATTATTTTTAATCGATTTTAAAAAGCATCACTTTGTAAAACGTACTAATGTATTAAGATTATATCATTAAAATATGTTTTTAAAAGTGTTTAATGATTACTAATTCCAAAATACATAATGGTGTCTGTCAGACGTATGGTGTTTGTTAAGTAATGTTTTAACATGGCGTTAGTTAAGGGTTAAAGTAAAGTAAATCAGGGGTCGTTTGTATCATTATTCTTAACTTCAATAGTTATTAACTATTTGTAGTTAAAATTACAACTTAAAAAGTTAGAGTTTATGTTAGAAGATACCACTAAATGACCATTGGAGCAGAAATACGGCATCTCGGGTCTGTCCTAATCCTCTGCGCTCGTATGGGTGAGTGTGAGAGAAACTGATCTGGCATCCAGGGGCATTCGTATTTTGCTATTGGTATAAACGCACATAAAAAGACTATATTAATACACCACAAGTCATTAAACTTTCTCTATTAAAGGACATTCAAAGCAATTTTTCTAAATGCCCAGCCTCTATAAGACCTACATTGAACAAAACAAATAATACCTATAAAACCTAAAACTAGTGTCATGTTATTTTACTTGAAAATTGAGGTTAAAACGTCTTACCACAATCGAGTGAACAGCTCCTATACGAATACATGCAAGAATCGCAACAACAATTTCTAAAATCATTGGCATGTAAATGGAAACTCGATCTCCTTTAGTAATTCCTTTTGATTTAAGGACATTAGCGAAACGGCATACTTCTTCCAACAGTTTCTTGTAAGTAAGTCGGCTGTAGTCATCTGGATCGTTTCCTTCCCTAAAAAAAACATTTCTTATTGATTTTGTAGTTTATGACAATGTAATTCAACGAACTCTTCAACATAAAACTTTTTTATTTATTGACTTGTGCAAATTGAATATTTAAGGGGTTTTTCTTTAATACTTAATGAGTTAGATTATTTTTGACAAGTCCTGACTGATACCTGATAACTCAGAACAATGACAAAGATTCTGTCTCATTATTTATATTTATTTATTTCAATTATAAGTTTCTGGAAGTCGTTTAATATAAAGTGTACACACACACTAATACTAAATGTCATTAAAAAGAATATTTATGAGACAATATGTTTAAAGCTTTTGATCAATATAATATATTCAAGAGTTTCATACCCTGTCAACAGCTAAAACAACACTCTGTTCTATAGTTGCGTGTTTTCACTGAATATAGATCATGAATTCACTGAATAAATCATAAGTAGTTATTGAGTAAAGGAGTGAAAACTTTCAACTTAATTGTTGACGCATTTTGAAACAATCGTTTCATCGACAAAGCCAGTTGCGGGTTGGGTTTAGTAACTACACAATAGGTAATTATTGAACAAAAAGTTAATAAAATTTCTTGTAATTGTAACCAGAATATAATAAAACTTTTTGACAGTTTCAAATAACAATTTTGTAGTTATGACGAAAAGTAATTATTTTATTAAAATTTTATAGTACTATCTTTTATAAAATAGATTATCTTTTAAAAAAAGGATTACACTATCACTACCATATAAAATATTAAGTTGTGTAAGTCAGCGTAAAATTAACCTTCTACAGATAAGATAGTGTCCATAGGTTACATATAAAGATAGCATATGGAATGGTGAATCAGCTCTTGTTTTAACATTATATCAGGTCATGTTATCAACACAAAAGTTGTTTATTTTTTCACAACAAACTATTGAATTTATGTGTTCGTAAAGTTTTAAACTGACAAAACATTTAAATAAAATATGTAAAATAAAATTATTGTAAACCTCAAAAAAAATAAAATCATTATTTAAATTTGAGATTAGATAAATTTTTAATTAAAATTATCTAGTTGTGCTAGTGTTATACAGAACCGTTCAACATCACTAAGGGTTTGTCACTCAAATGACATTTGATTAATTAAACTTATTTGAGTGGAGTTTTGTTTATTAGATTTTGGAGCTTCACACAAAAAAGACGTCCTTTTACAATTCCTACTATTAGCTCACACTCTCTTCATATGAATGTATATGTCATTTCAAGTATGTCAGATACTTCAAGAGTCAAATACTTTTTCATTCCTCCCTTCAAGTTCAGGATTGTAATGGATAACTCTTGATGTTAATACAGTTTTTCAAAAATTAATTTATTAATTAAATATAAATTATTAGTTTTAGCACTTATATGAGAGAAAACTTTTCACAAACGGGACAAGGTATGTAATATAGTTATTTCATCCCATTTGGTTTACAATAAGTGATAACATATGATTTCATGCAACAGTTGATTTTATGTTTTAGGTTATGTAGTGGAACAGCAGTTTTAAAGGATAGGTTATGTTACTTTATTTATATCAATTGTAAGAATTTAATAAAAAGTAGCTAAAATAATTTTTTTGTTGTTGAACTATGTAGCAATTTACTTCAAATTTTTTTTGTTTATATTAGGTACTTGTTTATACACACGTTTTAGTTTTTACTATACGTAAAATACGAATGTAGTTTAAAGGTGCATATTATAATGTAACAAAAAAACAATAAATTTAGCAAAGGCGTTGATCTAGACGAAACACTCTAAATTTAACTTTCCGTATTTTCAGCGGAAAATAAGATTAGTATTCATGTTCTACATATTAAATCGAGTAATAAAAAAATATTGGCAATAGCACGCAATATTTACCATTTCGTCTGCTGAGATATTTCACAGTTCGTTGGACAAATTATAAGTTCGAAATTGAACAAACAGTTGAATCAATAAAACCAGAATCATGAGTTTCAGCTCAATTGTGACAACAAAAATTACTTGTTTCAAATAATTTGTGAACTTTCTTTTACTGTTGTACAATAACGAACCTATTACAGATACAAATTTAAAGGTTAGATGTAAAAACGAGAAATATAAAGGAAGAATTTTATGTAGAGAGCGGTTTTGTAAAATGTTTGTAACGGGTTTAGAAACGTTGTTTTCAAAATTCCCGATGTGCAGGTGTGACGTAACAACAATCAACGCAGCGTCATATTGTGAGATTTTACGTGAAAATTAATACCAGTAAACAGGTGTCTCCTCCACAGATAATACACAGAATGAACGCTCTCGAGTTATCTACAGTTAGTGATAATTAAAATATAACAACCAATATCGATCTATTTTTCCATAATTAAGTTCGCAAAATCAAGATAAGTGCATTTTTATAAGATAACTTACCAAATCACGGAGCTCTCTGCCGGGTTTAAATTTTACTGTGTAAATTTTAATCAATATTTCTAAGATTTGATCGTACAAATAATACCCTATTTAGCTGTCTAAAACCAATTTAGTCCAATTCTGTATCAATTACATTCAGATAATAATATTTGTTGATTCCATCTTCACGTGAGCTACTAGTTATCACTAACACTTTTAAATGTTTATAAACTTGCCTACAGTAGCACTTATTTATGTTTCGTGAGGACGGCCGTTTTGGGAGATGTGTCCCTTTGTCAACTCAGACCGTAACTGATCTCAAGGTTTACGTAGGGTAGGGTGTTAGGGTGGAATATTATGGTGGTGTGGGTGTATTTTGTGAGTATTAGGAGTTATGATGTCTAAAAGTGCGTGTGAGTTGTAATGTAATTGTGTATTGAGTATGTGTGTAGGGTGTAGTTTGAAGTGTCTGTATATTTTGTATTGTTCGGTTGTGTAACGTTGGTTATTTCTGTGTTGTTTATGAAGAATTTGTAAGTTAGATGTTATGTCTATGTAGTCATGTTTTGTTGAGTTGAGATGATCGGCGAAGTTTGATTGGTAGTTATTGTTTTTTTAGTGCTTTTATATGTTCTTGGTAACGTGTGAAGAAGGACCTCCCTGTTTGGCTTATGTAAAAACTGGGGCATGAACTGCAAGTTAGTTTGTAAACTCCAGTGGTGTTGTAAATGTCGTTGATTTTGTTGTTGGGTTTTAATTGTTTGTTGAGAGTGTTGTGTGTGGAGTAAGCTATTTTGTAGTTGTATTTTCGTAATGTGTTGGTTAGATTGTGGGTTTTGGATGATCTGTATGGTATTGATAAGTATTTTATGGGATTGTCCTGCTGTGTGTTTGTATTTGGGTTATTAGGTTTATTTTTTTAGGCGGTCGTATAATTTGTCAATCATGGTTGGGTTGTATCCATAGTTTGTGCTATATGTTTTATGGTGTTTAACTCTTGGTAGTGTTCATCTTAATGGTGTTTAACTCCTGGTAGTGTTCATCTTTATGGTGTTTAACATATAGCAGAATAAAACACCATGAAACGGCCGTCCTCAACAAACATAAGTGCTACTATAGGCAAGTTTATAAACATTCAGATAATACATTAACAAACAAAATATGTAATTCATCATCTATAATTAAATATAAAATACATTCATTTAATAAGATTTACTGTTAATATAATTTTTGATATTTATTAACTTATAAATTAAAAAGGTTTTCAATTCAACTTAATAATGCACAATAAACAAAGTAATATAAAATACGCGATAAAACAGCTGTTATACAAACTAACCTAAAAACACAAATATAAACAAAAATTTTTTAAAATCAATTTCTACAATAATCCCTTACGCCTAAAAAAGCAGTCTAGTTACCAAAATGAAAACTCGACCACACGCTATTGTTATTATTATTGTGCGACCGGAACAATCTGCAATTACTGGACAAATAGGAGTAAAATATTAAAAAGGCCATTCATTCTGAGGTCAACACAGAAAAATTTTGTTTTAGTTACTTTTTATCAAACAATTACAATTAATTTAATAAAGTAGCATAACCTATGCGTTAAAACAGCTGTTCTACTAGCTTATTAACTGATCCCAGAAGGCGAAGAAATGTAAGGCAAATACTGCCTTTTGATTGGTCTGTAGCTCTTCCCACTCCACCAACAACAACTGCCAACAATGTGAATCGTTGAAACATTGTAAAACTTGGCACTACAGGTTTTGGGTTGAATGAAAATACAAAACCACCTAATTTTTATCTTTAATCTGGAGGATTTTTAAAAAGTTTTAGCTACCTATACATTATATTCTATATAGATATTTTATTTATTATTATTTTTTTTTTTTTGTAATGGGGTGGAGTCAAATTTTATTATTTTAGAGAAAAGTGGTAATTTTGATATTTGTTAATGTAAAATATATTATATGTTTTACATTATATTATAATATGTCATAGGTACCTATATTATAGGTATGGCAGTTATTGTTTAATTACTTAGTTCAATTTTCGAGTAAAGTAGGTAAGTACTTATTTGAAGATCTTAGTTACCAAAGTAATTTATAAAACCTACTCTGTCAACTAAATATTAATAATTCTACCAAATGATACCGTTGAAATCGTAAACATTTGAAGTTTACGTACAAGTACATATAATATTTTGCCGTAAATTAAATGCTCCAATTTTTAACTATACTAATACAAACATTTCATTTATTTGAGCCCCGTGTAATTTATTTTGAGGCTTGCATGTCTGAGGCCGAAATATGTTTTTCTAAAGGCTCTACGAATTTGACAGTTGGTTGTTGGTGGAGTGGGAGGAGCTATAGACCAATCAAAAGGCAGTATTTGCCTTACATTGCTTCGCCTTCTGGGATCAGTTAATATGCGTTCTACCATATAACCTATAGCTTAACATAAAATCAGATGTTTTATGAAATCATATGTTATTACTTATTCTAAGCCAAGCGGGAAGAGATAACTATATCGCACACCTCGCTCCTTTTGTGAATAGTTTTTCTCCCATACAAAACTAAAATTGATTCATTAAATATAATTAATGAATTAATATTTGCAAAAAACTCTATTAACAATAAGTGCTATTCACTACAAGTTAAAAAAAATAATGTATTTCAACTTGAGTAGATGAATAAAAAGTATTTTATGAACATTTGAAAATATAAACACACACACAATATTGTATAAAACATACGTTTTCACTTAATTTAAGTATCAGCTGTACGTCATAGCGTGTTTACCGCCATCTATTGATTATTAGTTGCATCTATATTAATAAAGCTTACATTTTAATTTAAGTAATTGCATGCTCCGATGCTAAAATTATTATTTTTCAAAAAATGTAACTATTCAAAAAACAAATATTATTTAATCACTTTAACAATAGTTTAGGATTATCCGAACTTTAAATTTAGTAAATTTGTGATAACTTACTGAAACAGAACGTTTTCGATCGCTGCTGAGTGGCGATGTTCATCAGCGTCTTCTGCTTGGAGATGTCGGGTCAAGCGGTCGCGGTTTTAAAGGCCTCTCACGTCACTGTTCTGTCTCAGTAAGTTTTCACAAATTTACAAAATTTAAAGTTCGGATAGTCGTAAACTATTGTTAAAGTGATCAAGATTCGCCGAACGTAATGGACTACAAAATTCAAGAAAATACATATTATATAAAACTAGCCTTGTTGTAAAACACAGCTCTATTTTTATCCAAACTGTCAGAATTCGAAATAACTAACTTTTTATTACCACTTAGAGGTTAAAAAATAATTATTTATCGTCCAACGATGCTATTTACTCATATTGTTCAAACTTAGAGTCGCATTTCTATTATATACTCAATTAGAAAAAAATTACTAAACTAACTGAAACACCCAATTAGTCTGTGTGCAATCCCTTCAGCACAAACAGTAATAAAAAAACTCTAATTAAAAACCCATTAATAAATATTGCTAATAATGTTTAATGTTCAATTAAGATTACCACTTAGCTAAATGATTTAATATTTAAGTTTGTATTTCTATACAATACATACATTTTATAGGTTTTATGTTAAAGGTTGGACTTTTACTATAGACAAGTTTTATGGTTGGAGAGATAACCTATTTTAACAAAGGTTACTATATATAAAAACTCACTAGCTTTTTAAACCGAAGTAAAAACTTCAATGATAGCGGCTTTTCACTGCCATCAGTCGACAATCTGTGATCTTGCACAAGGATATCAATTATCATTTTATGATAACCTTTACGTTTTTATTGGAATTAGATTTCGTGTACGTTAGCTCAAAGCACGAATAAAGCAAAAGCAACGGCGAAAGGAATGATTTTATCTGTGACAGACTGTTAAAATCGTAAAAAAAGTAAATCGAAAGAGAAACGTATTGTTAGAAAACATTTGTAACAGATGACGATCTGCTAAGCTGTCATTCCGCGTCTTGGTTGATCCTAAAAACTCTTCAAACCTGTTGAGAAGCCTTTTTCAAACCAAAAGTTGAAGAAACCAGTTAAAATAATCTGTAGCACTGTATGCTCTATAATAAACTGTACTGAAACAATTGTAAGATTGTATTTTATTTACATAGTATTACAGATAAAATTATGCTAAATCGGTTAGACTCGAGTATTAACATGTTCTATATGACTTCCGTTCAATTTGAAGCAACACTTACACAGTTCTTGAAAGTTTTGCCTCATTTTTGTGAAGAGGGGTTTTTATTGCTCGTTATACACATGGTCATTTTTTCCTGTAGTTGGATGAAGGTTGGTGGGTCATCGCGGAAGTCTTCTTCATCATTTGCCAGACGTATCCGTCAAGTGGTGTAAGAGTGGGCTGGGTAAGGAAAGTTTGTTCTTAGAGGGATGAAGCGGTTGCCAAATGTTTCTTGAAGGAAAGCAATGCTGCCTATGGCAGTGTGCCTGGTTGCGCTATCTTGGTGGAACCATTGTGAATGAAAAGGCAGGTTTCGGAAACAACAAAATCTCCTGAAGTCTCTTATAATAATACGACCAAGAAAGACCATATATCAGCCATTCTACTTCAGGTTTAGTACGGTTTATTTTGACGCATACGGTAATTGAAAGAGGTATATAAAATTCCACAGTCCGTATTTTTTCATAAAGTATCAGTTCAACTGCAGTTTTCTCTATATAACAGGTATATGCAAAATATCTTTTGTAAAACAAAATATTTTCCAAAAGCTATTCCATTTTGAAAATAATAACATGCGGTTCAGAGGGTAATGGGCAGGACACATCTACTAATATCATACGTTCCGGTGTTCGATCCCGATAGCGCCAAAGTACACACAGGTAACCTGTCTAGGCAGGTTTTTTCATCCTGCAAGTAGGATACTTGTTGTAAGCCTACTGTTTTTTCGTTATCTTTTAATTCTACATGGACAGAGCTTATGAGCCAACTATCCGGATTACTTCACGCGCTTTAGGAATACTAACCGCTAGCGCGTGTGAGACGGAGGCATCTCGCCATAGGGCTGGGCGAGTATAAAAAATTCAGCCTCCAGGACAACTCAGCTTGTAAAACGAGTATCTAGGGTCAAACCCAGTGGTATAATGGGGGTGGGATTGAAGCGTAGTACTAACCCGCTACCCTCCTTGAATACCGCGAGGGGGATAAGTAGGACAATACCCTATTCTCAGTGGCGTATATGGAGAGGGGACAAATGAGCCCGGGTCCCTCCCGAAATATATATAATCGAATTTTCATTACACATTTTAATAAATGTTGAAAGATGAATTCAAAATCATAAAGTATATAATTATCTAAGACATAATGTTTAATATTATATTATTACCAGGTAGAAAGTTAATTGTTCTTTGATAAAAACTAATTAACATAATTTCAAAAAAAAAGTAATTAACTTAATTTTTTCTATTAGTTTACACTCTCCTTTATATATAACTCGTACAAATTGTCAGCCAGTAATAAAATAATTTTATTCATCCACTCAAGTTCAAATACATGTTTTATAAAACTTGTAATGGATGACACTTAATATTAGTAAAGTTTTTTCAAATATTATTTCATTAATTAAATTTTACTTTTATTTGGGAGAAAAAACTTTTCAAGAAGTGCAAGGGATGCAATATAGTTATTTCATCTCATATGGCTTAAAATAAATGATAACATATGATTTTTAAAAAAAGCTGATTTTATTTTATAGTTTATGTGGCAGAGGTTTTAACGCATAGGTTGTTACTTTATTTACATTAATTGTAATTATTTAATGAAAAAGTAACTCAATAAAATTTTTCTTTGGTGACCAATTAGGAATTGCCTTTAAATTTTTTGTTTAACATTACTTGTTTTTATTATTATTACATTTTGTTTGAATTTATATATGTTAAAACCCAAGCCTCATAATTTATAGTTATTAATAAATAGGTAAATTAGGTATATTTTTTCTAATATTACCCAAGTAAAAAAATGTTCCTAAAATATATCAAAACATAAATTAAAATTGTTTTTTATTTGCTTTTTGGTATAAGAGCATAAATAATAACCATTAGCTTTGTCCAAGGCTATAAGAATACGTGCAATTTCTTGTGAATAGCCCTTGTACAAGGGGCGCAGAATGCAGCAGAAGAGTAAAGACCCCCTATTAGCCCACAGTCAGCAAACTAGATAGCATAAATAATAACCATTAGCTTTGTCCAAGGCTATAAGAATACGTGCAATTTCTTGTGAATAGCCCTTGTACAAGGGGCGCAGAATGCAGCAGAAGAGTAAAGACCCCCTATTAGCCCACAGTCAGCAAACTAGATAGCATAAATAATAACCATTAGCTTTGTCCAAGGCTATAAGAATACGTGCAATTTCTTGTGAATAGCCCTTGTACAAGGGGCGCAGAATGCAGCTGAAGAGTAAAGACCCCCTATTAGCCCACAGTCAGCAAACTAGATAGCATAAATAATAACCATTAGCTTTGTCCAAGGCTATAAGAATACGTGCAATTTCTTGTGAATAGCCCTTGTACAAGGGGCGCAGAATGCAGCAGAAGAGTAAAGACCCCCTATTAGCCCACAGTCAGCAAACTAGATAGCATAAATAATAACCATTAGCTTTGTCCAAGGCTATAAGAATACGTGCAATTTCTTGTGAATAGCCCTTGTACAAGGGGCGCAGAATGCAGCAGAAGAGTAAAGACCCCCTATTAGCCCACAGTCAGCAAACTAGATAGCATAAATAATAACCATTAGCTTTGTCCAAGGCTATAAGAATACGTGCAATTTCTTGTGAATAGCCCTTGTACAAGGGGCGCAGAATGCAGCAGAAGAGTAAAGACCCCCTATTAGCCCACAGTCAGCAAACTAGATAGCATAAATAATAACCATTAGCTTTGTCCAAGGCTATAAGAATACGTGCAATTTCTTGTGAATAGCCCTTGTACAAGGGGCGCAGAATGCAGCTGAAGAGTAAAGACCCCCTATTAGCCCACAGTCAGCAAACTAGATAGCATAAATAATAACCATTAGCTTTGTCCAAGGCTATAAGAATACGTGCAATTTCTTGTGAATAGCCCTTGTACAAGGGGCGCAGAATGCAGCAGAAGAGTAAAGACCCCCTATTAGCCCACAGTCAGCAAACTAGATAGCATAAATAATAACCATTAGCTTTGTCCAAGGCTATAAGAATACGTGCAATTTCTTGTGAATAGCCCTTGTACAAGGGGCGCAGAATGCAGCTGAAGAGTAAAGACCCCCTATTAGCCCACAGTCAGCAAACTAGATAGCATAAATAATAACCATTAGCTTTGTCCAAGGCTATAAGAATACGTGCAATTTCTTGTGAATAGCCCTTGTACAAGGGGCGCAGAATGCAGCTGAAGAGTAAAGACCCCCTATTAGCCCACAGTCAGCAAACTAGATAGCATAAATAATAACCATTAGCTTTGTCCAAGGCTATAAGAATACGTGCAATTTCTTGTGAATAGCCCTTGTACAAGGGGCGCAGAATGCAGCTGAAGAGTAAAGACCCCCTATTAGCCCACAGTCAGCAAACTAGATAGCATAAATAATAACCATTAGCTTTGTCCAAGGCTATAAGAATACGTGCAATTTCTTGTGAATAGCCCTTGTACAAGGGGCGCAGAATGCAGCTGAAGAGTAAAGACCCCCTATTAGCCCACAGTCAGCAAACTAGATAGCATAAATAATAACCATTAGCTTTGTCCAAGGCTATAAGAATACGTGCAATTTCTTGTGAATAGCCCTTGTACAAGGGGCGCAGAATGCAGCTGAAGAGTAAAGACCCCCTATTAGCCCACAGTCAGCAAACTAGATAGCATAAATAATAACCATTAGCTTTGTCCAAGGCTATAAGAATACGTGCAATTTCTTGTGAATAGCCCTTGTACAAGGGGCGCAGAATGCAGCAGAAGAGTAAAGACCCCCTATTAGCCCACAGTCAGCAAACTAGATAGCATAAATAATAACCATTAGCTTTGTCCAAGGCTATAAGAATACGTGCAATTTCTTGTGAATAGCCCTTGTACAAGGGGCGCAGAATGCAGCAGAAGAGTAAAGACCCCCTATTAGCCCACAGTCAGCAAACTAGATAGCATAAATAATAACCATTAGCTTTGTCCAAGGCTATAAGAATACGTGCAATTTCTTGTGAATAGCCCTTGTACAAGGGGCGCAGAATGCAGCAGAAGAGTAAAGACCCCCTATTAGCCCACAGTCAGCAAACTAGATAGCATAAATAATAACCATTAGCTTTGTCCAAGGCTATAAGAATACGTGCAATTTCTTGTGAATAGCCCTTGTACAAGGGGCGCAGAATGCAGCAGAAGAGTAAAGACCCCCTATTAGCCCACAGTCAGCAAACTAGATAGCATAAATAATAACCATTAGCTTTGTCCAAGGCTATAAGAATACGTGCAATTTCTTGTGAATAGCCCTTGTACAAGGGGCGCAGAATGCAGCAGAAGAGTAAAGACCCCCTATTAGCCCACAGTCAGCAAACTAGATAGCATAAATAATAACCATTAGCTTTGTCCAAGGCTATAAGAATACGTGCAATTTCTTGTGAATAGCCCTTGTACAAGGGGCGCAGAATGCAGCAGAAGAGTAAAGACCCCCTATTAGCCCACAGTCAGCAAACTAGATAGCATAAATAATAACCATTAGCTTTGTCCAAGGCTATAAGAATACGTGCAATTTCTTGTGAATAGCCCTTGTACAAGGGGCGCAGAATGCAGCAGAAGAGTAAAGACCCCCTATTAGCCCACAGTCAGCAAACTAGATAGCATAAATAATAACCATTAGCTTTGTCCAAGGCTATAAGAATACGTGCAATTTCTTGTGAATAGCCCTTGTACAAAGGGCGCAGAATGCAGCAGAAGAGTAAAGACCCCCTATTAGCCCACAGTCAGCAAACTAGATAGCATAAATAATAACCATTAGCTTTGTCCAAGGCTATAAGAATACGTGCAATTTCTTGTGAATAGCCCTTGTACAAGGGGCGCAGAATGCAGCAGAAGAGTAAAGACCCCCTATTAGCCCACAGTCAGCAAACTAGATAGCATAAATAATAACCATTAGCTTTGTCCAAGGCTATAAGAATACGTGCAATTTCTTGTGAATAGCCCTTGTACAAGGGGCGCAGAATGCAGCAGAAGAGTAAAGACCCCCTATTAGCCCACAGTCAGCAAACTAGATAGCATAAATAATAACCATTAGCTTTGTCCAAGGCTATAAGAATACGTGCAATTTCTTGTGAATAGCCCTTGTACAAGGGGCGCAGAATGCAGCAGAAGAGTAAAGACCCCCTATTAGCCCACAGTCAGCAAACTAGATAGCATAAATAATAACCATTAGCTTTGTCCAAGGCTATAAGAATACGTGCAATTTCTTGTGAATAGCCCTTGTACAAGGGGCGCAGAATGCAGCAGAAGAGTAAAGACCCCCTATTAGCCCACAGTCAGCAAACTAGATAGCATAAATAATAACCATTAGCTTTGTCCAAGGCTATAAGAATACGTGCAATTTCTTGTGAATAGCCCTTGTACAAGGGGCGCAGAATGCAGCAGAAGAGTAAAGACCCCCTATTAGCCCACAGTCAGCAAACTAGATAGCATAAATAATAACCATTAGCTTTGTCCAAGGCTATAAGAATACGTGCAATTTCTTGTGAATAGCCCTTGTACAAGGGGCGCAGAATGCAGCAGAAGAGTAAAGACCCCCTATTAGCCCACAGTCAGCAAACTAGATAGCATAAATAATAACCATTAGCTTTGTCCAAGGCTATAAGAATACGTGCAATTTCTTGTGAATAGCCCTTGTACAAGGGGCGCAGAATGCAGCAGAAGAGTAAAGACCCCCTATTAGCCCACAGTCAGCAAACTAGATAGCATAAATAATAACCATTAGCTTTGTCCAAGGCTATAAGAATACGTGCAATTTCTTGTGAATAGCCCTTGTACAAGGGGCGCAGAATGCAGCAGAAGAGTAAAGACCCCCTATTAGCCCACAGTCAGCAAACTAGATAGCATAAATAATAACCATTAGCTTTGTCCAAGGCTATAAGAATACGTGCAATTTCTTGTGAATAGCCCTTGTACAAGGGGCGCAGAATGCAGCAGAAGAGTAAAGACCCCCTATTAGCCCACAGTCAGCAAACTAGATAGCATAAATAATAACCATTAGCTTTGTCCAAGGCTATAAGAATACGTGCAATTTCTTGTGAATAGCCCTTGTACAAGGGGCGCAGAATGCAGCAGAAGAGTAAAGACCCCCTATTAGCCCACAGTCAGCAAACTAGATAGCATAAATAATAACCATTAGCTTTGTCCAAGGCTATAAGAATACGTGCAATTTCTTGTGAATAGCCCTTGTACAAGGGGCGCAGAATGCAGCAGAAGAGTAAAGACCCCCTATTAGCCCACAGTCAGCAAACTAGATAGCATAAATAATAACCATTAGCTTTGTCCAAGGCTATAAGAATACGTGCAATTTCTTGTGAATAGCCCTTGTACAAGGGGCGCAGAATGCAGCAGAAGAGTAAAGACCCCCTATTAGCCCACAGTCAGCAAACTAGATAGCATAAATAATAACCATTAGCTTTGTCCAAGGCTATAAGAATACGTGCAATTTCTTGTGAATAGCCCTTGTACAAGGGGCGCAGAATGCAGCAGAAGAGTAAAGACCCCCTATTAGCCCACAGTCAGCAAACTAGATAGCATAAATAATAACCATTAGCTTTGTCCAAGGCTATAAGAATACGTGCAATTTCTTGTGAATAGCCCTTGTACAAGGGGCGCAGAATGCAGCAGAAGAGTAAAGACCCCCTATTAGCCCACAGTCAGCAAACTAGATAGCATAAATAATAACCATTAGCTTTGTCCAAGGCTATAAGAATACGTGCAATTTCTTGTGAATAGCCCTTGTACAAAGGGCGCAGAATGCAGCAGAAGAGTAAAGACCCCCTATTAGCCCACAGTCAGCAAACTAGATAGCATAAATAATAACCATTAGCTTTGTCCAAGGCTATAAGAATACGTGCAATTTCTTGTGAATAGCCCTTGTACAAGGGGCGCAGAATGCAGCAGAAGAGTAAAGACCCCCTATTAGCCCACAGTCAGCAAACTAGATAGCATAAATAATAACCATTAGCTTTGTCCAAGGCTATAAGAATACGTGCAATTTCTTGTGAATAGCCCTTGTACAAGGGGCGCAGAATGCAGCAGAAGAGTAAAGACCCCCTATTAGCCCACAGTCAGCAAACTAGATAGCATAAATAATAACCATTAGCTTTGTCCAAGGCTATAAGAATACGTGCAATTTCTTGTGAATAGCCCTTGTACAAGGGGCGCAGAATGCAGCAGAAGAGTAAAGACCCCCTATTAGCCCACAGTCAGCAAACTAGATAGCATAAATAATAACCATTAGCTTTGTCCAAGGCTATAAGAATACGTGCAATTTCTTGTGAATAGCCCTTGTACAAGGGGCGCAGAATGCAGCAGAAGAGTAAAGACCCCCTATTAGCCCACAGTCAGCAAACTAGATAGCATAAATAATAACCATTAGCTTTGTCCAAGGCTATAAGAATACGTGCAATTTCTTGTGAATAGCCCTTGTACAAGGGGCGCAGAATGCAGCAGAAGAGTAAAGACCCCCTATTAGCCCACAGTCAGCAAACTAGATAGCATAAATAATAACCATTAGCTTTGTCCAAGGCTATAAGAATACGTGCAATTTCTTGTGAATAGCCCTTGTACAAGGGGCGCAGAATGCAGCAGAAGAGTAAAGACCCCCTATTAGCCCACAGTCAGCAAACTAGATAGCATAAATAATAACCATTAGCTTTGTCCAAGGCTATAAGAATACGTGCAATTTCTTGTGAATAGCCCTTGTACAAGGGGCGCAGAATGCAGCAGAAGAGTAAAGACCCCCTATTAGCCCACAGTCAGCAAACTAGATAGCATAAATAATAACCATTAGCTTTGTCCAAGGCTATAAGAATACGTGCAATTTCTTGTGAATAGCCCTTGTACAAGGGGCGCAGAATGCAGCAGAAGAGTAAAGACCCCCTATTAGCCCACAGTCAGCAAACTAGATAGCATAAATAATAACCATTAGCTTTGTCCAAGGCTATAAGAATACGTGCAATTTCTTGTGAATAGCCCTTGTACAAGGGGCGCAGAATGCAGCAGAAGAGTAAAGACCCCCTATTAGCCCACAGTCAGCAAACTAGATAGCATAAATAATAACCATTAGCTTTGTCCAAGGCTATAAGAATACGTGCAATTTCTTGTGAATAGCCCTTGTACAAGGGGCGCAGAATGCAGCAGAAGAGTAAAGACCCCCTATTAGCCCACAGTCAGCAAACTAGATAGCATAAATAATAACCATTAGCTTTGTCCAAGGCTATAAGAATACGTGCAATTTCTTGTGAATAGCCCTTGTACAAGGGGCGCAGAATGCAGCAGAAGAGTAAAGACCCCCTATTAGCCCACAGTCAGCAAACTAGATAGCATAAATAATAACCATTAGCTTTGTCCAAGGCTATAAGAATACGTGCAATTTCTTGTGAATAGCCCTTGTACAAGGGGCGCAGAATGCAGCAGAAGAGTAAAGACCCCCTATTAGCCCACAGTCAGCAAACTAGATAGCATAAATAATAACCATTAGCTTTGTCCAAGGCTATAAGAATACGTGCAATTTCTTGTGAATAGCCCTTGTACAAGGGGCGCAGAATGCAGCAGAAGAGTAAAGACCCCCTATTAGCCCACAGTCAGCAAACTAGATAGCATAAATAATAACCATTAGCTTTGTCCAAGGCTATAAGAATACGTGCAATTTCTTGTGAATAGCCCTTGTACAAGGGGCGCAGAATGCAGCAGAAGAGTAAAGACCCCCTATTAGCCCACAGTCAGCAAACTAGATAGCATAAATAATAACCATTAGCTTTGTCCAAGGCTATAAGAATACGTGCAATTTCTTGTGAATAGCCCTTGTACAAGGGGCGCAGAATGCAGCAGAAGAGTAAAGACCCCCTATTAGCCCACAGTCAGCAAACTAGATAGCATAAATAATAACCATTAGCTTTGTCCAAGGCTATAAGAATACGTGCAATTTCTTGTGAATAGCCCTTGTACAAGGGGCGCAGAATGCAGCAGAAGAGTAAAGACCCCCTATTAGCCCACAGTCAGCAAACTAGATAGCATAAATAATAACCATTAGCTTTGTCCAAGGCTATAAGAATACGTGCAATTTCTTGTGAATAGCCCTTGTACAAGGGGCGCAGAATGCAGCAGAAGAGTAAAGACCCCCTATTAGCCCACAGTCAGCAAACTAGATAGCATAAATAATAACCATTAGCTTTGTCCAAGGCTATAAGAATACGTGCAATTTCTTGTGAATAGCCCTTGTACAAGGGGCGCAGAATGCAGCAGAAGAGTAAAGACCCCCTATTAGCCCACAGTCAGCAAACTAGATAGCATAAATAATAACCATTAGCTTTGTCCAAGGCTATAAGAATACGTGCAATTTCTTGTGAATAGCCCTTGTACAAAGGGCGCAGAATGCAGCAGAAGAGTAAAGACCCCCTATTAGCCCACAGTCAGCAAACTAGATGCCTTAGTTGACACTACGAAATTCTCAACACCAGACCGAACAATTTTCCGAGTATGCCTACACTTAAGAGAATGCTACAGTAGAATATCATAGTCAAATAAACACAATTGTTTGGTTCATTTTCCATAATGTTGGCTGCTCTGTTTGTTGACCCCATGACCTTTCCTTACATCGATCCGTGCCCCATCCAGAACCTCCCTTTACAAACACGCCCACAGTAAAATTTGCAATCACAATAAAAAATGAGAGATTATTACAAGAAAAAAAAATATTTGAAAACAAACTTTATCGATTATTTTAGATAATGAAGCCATAAAAATTAACTGGTATATTGATATAGGTTTGAAAAAGCGAAAAAACCATTTTAGGAGACACTCATAACCTACTGGATAAATAGATGATACTACTAAATTACAATAGTTTTTTTCTGTTAAAAACCAGTGCAGGTTATAATTGCCAAACTGTGTAGTAAACTACAATCATAATTAAATTGAATCACTAAAAAAAAGATAACAAATTACTCTATACTACAAAAAATATTTAAAAAACATAACAAAACTTAATAACAGTAAATACAATATAACAATAAATATCGATACAACAATGAAAACTAAAATATAATAACAATTAAAACATAACAACAGTTAAAAATAAAGAATTTAATAATTAATATTAATATAGTAACAATACATAAAATTAAATATATATTTATACACAATAACAAAAAGTGGGCGGATTAACCGGTTTGCGGATTATCCGGGGTCTGCCATTGTTTTACAAATATCCAATTTGTGTTCCAATCAGATTCATTAATGTTTTTTTTAACCACTCAACGCGGCACAATATCCGGTAAAAACAACGATCATAAAAATAAACTAAGCTATCTCAAATAAAACAAGGGTAAACGATAACTGTTCTGTTAGACTGAATGAACCAACTCAAGTTGGGAACAGACTACTGTATATAAGAGACAATGACAAAATGCTTGGACGCCCGAAAACCTAATGCGTATCATAAGATTGTAAACAAATGTCAGCTAATCTCGGCTATAAATAGTCTAGGACGTGACATACGCATTTTCAATATCTGTCAAATACATTATCGATTTTTATGGCTTTGTGACACAAGTAGAAACAAACATTCCGAGTTGAACGTTGAGTGGTTAATATACTAAAATAAGTATATTTATTTTATTTATATTTATTTATATTAATAAAATAAGTTTCTCTGTCTGTTTTATTAAATTTTATTTTTTGTCATGCAGTATTTTATCATTTGTATTAGTTGATATTTTATGTAAATTTCCTTTTTTTTGTTGTAAACCGATAAATAAAACAACATTTTAATGTCCAATACACTGTTTTAATGTCCCAAATAAACCTGTATATGGTAGAAATAAAATTGTTGAGATGAAAACAACGGACACAATAATTAGAGCAAGACGACTCTTCACTGTGCGACAAAATGGTTCTCAAGGAACTTTGATCGCACATTAAAGCTAAATCAATGCTCACAAAAAAAGAGACGAAAGTGACAGATTTTTTTGTTAAAAAGTTAAAGTATTATGTGTAAAGGAAATTACATATGTACATACATACTTACTTTTGACATATACTTATGTACGTATTGTAAATAGTTAGACATATGAATGTACATGTTATAATCCGTCAAATACATCGACATTTTAAATTATTTTCTGTATTTATTTCGCCTCTGAAGATTATTTGTGAATTGCATTAACCTGGGTCATTATTTGTGTAACTTATGGTATAATAATCGATTATCGATCGTTTGGCGTATTCTTTGTTCATAGCGGATTATCCGGGGAATTCGTTATCCGGCGTTGCCGGGCCACCCTATTCCACGGATAATCGGGAGTTTACTGTATATGTATAAATATAAAAACGTAGTATTACAATCGAACTGTTAATTAAAAGAAACACCTACGAATCTAAAAAACATTTGAAAAATTACAATATTGATTTAATTTTAACATATTGTATGTGTTAATGTAGATTCTAGCGGACTGCACAAGAAAAGTAGTTAGTAGGTATAGTTGGCGCACTCACATCCAAATATCCCGTCCGTGACGTACCGAATGTTCGTGCCGTGCCGTCCTAGTGTGCGCTTAGCTTAAATAGTTTATTTCCTGTCTATGTTTCAACCAACCGGCCATTTTCAAGATCTTATAACGAGAAACCTTATTGCTATATTTTCAAGATTAAATTATAGACAAAATTACAAAATTGTTAGAATATAATAAATACAAAATTAATTTAAATCAATATTAAATGAAACAGATATTGTCATATCAATACATCTCATTTATTTCTTTGAAGTAACTTATGTGACATGGAAGTAAAGATTTTAGTAATAATTTTCATTAATTATAATAATTAATAGACTCACAAGCTCTAAATTGGTTATGAATATATTTTTTTCTATTCTTTCTATCAGTTCGCACTCTTCCTATATATATATATATATATATATATATATATATATATATATATATATATATATATATATATATATATATATATATATATTGTTCAAACTTTCACTCGTTAAAATACTTTTTATTAATCCACTTTTCAAATACATTTTTTTAAACTTCTAGTGGACGGGACTTGATATTAATATAGTTATTTTTCAAATATTAAATCATTAACTACATTTAATAATGGATTAATTTTAGTTTTATATGTGAGGAAAACTTCACAAAATAAAAATGTATGCAATATAGTTATTTCGTCCAATTTGGCTAAAAATGAGTGATACCATATGATTTCATAATACACCTGATTTCATGTTGTAAGTTAGGTGGTGAAACAGCTGTTTTAATGCATAGGTTATTGCACTATATTTTTATAAAATGTAATGATTTAATAAAACGTAACAAAAATAAAATTTTTATGTTCACTTTAAGTGGAAATTGACTTTTAGAAATTTGCTGTTTATATTACTTGTTTATTCAATTAGTCATGAGTTTATGATAATCTCTCTTTGAAGTAGTTTTGATTGTGTTATGAATGTAATATACGTTTTACAGTTTTTGGAATTTTTTAGAATTTTAACTGTTTAAAAATACTAGAAAATTTCCTAATGTATGACGTAAACGTGGATAATATAAAATATCTACCGAAAATACACGTCTTCTGCATTTATTAAAATAGATCTATTTATTATTATTATTTTAAATTGGTTTTGCTCTCGTCTGAGTACAAAGTGAATCTCAAAGCGAAATGAGTTACCTCGGAAAATTACATTTACATGTATTTTAAGAACAGATTACAAATAGATTTTTGTAAACAATATCAAACAAACTTATATTTTTATGAATGTTGGAAGGCTTTGAAATGGGATATTTTACGCTTCAGTTAAAGGATTATGAAAATGAAAAATACGGTTATAGGTATGCAAGACAAGCTACCCTTCGCTACTTATATTAAAATAGAATTTAACCAGTTAACAATAGAACTTAAAATCTAACTAGTTCGACCTACAGCATGTAAAGTTTTAGGAGAGCCTTTGTCCCTTAGGTTGCCAACAGGGACAACTCTTATCAACCGTCCTCGCACCTCTTCATGTCGCCTATTGTGTACTTAAAATTAAAAACTTGTTTGTTCTAAAAATACTAACAAAATTATAGTTCTATTGAAAGAAGAATTGTAAATAAACACAAATCGTAGCAAAATGAAACAATTTTATTAAGAAATAAACTGTATAGGGTTTAGTTACAATAGACTGACATTATATTGGACCCTATACTCTTTATTTCATAATAAAATTTTTTAGTGTTTCTTTAGTTTTTATTCTCTTTTTAACGACACTACAATTTCATTGACTTTTTTGGAATAAATAAATTAGGCTTATATTTTGACGTACAATATAAGTGACCAACTGCCAGACTGTGGGGACAACGATATATATATATATATATATATATATATATATATATATATATATATATATATATATATATATATTGTAAAACTTAGATGAATTATTTTTTCTTGTTGAATATGTATGGTGAAATAAAATAATTTTCATAAACAAGAATATACGAGTATTACTTCATTTTATTGTTGATTGAAGCTTTTCGCTAACTTAGGCCTACATTATTAGCATTTTCAAAATGTATAAATCACTGTCCAGTTATGTGACTAGAGTAAGACTGTTGAATATAATTGTACTATGCTCAGTAAACGGTATCAGTTATCTTATCTGTTAGATAAATATACTTTAATATTTCCATTTGTCCTAATCTTTTATTTTTAAAATGTCATCAAATATGCTAAAGTTAGTATTATGTTTTGATTTAATCTGGACTTGTTCCTCTATTAGTGTGTTCTTAATTTTATTTTTATATATCTCTAAGTTTTCTATTATATTCATTTTTAAACCTTTTTGTACTTGTTTAATCAACTTCATATTACTAATCTCTGGAAAATC
This sequence comes from Prosapia bicincta, assembly GCA_036971475.1. Taxonomy (NCBI): domain Eukaryota; kingdom Metazoa; phylum Arthropoda; class Insecta; order Hemiptera; family Cercopidae; genus Prosapia; species Prosapia bicincta. The sequence continues at coordinate 56,583,763 of JBAIZL010000005.1, forward strand.
ATGATTTCTTTCTATACAATGTGTTGCAAGATTACATTTATAAATATGTGGCTTTTTAAATGCATTTAAATGTTCTTTGTAGCGATCTTTTATTTTCTTTTTTGTTTGTCCTATATAACATTTTTGACATGTAGTACAGTTAATACTATATACGCCGTTTATATTAATTTTATTTACTTTAATGTTTGTATTTATTATATTATTAATTGTGTTATTAGTGTAATAAGCTATTTTGACATTAGAGTCTTTAAATAATTTTATAATTGGTTTGATTTCATAACCGGTAAATAAGAATTTGGACCAAATAATTTCTTTAGTATTTGAATAATAATTTTATCTTGCAACACATTGTATAGAAAGAAATCATGATTTTCCAGAGATTAGTAATATGAAGTTGATTAAACACGTACAAAAAGGCTTAAAAATGAATATAATAGAAAACTTAGAGATAAATAAAAATAAAATGAAGAACACACTAATAGAGGAACAAGTCCAGATTAAATCAAAACATAATACTATCTTTAGCATATTTGATGACATTTTAAAAATAAAAGATTAGGACAAATGGAAATATTAAAGTATATTTATCTAACAGATAAGATAACTGATACCATTTACTGAGCATAGTACAATTATATTCAACAGTCTTACTCTAGTCACATAACTGGACAGTGATTTATACATTTTGAAAATGCTAATAATGTAAGTTAGCGAAAAGCTTCAATCAACAATAAAATGAAGTAATACTCGTTTATACATACATATAAATAAATAAATATATATATATATATATATATATATATATATATATGTATATATATGTATATATATATATATATATATATATATGTGTGTGTGTGTGTGTGTGTATGTATATATATATATGTGTGTGTGTGTATGTATATATATATATATATATATATATATATATATATATGTATGTATATATAATAACGTTGTTGTGCCTGCAGTGGTGATACGTTCTATTGTAATATAGTTACTGAATAAAAATATTTCAAATACAAGAATAGTTTTAATTTATATATTACTCAAAGTTTTTTGCAATAAAATAAGTATTAGCATTTTCAGAAAAAACAATGATACAACAAAATGTATACAAAAGTTAAATCATATGTACTACAATTTAACCATATGTTTGTTGCTATTTATACGTCTATTTAATTTTGCCTTGACATCAATAGCCGTGTAAATAGTTCGGTGTTTTCATTTCACTTGAATTGGTTCATTAATAAGTTTATCTTCTGCTTTATGTTTATAATGGACACAGACTTCCTCACTTAAGAAATATAAAATCAATTAAAGAAATAAACAAAGGGTATAAAAATAAATGTATATGACACAACAGAAAGGTATAGATGACAGAGCGTAAAATGGGAAACGGATGTAAATCTATAGGTTAGGGATTACTGTGCAATGTTAGTGGGAAACCTAATTTAAACTAGTAATAAACAAAAAATTCTTTTTAAAGTCAATTCTTACTAGGGTTAAAAAAATATTGTAGTACTTTTTGTTAAATAATTGCAATTTATATAAATAAAGTAACATGACCTATACGTTAAAACAGCTGTTCTATGACACAACCTATAATATAAAATCAGATGCTTTTTTAAATCATATGTTATCATTCATTTGAAGCCAAATGAGACAAAATAACTATACTACATAACTTGCCCCTTCTGGGGAAACTTTTTATCCCATATAAAAATAAAAATTAATTTATTAAATTGAATTAATGAATTATTATTTGGGAAAAAAATATATTCACATCCAATATCATCCACTATAAGTAAAAAAAAAAAATGTATTTAAACTTAATTGGATAAATAAAGAATATATATATATATATATATATATATATATATATCGCAATATGTATTCTTGTGTATTAATAAACTACTTAGTACTTCTTTGTCCAGGCGTCCAGCTCTAGGTGTAGCCGATAGCCCGATGTCCACTATATATTCGGAACGCCAAACTCCACAGCCCTCTGTTCAGGAGGAAGTCCTGCCACTTCTCCAGTTCAACCCTCATGTGGTCCCTCGCCGGGATGGGGTAAGTGCAATCCCGAAGAATGTGCTCGATGGTTTCGTCTTGCTCCTCATCACAAAGGGCGCACAAAGGTGATTCAGCAAGGTTAAACCGGTATAAATAAGCTTCCGTGACCAGATGTCCCGTCCTGGCTCTTGCCGCAAATGTCGCGACTTGACGTTTGATGTCTCTGTAATTGTCGGCCGACGCAAGTTTGTTTTGCAAATGGAACAGGTGTCGTCCAGTCGCTTCAGCTTCCCACCGGGCAGCCCAGGCGTCTCTAAAGTACTTTTTCCCGGCGTTTTTACAGTGCAGTAGGGAGTGCTGCTCCTTATTTGTGGGCTTCATTCTAGAAGCTTGTTTTGCTATTGCATCCGCTTCCTCGTTGTCCGGAATGCCGACATGGGCAGGGATCCATTGAAGGCAGACTTCGTTTCCGTCACAATTGATCTTTTTTATCAACCTCCTGATTTCTGCTATACGGAATGAATATGGTCCAGTGGAGGGATGAGCCAGCGACTGTAGAGCTGACTTAGAGTCCGAAAGGATGCACATCTTTGACCCGGCCATCATCCCCAGACAGCCCGACAATGCGGCGTTAATACCGAGCAGCTCTGCATCCATACTTGAGCTGGAGTTCGCTGGGATGAAAAATCTATCTCCATTCGACTCGTAGTACCCTGCTCCAGAAATGCCTAGTTCTTTATCCAGGGATCCGTCGGTAAAAATTTTTATGTATCCGTCGTACTGGGTTCGAATCATTTCAAGAGTCTCCGCTTTCAGCACCTGTCTGTGGTCTCCCTTGTTTCCGCCGTGAGGTAGTTGCAGATTTATAATCATTTCAGGCCAGTCATTTGGAGGTTCCTCATAGAACGTGGGGATTTGTACAAGGGTGGTGTATCCCGGCATCAATTCCATCATGCATTGTGTATTAATAAAGAACTAAGTTAAAATACAAATACAAGAATTATAATTGAATTTACAAATCAAAGCTTTTCGTTGGCTAACAGTACCAAAATTTTAATTGTTTAATATTCCTGATGATGTTGGTGCTGTTAGCCAACGAAAAGCTTTGAATTGTAAATTCAATTATAATTCTTGTATTTGTATTTTGACTTAATTCTTTATATATTATTATATAAAGAATAATATATATTATATTATTATATATATATATATATATATATATATATATATATATATATATATATATATATATATATATATTAAAACTATTCTTGTATTTGAATTATCATTATTCATTAACTATATTATAATAAAACGTTTCACCATATTTGACATAATTAATATAAGGAGAGAAGAAATTAATAGAAGGAACTGAAATAACTCAAATATTTACTCATACTATCTTTATGTACGACATCAGCTTTAGCTGGGTTTCCATAAAATAACAACACAATTGATGACTAAGCCTAAGAAAAACGCACAAATTATTCTGGTGACGTGTATCCTATTGCGCATTTCCATTACGCTGGGCGTGATGATGCAGAATGCAGGATATTTTTTAATGAAACGACCTTTCTGAATAATGTATTACGTTTCCTGAATAATAAAACAAAAATAATAATATTAAACCCACAAAACCTAAACAATTTGCCACGAAGTAATTTACATTGCAATATATATATATATATATATATAGACTTGTGTGTGTGTGCTCGCGCGCGCGCGCGCGCGTGTGTGTGTATACACTTCAAGCTAAGTCTGTGCAAATATTTTATTTATTATTTGGCAGTTGATGGAATATCCTAGCGAAGTGCAATCATGAAAAAAAATCTAGTTAACAGGCCTATATTATGTTCAAAAATTTGTTGTTAAAAATTTTGTTTCAATGAATTCAGCTGTGTTAGACCCAACTTATTATTCGGCTGTATTCAATAGTTGGCGAATCATCGTTGGCTAACGATGATGTTGGTACTGTTAGCCAACGAAAAGCTTTGAATTGTAAATTCAATTATAATTCTTGTATTTGTATTTTTACTTATATATATATATATATATATATATATATATATATATATATATATATATATATATATATATATAGAAAGAGAAAGAAAGAGGGAGAGAGAGAGAAACATACGCAGACACACAACACACTTTCATATCTGGAAACGGTGCGCGGGCGCATGTGTGTATTTGGTGATACGAATTCCTTCACGGATGGAAAATATGGTGGATAGTTAATATCTGGAGTACATCCGCTCTGCAATAAGTCCGTTAATTTTGTAGTGCATAAAATCGCGGTTCTGACGTTTCGCTAGAATCTCATCTAGTATTGACGAGGTGAGTTCAACAACAGATGAAGAGCGAAGACAAATCTGATCCTATAGATAGAGCAGAAAAGCCTATTGACGTAAATCCACACTCCCCTGGCCCAAACAATTACTCACATACCTTTCCTTTTTTTCACCTTATTCTGATAAAATCTATCGATGACAGATTTGCACATTGCAGGTAAATTAAAAGTATCCATCGCGTTTGTTAAGACTTCCTATTTCGACAGCCTCACGTATAATTCTAGTTCTATAGTTTTCCACTTGAGCAATCTGTCTGGAAGACTGGAAATCAATTGTACGACCTGTATCGCTGTCGTGCTTGCACAGAGGAAACGTTTTCTGCTTGTTTTATCCCTACGTTTCTTTGTGCTCCTGAAGCCTAGCTGAGGTAGGTCTGTTCGTTTGGTCAATGTACGATTTCTTACAAACTCCACAAGAAACACTGTAAACGCCATGGTTTTCTAAAAAGATCTCTTTGACGTTCCCACGAACCTTGCCGACACTCTCTTCTCTCGGTCTTACAAGTTAACCGAGATCCACTATAGGACGCATTGACTTATTACATTGAGGGAGGTGCATAGAAGCAATGGCTATAAGGATGATGCCATTGATAAAGCGTTACACCTTCAAAGTGTCCTTTCGGTTGACGTGGACGGAAAGGATTGGCAGACTCTTTAGGTGTCATGGTATAGGTTATGTCTACAAACCAAACCTCTCACAAAATGAGTCCAGACGTAGTCATAGAAATATATACTCAGCAAGTTTTGAAAGTGCTTATACTACCAATCAGCGAAAAGCTTCAATATGTAAAGAAAAATAAAATACAATACAATATATATATATATATATATATATATATATATATATATATATATATATCTGTTTATAAATCGCAGTTCCGTCGTTTCGCTAGAATCTCATCTAGCATTGACGAGTTGAAGTGCGAATCATCTGCTGTGGGCTTCACCTCGTCACTGCTAGATGAGATTCTAGCGAAACATCGGAACTGCGATTTTATGCTCTGCAGAATGAACGGATGTACTCCATATAATAACTATACCTTATATATATATATATATATATATATATATATATATATATGTATATATATATATATATATATATATATATATATATATATATATATATATATATATTCTTGATATTTTACGTTATCCATTGTTTTTCCGTTGCACCGATTTTATGAAGTTAATATATTACTATTGTAAATACTTTTATCCACCACTAAGTGCAATGATTCTACCTTGTGTGATTAGGCGCCTTTCGGTCACTTGACCATTGTCGAATCACTGATATTTTTCTGGTGGTGTTATATTAAGTGTTGAGCATTTTTTTATTAAAATTTATTTTGTTGATGCAATTCTGGAGTTTGATTTTGAGGTTAAGATATTTCCGGTACAGTTGTTTACCTTGGTAGGTGTTAAATTCTTGATATTTTACGTTATCCATTGTTTTTCCGTTGCACTGACTTTATGAAGTTAATATATTAGACTACTATTGTAAGTAATTTTATCCACCACTAAGTGCAATGATTCTACCCTGTGTGATGAGGCACCTTTCGGTCACTTGACCATTGTCGAATCAGTGATATTTTTCTGGTGGACCAGAATTACTGTGCAATTGCTGATTAAAATTTTTCATAAAAAAAGACGTAATACTTATTAGAACAATGTACTTATTATAACCTTTGACACTTGAATTATTTTTATTTTTAAAGAGAACAAAATAACTTTGACAACTTGAATATTTCAATTCATATTACCTTTTTTATACTTTTTCTATTTAGAGTTAATTGGTAATAGCTAATAAGAGTTTTGTATAGCTTCTCTTTAATGCTAGATGTGATTCTAGCGAAACGTCGGGACTGCGATTTTTAAGCACTTTAAAATGAACGGATGTACTTCGGATATTAACTATCTCTCTCTCTCTCTCTCTCTCTCTCTCTATATATATATATATATATATATATATATATATATATATATTATAATAAGATGATTATTTTTTCTTGATTTGTTATAATTATTAAATAACTTCAAAGTTATTTGAATAACTTTGAATAAGTTATTAAATAACTTGAAGTTATTTAATATATATATATATATATATATATATATATATATCGTGATTTTTCACGTTTTCCGTTACACTGACTTTATAAACTTATTATTGTTAGTTGTAAACAATTTTCCTCCACTAAGTGCAATTATTTTTACCTTTTGAGGCGCCTTTTGGTAACTTGACCATTGATGAATCACTGAATTCATTTTTTCTGGTGTCGTTCGGTCCGTGATGTTGGTATTTGTTGACGTCATATATTTTTCGTCTTGTGCCGCCTGCATGATCGTAAAACGACTGCAACGCATTTTACATAGGAAAAACAACCAGATCATTTAAAATAAGATTTGCAGAACATTACAGAGCATTCAGAACTAAAATTAAAAAAACCATAAATGTAGCAGCACACCTAATACCACATAAACATGAAATAACAAGTTACGAAAATAACCTAACCACGCTTGAATTAAATGGTAACCCGATAGAATTAAATTCACTAAAAAAAGACCTCGTCTACAAAAACGTTCACAACAATTTAATGAGCCAACAGACAACATATGCAGACGACGTACTTTTCAAAAACATCATGCACGGGGCACAAGGCGAAAAATATATGACGTCAACAAGTACCAGCATCACGAACCGAACAACGACACCAGGAAAATAGAGAAAATTAATTCAGTGATTCGACAATGGTCAAGTCACCGAAAGGTGCCTCATCACTTAAGGTGAAAATAATTGCACTTAGTGGTGAAAAGCTTTTTACAATTAACAATAATAAGTTTATCCCAAAAAATTTATCACGTAAACACTGTTATCTCTATGTGAAGTGTCACATGCGCCTAAAGACGTTTTCACTTCAAAAATTGAAAACAGAAAACTTTACTATACTTCGGGAAATGTCGATAGTAATGTCGGCCCCCGTGGTTCGATTGTCATATTGTGTTTAATACCATTTGGGCAGCATAAAATGGCGCTTAACTAACAAAATTGTGCCATGAGGGGAATAGATTAACTGCCAATTGCTCCTGGAACTTCAATGCCCTTTCCATAAAACCATTACAGTATATGTCTGGGAATACCGAGTAATATTTTAAAATTCTTTCTACAAGTAATTGTATCATTTCAAGCATATGGTAAAATTTGTCTGTTTGCCTATGAAAACATTCACGGTGCCCTATAATGAATGGGAGGCTCAGCGTGGCGATAAAAAACCATTTTATTGGCCAGTTATTGTCGT
>JBAIZL010000005.1:57241430-57261430 GCA_036971475.1 Prosapia bicincta
AACTCAACCTAGACTTGAAACGAAATCTTATGCCTCAGCTATCACCCCGGAGAAGTCGTGTTCCAACTGCGTTGAGCTAAACAAGAAAATTGAAGTTCTCACGGAGCAAGTTAGCCAGTTATTAGCTTTGGTGACTAAAAATTTGGTTTCCAACTCAAAGACTAATGTTGAATGTGCGGAAAAATCTCCATTGCCAGTTACATCTGCGAAAATTAAAAGAAATAAAACACTATTAGAGACAAGTGATAAAAACGTAAAAACTACTCCTAATACGAGTAATAAAAATAATAACAAAGCTGCTCCTGTGAAAGTAGGTGCAAAATCACAAGCGACTCAAAAGAGGACCATTTCAAACTCCTCTTCTGAGTCAAAAAAACTCTTCAGATTCCACCACTACAATAGTGGTGATGGAATCTGATGACTCTCTGCCTGGAACGTCCAACATTCCAGGCCAGCGAATTTGCAATGACAGCAGTGAGAGCCAGGTGAATCCATTTCACTAAAATACGATGTCCACACCTAAACAATCCGTGATTCAGTGGAACATTAACGGTGTTAAAAGTCACATTGAGGATCTCAAATTAATTGTAAGGGATGTGTTCCCTATGTACATTTGTATTCAGGAGACACATCTCCATGAATCGCACAATCTCTATCTAAGGGAGTATTCAGTTTACAGATCGGACTTCGTTACAGAAAATCGAGCTAGAGGTGGCGTAGCCATTCTAGCCCGTGGCTGCGTCGACGCCGTTTCTCTGAACTTAATAACTCCCTTACAAGCAGTAGCAATTCAAACAGCTGTTCCATACAAACTCACTCTCTGTTGTGTCTACCTCCCACCAAGTGACAACCTGCAACAGAGAGACTTGATAGACCTGATAAACCAGTTACCTTCTCCATTTTTATTAGTGGGCGATTTTAATGCCCACCATGTTTCATGGAGTTCACCAGGATGCAACTCACGAGGGCATCTAGTTGAGAGTGTCAGATCAGAACTGGATTTATACCTGCTAAATGACGGTTCTCCGACACATTTAGCAGCGTCTACAGGCGGATTTGACTTGTCATTGTACAGTCCTGCTCTGGTAACAAGGTTAACATGGTCAGCATTGCCTGATCTTTACAGTAGCGATCATACTCCCATTGAGATTTCTTTGTATGACTCCTCACCCTGTTGCGATCGACATCCCCGTTGGATCTTGAAAAAAGCCAACTGGGAACAATTCTCACAAGATCTAGAATCACTGGAAGTGGAAGACCTGGCTCCAATTAATGACATCGTAAATTCAATTACCAAAACTATTTTGAATGCCCCGAAAAGGCAATACCGAAAACCTCATCAAAACCACGGCGACCACCTGTTCCGTGGTGGAATGATGAGTGCACTGTGATCCTTCGTCAACGGAGAAAAGCTTTGAACCAGTTCAAGAGACATCCAACGAGTGAAAACCTGGAAAAATATAAAATCTTCCGTGCGAAAGCACGGAGAATATTTAGGCAAAATAAACGAGAATCATGGTCCCAGTACATTGGCACTATTACAAGAACTACAGCTCAATCAACAGTATGGAAGAAATTACGATCCGTCTGTGGCATTTCCGTTCCGATGCCATTAATTTCATTAAGGCATCCGGATGGAGTTATGACCACGGAGTGAGGAAATTGCCAATGTGCTGGCGTTATCGTTCTCAAAATATTCTTCATCATCTGCATACAAGGACGCTTTCCAGGTGTACAAAAGTAAACAGGAAGCTTTACCGTTCACCGTTGGATTGTCAGGAGACACGTGTTTGAATATCCATTTCTCTATAGATGAACTAGAGTCGGCACTCGCGTCAACGAAGAATTCAGCTCCAGGCCCGGACGATATTGTATACTCCATGATTAAAAATCTACCACAGTCGGCAAAACTAGTTCTCCTTCGGATATACAATCGTATACTCGGGGAGCACGGTTTTCCCGATGCATGGTTAGAAGCGACTATAATTCCTCTTCTAAAACAAGGAAAGGACAAAACTAATCCCAGTAGTTACAGACCCATCTCTCTGACCAGCTGCTTATGCAAACTACTGGAGAAGATGGTCAACTGTCGTCTTAACTGGTATCTAGAAACAAACAAACTTCTTACTAACGTCCAGTGTGGTTCCAGACAAGGACGTTCATCAGTTGGCCAATTGGTTTTGTTGGAGTCAGCTATACAGAATGCCTTCATCTTACGACAAACACTGGTAGCTGTTTTCTTCGACCTCGAGAAGGCATATGACATGCATTGGAGAAGAGGAATTTTGAACGTATTGAAATCATGGGGTATACAAGGTAACATTCTTGCATTTATACAAAATTATTTGAATAACAGGACTTTCCGTGTAGTCTAGGAGGCATATATTCTGATCGTTACGAACTAGAGAATGGTGTACCACAGGGTGGCATGTTGAGTGTGACGCTGTTTGCCGTTGCCATTAACAGCGTCACTTCAAAAGTACAGTCACCGGTCCACTGTTCCCTGTTTGTAGACGATTTTTGCATATATGTGGCTGCCAGAAGTATGGCAACTGCGGAAAGGTCCTTAAAATTAGTCATTAACAAATTGCAAGAATGGACCAAATCTACGTGCTTCAAGTTTTCGGCTTCGAAGACCCAGTGTATAGCATTTAGTCGTCGCAGGCAACACCTGGAACCTATCCGTTATCTTGATGGTACGCGGCTTCAGACCGCGGATAATGTGAGATTTTTGGGTCTTTTATTAGATAAAAGACTTTCATGGAGTCCGCATGTGCGTGATTTCAGGACCCGGTGCATCAAGATATTGGATATGTTGAGAGTTCTAAGTGGTACAAATTGGGGAGCAGACAGAACCTGTATGCTCCGCTTCTATCGCGCCGTTGTAAGATCGCGCATAGATTACGGCTGTATAGCCTATTCATCTGCTCGACCTACGGTTTTGAAACTCCTTGATTCAATTCATCACTGGTCTTAGACTTTCTACTGGTGCTTTTAGATCAAGCCCAATCTCCAGCCTTCTAGTTGAAACTGGAGAACCATCTCTCGCAGTGCGACGTCAAAAGCTACAAATTTCATATTACACTGGTCTTCGAAGCAAACCTAAACATCCGGCATTCAAAGCAGTTTTTGATAACCACCTCGAGGATCGTTACAACGTGCGTCAACGTTCAACTGCTCCCTTCGGAATAAGAACGTTGCGTATTTTTAGCAATCTCAATTTAGAACTTCCACCTATATTCGAACGATCGTCATGCTACATCCCTCCATGGGTAATACGAATGCCAAAATGTGACTTCTCTTTGTCCATGTACCTAAAACACAATACTCCTGACGTTATTTATCGTCAGGAGTTTTTGCAGATACAACTAACTCACCCACATACTGTGACTATATTCACAGACGGTTCAAAACTGGAGAATGGGATAGGTTGTGCATTTTATATGGAAGGACAAAATTTCACTAACGGATTGCCCTCAGCCTGTAGCGTTTTTACTGCAGAACTTTATGCAATTTTCCAAGCTTTAAGATCAATTCCGTCTGTAAAATCTAAATATCTTGTGTGTTGTGATTCCAAAAGTGCTCTCCAGGCTATTCAGGAAATGTACACTAAGAACCCTTTAGTTGGAGACATCTTGTGCTCTATACATAGGCTCCAATTACGAGGTGTCGAGGTGTCATTTCTCTGGGTGCCTGGTCACTGTGGAATATTCGGAAACACTAAAGCAGATGAAGGTGCAAAATCGACACAACGTGTGATGGCATCAGATTTTGTATGCAAAGTTAAAACTACACTACTCTCTGTTTGGAATGAAGAATGGCAAAATGTAAATAGAAACAAGCTGAGGGACATTAAAAATACCGTCCGACCATGGAGGACATCTGTTCGTTCGAATCGTAGGGAGGAAGTGGTGGTAACTCGACTTCGCATCGGCCACTCTTTGTTAACGCATGGATGGTTGATGCGGCATGAGGATCCACCACTATGTCCGTTTTGTAGAAATAATATTACAATCAAGCATATCCTGCTTGATTGTGATAAGTTAACAAATTTGTATATACGTTACGATCTTTGAGGTAGTTTAAAGGTGGTTTTAAGGGACGATGTCAGGGCTATCGACCGTGTCATCGCTTTCTTACGCAACCTGAATCTATTTAATAATATTTAAATTATGTATAATTTTAGTTTCTAGTTTTAGTTACAATTAGTATTAAACATTTATTTTACTTCGTTTAGTTTGGTTAGTTTTATTTGCAATATTTATTTAAAATAAAAACTTTAGTTAGGCGATGATAACCTTGATAGGCTTTTCGCCTGGAAAAAAAATACGAACCCTTGACATATTTTTGAAAAAACAAGTAATAAAATTTTAGAAACACTCATATAAATAATATTAATGCATGTTTTGTAGCAGGTTGGATAAACTTTCACTAAGAAATAACAAGAAGTTATTGTAAACTGAATAAGTTAAAAGAGATAAATGTAGCTCCAGTGAAACTGGATGAGATAAGTGAATAGTTCATTAGAATAATGTAGTTAATATTATAGATTTTTATAGACGCTAGTTTATAATAAAAGAATATGGTTAATAAAGGTAATAATAAAGTCTAGTTATGTAATAATAATAATAGAATGTAGATAATAAAAAGGCTTTATTAGATTCTAAAAATTAGTAAATACAAATTTTATTTAATGAATTTAATTGAAATCGGATATTAATAAGTGCAAGATATCTATAATTTTTGATTGCAGACTTTTTACGAAAATGAATATTTTCAAGCATAAAAATTGATTGAAGTAAGTTTATTTATTTTGATAAAAAAATATGTACTGATTTTTATCCATGCAATATAGGAACATTTGTTTACATGTATAAAAGTTGATCTGTTAATTTAAGGTTTTACAAGAATTTAATAGTCAATAGACATCAGAAACATTTTGTAATATTTTTACATCAGATGGTTTGATTTTTCATCAGCTGATATTTAGTAAGTATTTATCAGCAGATGTTCAGCTTTGTTAATAAAAAAACACACACAACTCATATCTTGAAGAAACCTTAAAACTATTTGCTTTCGTTACTATGGGTAAGTATTTCTAAAAAAGTAATAATTCTTGAATTTTATAGTCCATTACGTTCGGTAAATCTTTTAACCATTTTTCGCAGTTCAGTTTGTATACGCCTGGTGCTTGTAGTTTATCCTTGTTGTTGGTATTCTGTTGTATTTTTTATTGTAACTTGTTATTAGTGTTGTATGCTATTTTGTATCCCTTTGAAATTTGCGGGCTATTTTGTTTGTTGTTTTGTTTATGAATGGTAATGTGATATATCTGTTTTCCGTGTCTGTAGTGTTAATTTTAGTGTTTTTTTGTGTGCGACGAATGTAACAAATTCTACATTAGACAAACAGGTCGCAGCTTTAAACAAAGAGTCGAATAACACAAACAGAACACCAACTCAACATTTTACAACCACATAAAAGAAACAGGACACAAATACACAGACATTTACCATAACCTAGAAATCCTACACATCAACAAAAAAGGACCACATCTCAACACACTAGAACAATATGAAATTTACAGACACACAAAAACACAAAGTACAAACATATTAAACGAACAAACACAATACAAATCACACATACTCTTTGATACTATCGAAAACCTGCCTTTAAAACCATCACCGCTTGACCCAACATCTCCAAGCAGAAGAAACTGATGAAGATCGGCACATAGCGATCGAAAACGTTCTGTCATAGTAAGTTTTAACAAATTTACTAAATTCAAAGTTCGGATAGTCTTAAACTATTGTTTAAGTAATAATTGTTAAAAGCTCTGAAGTAAAGTTAGAATTTTACTAGAAACGTATAATTTCATTTGTTCTTTATATCTATTTGTATTTGAGTTTGGAGAAAAAGAAATAAAATATAACTGTAGACTATGGGCTTTGATAAGTTTATAACCTAAAGGCTTAAGATTCTCATGTGTGTTACATGTTCTAGGAGGAGCACCGGACGAGAGATTTATTCCGCACAGATTTAGTGATGAGTTCTTTATCATCGGTAAGCTTCATAAGAGTTTTAAGAGAGTTTAATAACATTAATTAACTGTATAAAATTGCTTGATGTTATCTTGAATTCACTGATTAAACTATAATTAAAAAGTACTTAACTAAGTGAATACGTAATGGTTTACTTGCTGACGTGTTTCAAAATATTCGTTCCTTTCACTCTTGAGTAGAGGGTCAGCGTCGTAAAAGGAACGAATGTTTTGAAACCGCGTCAGCAAGTAAGTCATTACGTATTCACTTAGTTAAGTACTTTTTAATTATAGTACGAGTATAAACAAATGTTAAGTTGGGTTCTGTACACTTTAAAAGCTCAACAAGTTCTGTAGCGATTGATCTCAAATTTTAACACGACATACAACCAGTTTTAAAGAGGGTTTTTATCTATTTTACGCGCCAGTAACATCCCCGCGACTTGGAGTAAAAAGATTTTTTAATGGTCAGCTGTGCACCAGCAACCACGCTATCTGCTACAAGCTTGGGGAACACTCCCTAACCTGTTCTCACTTAGGCCTACATTGCTTATGAACAAAAACAAACCTATTCACTAGCATCAAATTCAGATTATTATACAATCTGAATTAAATTTTCACATTAATCGATGTATTTTGGCGTGATCATGTCGTGATTGAGCCGCGCCGCTCGACAATCAATAGTACAGGTTATTTGGGTCGCAGCTGCTACCCACTCGAGCTGCGACTGCTTCTGATGTGGATTTGGGTCGTGAACAGAATTACAGCACAGGTGATCTTCAGTCATGTGTCCGCTCAAGCATTCCCAATTTAACCGTGAAGATAAGGAAATTTATGATAGCATAATAAAAATGGGGTGGAGGCTTCTCCTTGGATGCGTCAATAGGAATTGGGGGAAACATTTTTTTATCAGCTTGCTTCTGGCAGCGATTCGTTAAAAAATATCATGGCATTAGCTCCGTATTGCCTCAGCCTCTGAAGTAGTGCAAAATTGGACTTCTATGAAACGTATGCTTCGTTTTGTTCCTCATTTCTCATCCATGCAACCACAATGTGCCACAGCAAAGTGTGGCAGGGTACATCCATGCAACCACAATGTGCCACAGCAAAGTGTGCCAGGGTACATCCATGCAACCACAATGTGCCACAGCAAAGTGTGGCAGGGTACATCCATGCAACCACAATGTGCCACAGCAAAGTGTGCCAGGGTACATCCATGCAACCACAATGTGCCACAGCAAAGTGTGCCAGGGTACATCCATGCAACCACAATGTGCCACAGCAAAGTGTGCCAGGGTACATCCATGCAACCACAATGTGCCACAACAAAACGTGGTAGGGCACATCCATGCAACCACAATGTGCCACAGCAAAGCGTGCCAGGGTACATCCATGCAACCACAATGTGCCACAGCAAAGTGTGGCAGGGTACATCCATGCAACCACAATGTGCCACAGTAAAGCGTGCCAGGGTACATCCAAGAAACCACAATGGCCACAGCAAAGCGTGGCAGGGTACATCCATGTAACCACAATGTGCCACAGCAAAACGTGGTAGGGCACATCCATGCAACCACGATGTGCCACAGCAAAACGTGGTAGGGCACATCCATGCAACCACAATGTGCCACAGCAAAGCGTGCCAGGGTACATCCATGCAACCACAATGTGCCACAGCAAAGCGTGCCAGGGTACATCCAAGCAACCACAATGTGCCACAGCAAAACGTGGTAGGGCACATCCATGCAACCGCAATGTGCCACAGCAAAGCGTGCCAGGGTACATCCATGCAACCACAATGTGCCACAGTAAAGCGTGCCAGGGTACATCCAAGAAACCACAATGGCCACAGCAAAGCGTGCCAGGGTACATCCATGCAACCACAATGTGCCACAGCAAAACGTGGTAGGGCACATCCATGCAACCACAATGTGCCACAGTAAAGCGTGCCAGGGTACAGCCATGCAACCACAATGGCCACAGCAAAGCGTGCCAGGGTACATCCATGCAACCACAATGTGCCACAGCAAAACGTGGTAGGGCACATCCATGCAACCACAATGTGCCACAGCAAAGCGTGCCAGGGTACATCCATGCAACCACAATGTGCCACAGTAAAGCGTGTCAGGGTACATCCAAGAAACCACAATGGCCACAGCAAAGCGTGCCAGGGTACATCCATGCAACTACAATGTGCCACAGCAAAACGTGGTAGGGCACATCCATGCAACCACAATGTGCCACAGCAAAGCGTGCCAGGGTACATCCATGCAACCACAATGTGCCACAGTAAAGCGTGCCAGGGTACATCCATGCAACCACAATGTGCCACAGCAAAGCGTGCCAGGGTACATCCATGCAACTACAATGTGCCACAGCAAAACGTGGTAGGGCACATCCATGCAACCACAATGTGCCACATCAAAGCGTGCCAGGGTACATCCATGCAACCACAATGTGCCACAGTAAAGCGTGCCAGGGTACATCCAAGAAACCACAATGGCCACAGCAAAGCGTGCCAGAGTACATCCATGCAACTACAATGTGCCACAGCAAAGCGTGGCAGGGTACATCTATGCAACCACAATGTGCCACAGTAAAGCGTGCCAGGGTACATCCATGCAACCACAATGTGCCACAGTAAAGCGTGCCAGGGTACATCCATGCAACCACAATGTTCCACAGCAAAACGTGGTAGGGTACATCCATGCAACCACAATGTGCCACAGCAAAACGTGGTAGGGCACATCCATGCAACCACAATGTGCCACAGCAAAACGTGGTAGGGTACATCCATGCAACCACAATGTGCCAAAGCAAAACGTGGTAGGGCACATCCATGTAACCTCAATGTGCCACAGCAAAGCGTGCCAGGGTACATCCATGTAACCACAATGTGCCACAGCAAAACGTGGTAGGGTACATCCATGCAACCACAATGTGCCACAGCAAAACGTGGTAGGGCACATCCATGTAACCACAATGTGCCACAGCAAAGCGTGCCAGGGTACATCCATGCAACCACGATGTGCCACAGCAAAACGTGGTAGGGTACATCCATGCAACCACAATGTGCCGCAGCAAAACGTGGTAGGGCACATCCATGCAACCGCAATGTGCCACAGCAAAACGTGGCAGGGTACAGCCATGCAACCACAATGTGCCACAGAAAAGCGTGGCAGGGTACACCAATGCAACCACACTGTGCCACAGCAAAGCGTACCAGGGTACAGCTAGTTAACTATATAAACAGTATTAAATTTAGAAATACAGTATATACATTTTGAAAATGATTATAAAGAAATGTAGATATTAAGATTAGTTATAAGAAGTTTTAGTAATACTGTATAAATATATATTGTAATAGTCTTATAAGTTATGGTAAATATAAATAATTTCCTTAATATAACTGCACCACCTTGTGGTAGTCAAATTGTAATAATAATTTTTTAAAATAAAACAAAATTTAATAATTATCCTTAAAGAACAATAAGTTGCTGGGCGCCAGATGATTGTAACCCTAACAGTAAAATTTAATTCTTTTTCTTTTTTTATTACTTGCCATTTATAGTAAAACATAATGAACACTTTCTTTTAATTCAATTAATCTTTGTTTTAATTTAGTCTTTGATTACTCTAGTTACAACATTTTTTAAATACATTTTTTCTATTAATTTAATTTAATTAAATAGCACAAGACCTTTTCTCCCAGGTTATTCGGTGGGTATTAATTATTATAAATCTATTGAACACTTCTGGTTACAAAATAAAATTGGTTTATGCAATTAACTCTTTAATAAATTTTAGAAAAGAAATTCCTAGGCATGGAGTTATTAGTTTTGAAAAGAATATTCAAATGTTTTTTAATGAATTTAATTAACTGATTTTGCTTATAAGAATGGTTCTACAATATTAACTTAAATACTAATTAGAAGTTTTCCTTAATCTAGTACTTAGCTGAGACGTATTGTTCTTGTTCAAATTTATAGGCTTTAAATTTATTTTATAACAAAATTTCTTTTACAACTATATTTTTTATACTTTCACTAACATTAGCTTCTATTAACTTTTATTTAGGCTAGCTTTCTTAATATTCAAATTCTTCCTCTAATAAAATTTCTGGACCAAGTAAATTTTAGCTTCCAGTACCAAGGCTCTCTTTTTCTTAATGAATTTTTTTTTTGAGACTAGAGAAAAGAATAAAACCTTCCTTTCATTGTTGAAACATCTGTTAACATACTGATTATTTGATTTTTCATCTCCTTTCATGAACAGTAAAGTTTTGATACTATATAGAATAATTTTATGTTTTGTAAATTTCTTTCTTAATCTTGTGTTTTATTTATTTATAATTGAGCGCTGTTTCTTCTTTAAATGTGGTTTTGTTTTATTGTGGAGCTATTTACGTAAATCAAAAGTACCGTAGTTTTAATATTGTATTATAACCTTTTTTAGGTTTTGGCTCAAGTGTTTACATTTTCTGTTTATCCATTTCTAATTCACTTATAATATATTACGAATTATTGTTTGTTATTTATTGTTTTAGTGGTTTATATAAAAAACGTCACAGTATATATATATTATTTTTATTTAACTGTAGCTTGTTCATTTAACTGTAACTGATTATTGAATGTTTTCTTGAGCAACTGTGACCTACTGTTATAATAATTAAATAAAAAACCCACTAACCACAATATAACTTTATTTAATCACTTGATGTACATTTCAGGAACTGTGAAGATGGTTACCTGGTAACCGAAATGTACAATCAAGTGATTAAATATAGTTATATTGTGGTTAGTGGGGTTTTTATTTAATTATTGTAACTGATTAGTTGTTGAATAATCATAATCTGAATATCTTGAAAAAGTAAAATTATTAATGAAATCCTTTATGACATTGTTATAAATTACGGAATATTTCATGTTATGTCATGCCATATATACATACATATATATATATATATATATATATATATATATATATATATATATATATATATATATATGCACACACACACACATATATATATATATATATATATATATATATATATATATATATGTGTGTGTGTGTGTGTGTGTGTGTGTGTGTGTGTGTGTGTGTGTGTGTGTGGTTATGAAATAATAAATGTATAATGTAAATAATTATTGTATAATATTATTATATAATATTAATTACATAATTCTATCATATTATATTTGCGTGCTTATGCGTGTATGTGAATATTTGCTAGATCTCTGTGCTAGTAAATACTTGGTAGATGAGAGCCACACTTATGGTGGACAAATTGTCGCAGTACAGACTCGGGCATGTCCTTACAGCTACCGTTTCTTTAACATTAAGTATTTTTAATAATTTGCTAGTGACTGTGTACTGTGACCCTGCCTGACGTTGCTCAATGCCGGAGAGGGTGGGAGATTTCAATAATCCAATCTTTTTAGAGCATGAGTTGAACAAAAGTCGTTTAATTTATTCAACGCCAAAGCTTTATTGTAAAACAAAGCAACATATGTCCTAATCGTAACGCATTGACCTTGAACGCAGTGCTACCAACTTTTGTGCAATTAAATTCTGCTTAGGCTTAGTAGTGTTTACTTTCTAGTCAGTGCTTTTCTAACGCCTAGTGTTACACAATAACAGGTAATATAATATTATCGGATTTATTGTGTGATGACAGGCGGGGCTAGGAACTATGGGATAAGCAGCCAAAAGATGACTTGTCCTAACTGCAGGAACTATATTTGTTCGGCCCTAGAGTTCTCCAATACTTGGAAATTCTATTGTTTGACGTGCATCCTTACTTGTTGTGGGTAAGTAACTTGCTATTAAGTAGAAACATTATAGCAAAGGTGGAGACAATGAGACAGAAAAGGCATTAAACCACCGCCTAACTTTTAGTTTATAAATATTCTCATTATTAAAATGATTAAATTTGTATTAGTCACAGAAGCTAAACTGATAATTTCTCATGCCGTCGACTAAGAGGCCTATTATATGTTAATAAGATTGCTTCTAATATAATCTTGTTTGCTTCAATAATCATCAATATTTTTACAAATACATCATAATAAATTACAGTTTTAAATTCCTTCTATTAGTTCACACTTTCCTTATAAATATTTAGTCAGTTCCTTCTATTAGTTCACACTCTCTTTATAAATATTTAATCAATTCCTTCTATTAGTTCACACTCTCCTTATAAATATTTATTCAATTCCTTCTATTAGTTCACACTCTCTTTATAAATATTTAATAAATTCCTTCTATTATTTCACACTCTCCTTATAAATATTTATTCAATTCCTTCTATTAGTTCACACTCTCTTTATAAATATTTAATCAATTCCTTCTATTAGTTCACACTCTCCTTATAAATATTTATTCAATTCCTTCACTTAGTTCACACTCTCCTTATAAATATTTATTCAATTCCTTCACTTAGTTCACACTCTCTTTATAAATATTTATTCAATTCCTTCACTTAGTTCACACTCTCCTTATAAATATTTATTCAATTCCTTCTATTAGTTCACACTCTCTTTATAAATATTTATTCAATTCCTTCACTTAGTTCACACTCTCCTTATAAATATTTATTCAATTCCTTCTATTAGTTCACACTCTCTTTATAAATATTTAATCAATTCCTTCTATTATTTCACACTCTCCTTATAAATATTTATTCAATTCCTTCACTTAGTTCACACTCTCCTTATAAATATTTATTCAATTCCTTCACTTAGTTCACACTCTCTTTATAAATATTTATTCAATTCCTTCACTTAGTTCACACTCTCCTTATAAATATTTATTCAATTCCTTCTATTAGTTCACACTCTCTTTATAAATATTTAATAAATTCCTTCTATTATTTCACACTCTCCTTATAAATATTTATTCAATTCCTTCTATTATTTCACACTCTCCTTATAAATATTTATTCAATTCCTTCACTTAGTTCACACTCTCCTTATAAATATTTATTCAATTCCTTCACTTAGTTCACACTCTCCTTATAAATATTTATTCAATTCCTTCACTTAGTTCACACTCTCTTTATAAATATTTATTCAATTCCTTCACTTAGTTCACACTCTCCTTATAAATATTTATTCAATTCCTTCTATTAGTTCACACTCTCTTTATAAATATTTATTCAATTCCTTCACTTAGTTCACACTCTCCTTATAAATATTTATTCAATTCCTTCTATTAGTTCACACTCTCTTTATAAATATTTAATCAATTCCTTCTATTATTTCACACTCTCCTTATAAATATTTATTCAATTCCTTCTATTAGTTCACACTCTCTTTATAAATATTTATTCAATTCCTTCACTTAGTTCACACTCTCCTTATAAATATTTATTCAATTCCTTCTATTAGTTCACACTCTCTTTATAAATATTTAATCAATTCCTTCTATTAGTTCACACTCTCCTTATAAATATTTATTCAATTCCTTCACTTAGTTCACACTCTCCTTATAAATATTTATTCAATTCCTTCACTTAGTTCACACTCTCCTTATAAATATTTATTCAATTCCTTCTATTAGTTCACACTCTCTTTATAAATATTTATTCAATTCCTTCACTTAGTTCACACTCTCCTTATAAATATTTATTCAATTCCTTCACTTAGTTCACACTCTCTTTATAAATATTTATTCAATTCCTTCACTTAGTTCACACTCTCCTTATAAATATTTATTCAATTCCTTCTATTAGTTCACACTCTCTTTATAAATATTTAATCAATTCCTTCTATTATTTCACACTCTCCTTATAAATATTTATTCAATTCCTTCTATTATTTCACACTCTCCTTATAAATATTTATTCAATTCCTTCTATTAGTTCACACTCTCTTTATAAATATTTAATCAATTCCTTCTATTATTTCACACTCTCCTTATAAATATTTATTCAATTCCTTCTATTATTTCACACTCTCCTTATAAATATTTATTCAATTCCTTCTATTATTTCACACTCTCCTTATAAATATTTAATCAATTCCTTCTATTATTTCACACTCTCCTTATAAATATTTATTCAATTCCTTCTATTATTTCACACTCTCCTTATAAATATTTATTCAATTCCTTCACTTAGTTCACACTCTTCTTATGCATATTTTGTACCAATTTTCAGTTGTTAATAAAATGCTTTTTATTTATACAATTAAGTCCAATTACATTTTGTTTAAAACCTGTAATGGATGGCACTTGATGTTAATACAGATTTTTCCAAATAATAATTCATTAATTAAATATAGTGAATTAATTTTAGTTTTATATGGGAGTAAAAGCTTTCGCAAAAGGGGCAAGGAATGCAATGTAGTTATTTACAGTTCCATTTGGCTTAAAATAAGTGTTAATATATGTTTCAATAATCATGTGGTATGAGTAAATAAAACCTCTAAACCACAAATTACATTTATTTAAACCTTATGTACATTTCGATTGCCCAGCAATCATCTTCAGAGGTATTTAAAAAATACAACTCAGTTGTATTTTTTAAATACCTCTGAAGATGATTGCTGGGCAATCGAAATGTACAAAAGGTTTAAATAAATGTTATTTGTGGTTTAGAGGTTTTATTTATTTAAAAATAAACATTACGCCACAGTTGCTTCATACAGTTATGTGGTATGAGGTTATGTAGTAGAACAGCTGATTTAATGCATAGGTAATGTTTCTTTATTTATATTAATTGTAAATATTTAACAAAACGTAACTAAAATAATTGTTTTGACCTAAATAGAAACAGAATTTAAAACATTTTTTGTTTATATTACGTGTTAACTTTGAATATGCGAGTGAGTCAGATAAAGCTGTATTGCAAATGATAGACGAAATGTACTGTACTTGGAATATATTTGATAAAATTCGACGCAATCGTAACATATAATTGTGGATAGCTTTTTTGATTTAAATTTGTAGGTTTCACATAAAAGTTTCGATTAGTTAATATAGGTTGATTTTAATTATTTTATTATATATTCTAAAATATTGCTGTACTGTTTCAGATTGTGTTTTATCCCTTCAATGCTGAAGTTGGGAAAGCTGGGTACGCACAGTTGCCCAATATGCCGCTGTTATTTGGGAAAGGCGGAAAAAGAGTTTGGAATAATTTCCAAAATGTAAAACTGAACACAATTTTTACAACTCTAATGTTAATGAAACCTGAAGTTTTAGTTTTAATTCAAAGTAAAACGTATAATACTAGTCCTACCTTTATGATATAGGTTTATATCGAATTTTAAAAATTGTTAATCTTATAGTTTAAAGTAGCAGAGCAGATGTGGCTTGAGCCCTGACTTTGAGATGTGTAATAGCCATTTTAGTAGTAATGATTGTTAGTAGAAATTTTCGTTGTACTATTAGTAGTAGAATTTTTAAAATGACGTACCTGTATGGGCTCTGGCTAGTTCTTCTGGACTGTACTATAATAATGTGATCTTGAAATTTATTTTCTGAGTAAATATAATTACCAAAGCACAAAGACATTCTGTGTGATAGACACGACGGCGTTTAAAGTGTTCATAGGTTTTTGTAAAATGATCTTACATTATTTAATTAAAAGCAGTACAAATATAAATATCTATTTTAAGATAAGAGACACATTTTAGCTAGTAATGTTTGATTTCGCTCATAAATTTTACACATTAGTATAGCTCTCTAGTCATAGCATGGGACTTGAGTGGTCAATGCGCAGTTGCCTACTTGACATCTAGAGTGGTGGGGGAGATCGCTAACTCAGTGTTTGTCGATCCTCACTGGTGGTATACTTATCGGTGCATTGCCTGGCCGATTGTTTTATAAGCTTGTTGCATCAACTGTTGCTACTAGTTTAAAAATGTTTAAATAGACGGTGTCTTTAAGCGTGCCATAATGGTAGAACTAACTCTTGGTCGCATCATTAAAACCACATCAGCTGGCAAAGGTTCACTAAAACTGTTCCAAAAAAGGAACTCATGTGTTCAAAAGTGCACCTTTACAAAATATGAGCAAGGTTTTATGGGCTTTATGTTATTACTCTAAAGGGTTAATCTCTCTCTCTCTCATATATATATATATATATATATATATATATATATATATATATATATATATATATATATATATATATATATATATATATATATATATATGAGATATATATGTATATATATATATATATATATATATATATATATATACATATATATATATACATATATATATATATATATATATATATATATATATATATATATATATATATATATATAAAGAAAGAAAGATTACTGATAAAGTTTGCTAATTTGTCATTTAAATATTTAAAGTGGTATCAAAAAACCACCTCATATATGTATATATATATATATATATATATATATATATATATATATATATATATATATATATAAAGAGAGATTACCGATAAAATTTGCTAATTTATCATTTAAATATTTAAAAAGGTATCAAAAAACCACCTTAAGCCACACATGAGCAGAGGTGTTCGTTTCACGACACTTTATAGAGTTCACAACTGAACATCAGCTTTTTAAAATCTTTTTAAAAAACTATTATTATTATTTGAATAATAAATAGATAAATAACATTTTACGGGATCCATAATGTTTCATTCGAGGGAAATAATTCAAAGCATTTTAGATTAACGTTATTGGTGCAGAACTTGTTCAGTGAGCTCATTAAGCATTGAAATTATTTATGCTGTTTTTTTTTTTTTTTAAAGTAAACCAAAAGGAATCACTTTTACAGTTAAACTTTCGGAAAGAGCACCTTTAAAAACGTCAGAAACCTTTCTCGGAACATTTATTTAAATCCCTTAGAACAGCTGTTTTAACGCATAGGTTATGTTACTTTATTTATATTATTTTTAATTACTAAATACAAACTAACTAAAATAAAAGTTTTCTATGTTGACTTGAGTAGGAATTGACTTTGAAAAATTCTTGTTTATATTACTTGTTGCTTATATTTTTGCTGGTTGAGGGGGTTGTAATTGAAATTTAGAATAAAATAGTTTTCTATAACATAAGATTTTATACAATTACTGTTTGATTATTTAAAGGATATTTTACTTTTTGTACTATATATTACTGAGTAAAAGTGTTGCTAACCAATATTAATTATCTGTTAATAATAATAATTTATTTTTCATTAAATATTCCTATAACTAAATACTTCCTATAACTTCACATAGCGTCAATAAATGATAGTTTTATTCCAATTGTTGGAATTGAAACTTCATTAGAAGGGTTATCACTTTTCCGACGTGAGTAAAACTATAAACTGTATATGGCATTGCATTAGATTTTCCGTCAGTTGAACCAATTAGGGCAAATGTTATAAAAGTTCAAACTTGGCGTGTAAAGCGAAAACAGTTGTTTTCGGGTTTCCCTCATACGTTTTTGGAGGTTATGTTTATCAATCATTTTTAAATGTAAATACCTATAAGTTACGTAACACAGTAAAAGCTCTAATATCCGGCAGCCTCGGGGTCGGCGTGTGGCGATAATTTTCGGATAATAGAGCCTAACTTATATAGGTAGCCTACATAGCCTATATAGCCTATATACAGTAATACGTACTGTGCATAACGTTATGCTACCTATCAAGGAAAATTGATTGTACCCTTGAAATCTTACCTTCCATATTGTTTGTACCCAATTACTGTATTTCCGTACTTATTATTAAAAGCACATGCTCGCCCACACAGTATTTATACGGAAAAAATTGATTAAACAAAATTATCGCTAAAACCTTTTTCCGTTCATACAACGTTAAAACAGAACATGCATCATTACAGTTAACTACAAATATTTATCATTTTATAATGTTTTAATAATTTTTAAAACTATCACGGATCTATAACTGCCTGATACGCGATGACCGTTTCTCATCAAAAACTGTATTTCTCATGAATCATCTTTTGAAAAAGAAAGCTACTGTATCGATTTGTTTTTGTTTTGAAAATGTGCCGGTTAATAGAACGTTCCGGATGAGAGAATGCCGTATAAATGAGCTTTTACTGTATCGTGTATTTGATTAAAAAAATGTAAAACGTAATGTTCCATAGAGCACCTTTTTTTATTACTGGTAGGTTACGTTGAAGGTATATATAGTTCTCTCGTATACAGTATCGTTAATTACTTCAAAATCATGATCATTATTTCAAGGTTATAACAGTTTTAAACCTAAATACTAATTTAATGTTGCTAGTTATTTTAGAAGGATGTAGTTTACAATCATAATAATTCCTTTCAATTTTATTGATCACTTCATTTCCTTCTTTCATATCATTTAGCCTTTCAATTTTCGACCTTTCTTTTTAAACAATTAGTTACAATTTCCAATCTGTTGCCGGAACAAGCAAAATATGTACATCCAATTGTGTATCGCAAAGGCTGAAAATATTAGGAACATTATTAATGAAAACATTTTGTAATAAATATATTGTCTAAACACTTTAGAAAAAACCATTATATATATATATATATATATATATATATATATATATATATATTGTAATTTTCATTCCTGATGATGTTGGTACTGTTTACCAACGAAACCTTTCGATATAAATTAATAAATATTCTTGTATTTGAATAACTTTTGTTGTTTTAAATCATATATATATATATATATATATATATATATATATATATATATATATATATATATATATATATATATATATATAAATATTATATTAAATATGGTGATATGTTTTCTTGTAATATAGTTAATAAATTAAAAATATTTCATAAACAAGAATACTTTTAATGAATATATTTATTCAAAGCTTTTCGCCTATAAAATAGTATCAGCATCTTCAGGAAAATAATTATCTAATAAAATATTTTTACAAAATTAAATCATATGTACTACAAAGAATCATATGTTTATAAGTATTGCACTTTATGTAAATTTTTCTATAACATCAATGACTTTATAAATAGTGTGGTGCCTTGATCTCACTTGAATTTGTTCATCAATTAATTTGTCTTTAACTTAATGCTTTCAATTTTCCATTTGAAACATTGGAAATTTGGGTTCGGTCACGGTAAATCTAATAGCACGGGTCTCAGCGTTGGGAATTCGGAATTTCGTCCCAGTGGCTCCTAGAGTTCTTTTGTTACCCTCCTGGAACTCTATTTTACCCCCATACAATCCCACACGCACCCGCAACGAAGTATGGATGGAGGCTCTGAACAATCGTTCTAATGCTCCTCCAATGCCAACAGACAACTCGAACGATATGGAAGGTTATATGTACGATGTGATATATTGTGTATTAAAATGTATTTATATTTTGTATGTAAAATGTGTTTATATTGTGTATATAATAAATTAATTTTTGTATTTTACCTACTTACCATAAATGCTCTGTCTTATCCGAGCGAAGCTCGTGTCCTTGTACTAATTTAAAAAAAACTATTTAAAATTGTGTTGGTTTTTAGTGTAAAAATGTACAATACTTATATTATAAACTGTGTGGTACACGGTAGGAACGTGAAAATAATATATTTTGAAGCTTGTGCTTTCCAATGACTAAAAGGTTGTGAAATTGAACCTAAATGTAATTAAATGCGAACTCGTTTCACAAAGTTTGAAAGCACTTAAGACTAAACTTAAGTAGGCCAACAGGTTAAAGTTTGGAGCAACTATAGGACCCTCAATTCTCCAATAAACTGCCTGTAGACGAAAGGACTCAACGAGGAAGGATCCTTAGCCATTTCTTACTTGTTTTTAAAATCTTTAAATTCAAAATATTGCCTTAAAACTTTATCACTAAAACTATAGAAGAGATTGGTTTACACATAGCCTATATTATAATTATCTTTCATAACAAGAATGGTTTTTAACCAACGCTTTTCAATAGAGTTAGTTAGCCTAATGAGTGACACCACAACAGTATTACATGTAGTGCATGAAA
>JBAIZL010000005.1:57263930-57291430 GCA_036971475.1 Prosapia bicincta
TAGTCCAAAAAATCTAAATAATCTTTACCAACCAAAACTAACCTAAATATATATATATATATATATATATATATATAATACGACAGTTTTTAAAGTAGGTTGCCTGTGATGAGATTTAAAAAGTGTATAATTGGTATTGTTTTCGTGTACTGTATTGTTTTCGTGTAATATATTTCTATTTTGTGCTTTGGTCAATCTGTATACAGTATTATTCTAGAGTGTTAATATATGGTCTTTTCATCGTAGTTCTTTATGTGGTCCTTCTTATAACTACCGTAGTTATAAATTATTAAGTTCAGCGTGATTTTAATTAGTTTAACATAATCAATAAAGATTCTCATATCATAATTTTTAGTAAAATTTGAATATATTTTTGTGTTAAAATTTTAAAACATATTAATGTCTAGAATAGAATGTTATAAAATGTGTTTCTTGAAAAGTAAAAACCTTTATAAAGAATATTATAAATAAGTAACACTATTTTACAATCAGCAAATAGTGATATTTTCAAAAATACTCACCCTCCTTCACAGATCTGGATCACTGACATTTAACGAAATCTCTCTCACACACTTGTTATCTGTCAAAATGTCAGCCTTTTTACAATCAAACTAAAATTGTACTGAGGAACTTCAAAAATGTTTACTTACACTAAATCCACCCCAAACCAGGAAGGTGTAATATTCTAAGGAAATGAGCGATATACCCAACTTCAAATCCCTTTCAAAACATCTTTTCACTGAAAATATCAAACATCTGATTGTTATGACAAAAAACTACTATACATTTATAGTAATTTTATATAGAGCACAGTAGCGTAATTATGATGAATAAATAACAATAACCCTTGATACAAATATTTAAACACCCTTGATGTACATTTCGCCAACACAGTTAGCATCATCAGAAGGTTGCAAACATACTAAGACTAAAAAGAAACATTACACCTAAAATCGCGATGGGCTTTTAGGGTTTTGTTGACAAACTGGTTGCTGGGCGGAGGAGTGGGAATAGCCCATTTTAGGTGTACTGTTTCTTTTTAGTCCCAGTATGTTTGTAACCTTCTGATGATGCTAACTGTGTTGGCAAAATGTACATCAAGGGTGTTTAAATATTTGTAGCAAGGGTTATTGTTATTTATTCATTTATAGTAATGATTATAGTACTTACAAATATTTTATTTAATAATACATATTTTTTACTTATCCTGGAGTTTTATTTCTTAGGAATAATGTATTCTGAGTTCGATCCACGGTTTCGCCAAGGAATGTTTATGGGTTTTCAGCCCCAAGACTCAACCTAATGGATCAGGACTAAGGAATAGATAGGGAGCAATACTGTTGTACACCTTATCTTCCTTAAATATAGTAGCCTATATATAGTCCGTATACCGTATCTCCCAAGGCAGTTGTCGTAAGTCACGTTGGTCGTATAATACACATTATATAAACCAACTTTAAATTTATTCCTTTATTTGAGATAACATAAATCTTACTAATATACTTATTATAACAGACGGATTAGTTAATGCATATTTTTTCAGATCCTTCTATTAGTTCACACTTTTCTTAATATATATCTTGTACTAATTTTCAAACGTTAATAAAATACGTTTTTATTCATCCAATCAAGATCAAATACATTTCTTTTTAAACCTCTACTGGATGACAATTGACGTTAATACAGTTTATTCAAATATTTATTCATTGATTATAATTTAAAAAAAAAGATGATGTCTCAGTCGGATTCGAACTGAGTAACATTTGTGAAATCCAGAACTTTGGCACTGAGTCAACCTTTCCATTGCTAGATGTATATTACTGTAAGAGGTATATGAAATTAAAAGAGAAAAGGTTCCTTGTAACAATGAAGCAATACAAGAGGTGGATAGAATGAGAAATGATGGACCACTATCAGCTTTATAGATTAGTAACGAGAAAAAAGAAAGTGAATAATTAGTAACAAACGAAAATATTAGTCCAACGCCATATACTGTAGAAAGAAGAAAAGAATTGCACCTAATTAGGGACTTTCCAACTTGGCACCTAATATTGAAATATTGTGATTATGTCACGTGTCTAAACATATTTATATTAATTATAATTACAAAATGAAAAATAACTAAAATAAAATTTTTCTTTGTTGACGTAAGTAGGAATTGACGTTAAAACTTTTTTTTAAATGTTTTAAAATGATTGATTCATATGTTTTATAGCGCATTATAAAATTACGTATCCTAATAACACTTACCGGTGCTTTCCTGAGTTTTAATGTTATTGCCTGTCAAATCACTCAGCAACTCCGGACCATCCACAACTATTTGGGTAATGTCCAGTATTGTCACCACCTGGAATGTTAAGTTACAATCAATTTTATGCATTTAAAGTATATATAATTTAAACTTTAACTATTATGTAGGTTAAATTAGGAATAGGTTACGTTTGGTTATATTAGAATAGGTTACTTTGGTTATATTAGAATAGGTTAGGTTGAGTTCGGTTATATTGGTTAGGTTCGGTTTGGTAATTGTTAGGTGTGAAATGGTAAAATCAGTATAGACATAAAATTGACACATATTGAAAGATTTAGAAACAAGATCATAAGTAAATCGTGTATGATTAAATTTTATACCTTATAAAAACGGTGTTTTAAAATTAGGCTATTCGGTTACAAATATCAATTTAATGTTAAGTAAGCTATTAGTTATTTGTTTATATATTTGATATATAGTAAACATTTTGTAATAATTTCTACTTAGAAGCCAATTATAAACAAAGATTAAATGTGAATAATTGGTTTTCAAATTAGAGAACCAACAGAATTGATTATAGGCCTATACTTCATAAAGGAAAAGAAGCAGAAAAATTAAACAGAATTCGGTTTTCGTGTATAAATGTAATTACTCTTATAAGTAAACGTAAATTTATTAAAGTAGTATTCCAAGAAAATCAGAGAAGAAACTATATAAAATTATAAAATATAAATTAGTAAATGCATATGTGTAAATGTCATATTAAATATTACGAAATATTTTCTGTATTAGTAGAATACAGTATCGATATTGTACTGTTAGTATTAAAGTAGCTATATACTACGATTGTAACTTATTAAATACCAGTTTTTACCGTTTTAATTTAAAAATTATGAAATTATTGTCAGTTTTACTGTCATAAGTAATAATTTGCATATTTCCTCTGAGTAAAGATTTATTTACATTATTTATTATTAACCTACCTTATCCTAATCACCCGAAACTAATCTCTCATATCCTAACCTAACATATCTTATTCTAACCTAACCTAACACATCTTATTCCAACCTAACCTAATATATGTACCCTTACCTAACCTAACATTTACACAACATTATTGAAATAGTTATTGGCATATGTTGCTTGATATTCACTAATATTTTAAATGATATTTGAAATAATTTTACCCTTGAATCAGTACAAAAATAAAAATAATTCATAAATAAATAAAACAGTTATATAAAGATCAGTAACTAGTTTCTAAAGTAACTTCTGTGATTGGGTATTAAATATAGTGTACTTACTCCACCAAGAATCCCGAGAACTATGGCAAACCATTCCAGATTGAAGAGACTGGGGGAACAGTAGCTGTTGTATACGTAATAGTATTCCTGAAACAGGGTTCCCCATTAAAACACCTGATGCAGTAAAGCAAAGGTTCCCATAAAACATAGGAAAAATAGTTTGAACATTCAGTACTTACCTTTAAGGACTAAAATATTTTTTTACATTTTTCACAAAGCCACGAATTTTAACAAATCGAAGAAAACATATTGTTTTATACTTAGGGCCTAAGTCTTATATATATATATATATATATATATATATATATATATATATATATATGTGTGTGTGTGTGTGTGTGTGTGTGTGTGTGTGTGTGTGTGTGTGTGTGTGTGTGTGTGAGCGCACGTGTGTGTACGTGTGCGTGCGTGTGTGTATGTGTGTGCGTGTGTGTGTGTATATAAGGGAAAGAGAGAGAGAGAGAGAGAGAGAGAGAGAGAGAGAGAGAGAGAGAGAGAGAGAGAGAGAGAAAGGGAGACAGAGAGAGAGAGAGAGAGAGAGAGAAAGGGAGAGAGAGAGAGAGAGAGGAAGAGAGAGAGAGAGAGAGAGGAAGAGAGAGAGAGTGTGTCATTGAAATTGTGCTGAGCCGAGACTGTGCTGGTCCTCTTTTCCCTGTGGCTAACTCTAACATTGAAGAAATTATGTTGAGTTAAGTGATTGTGTTAGATTAGGTTAGCGTCCCAAAGCCAGCGTTCGTGTTTCTCACTTGATATTTAAAGACCCCTGTCCATAACAAACTGTGTATTTTTTATGACGCCTTGTTTTATTTGCCAACCATATACAAAGTACAACTCTTTGCCTGACGTCTTCCTCTCAAACACCTCTAATCCTGATTCCTGGAGCTTCAACTTTCTCAAGTATGAACTCGAATTTTCACAATAATTCCCTTAAACAAGAGTTTTTCTTGGTTTTATTTGAAACTCTCAACCAATCAGCAACAGTTTTACATTACATCAAACCAATAGCGTACCTTGTTACTTGTTACAAAGCACTGCAGCACACAGCCCCTCTTTACTAAACGTTTTTACAAAACAAATTGCTAACGTTATCAAAAGCTTATGAATAACTCTAACAATGAAAAATATAATTTAATCATTAACATTATTTCAATTAAAATTGGCTGTAAAGTTTAATAAATTTTGTCCGTAGGAAATTAACGGATTTTAAATAATTCCGTAGAACGTACTTGTAAAGCGAGTTCTATATTTTCTGCCAGTGGAATTTTCATTATAGGTATAAATATTAGGCTACTGTGACTTTATAATGTTCGAAAGATTTAAAAATTCGATTTAAACAAAATTCAAAACACCGCTTGGTTGCTTGGTGATTATATTTTTTAACAATACAGTTTAAAGGTCTCATTGATTTCTTTGCAGAACTAGTATCCAACGTTTGTTTACTATAAATTTATTTGAACAAAGATTAGCTGTTGAGACAATAGCGTAGTTGTCATTTACGTTATTCTACAGTCTGTAAAGATTCGGAAAAGCACTGTACCCCGAGGCTGCGGATCGCCCGACCTTTATAATTCCGCATCAACCGTTCTTACACACCTTGTGCTGGCTAATTAGTCACCATGGTGTTCTTCAAAATGAAAGCCCGTTTAAATTATTCGTAAAAATATCGCTAAAATTATAGTTTTATTGAAACGGAAAAGAAAAATAGAGTTTATTAAAAAAATCAATTGTATTTAATTATATATATATATATATATATATATATATATATATATATATATATATATATATATATATATATATATGTAGACTGTATTACAGTTTTAGGTAATATTTATATATTCCATTATAATTACAGGATAGTTATTGCGTAACTGAGTAAATAGTTTTGAACTTACTTGATGACGCGTTTCCAAAACAATCATTTCATTAACGAAGTCAACCCACTACTACCGGCGATCGCTCAAGGTTGCTGGACTATGATTTATGAAGGTGGAAGGGGTATGGGTTAAGTGGGCCGTTCACTATATAATGGAATAAGGCGTTAGATTCGAAGTGTGTGTAGTCGTTTAACATATTGTGTCTTTTAGAATCTAACAACTTATTTAAGTCACATTTATTTATATTTTGAATTTTATGCTGTCATGGCGTTTCTCGAATTCTTAGGATAAAAATTTTTCATATTTGAAAATATTTATTTTTTCAGATTCAGATAACAACATAAACTGAATTTATTACATTTTCGATACAACTTGAGGATTTTACATACTAACCATCAAATGTGATAATTATTCAACAATTGATCTCATTAACCAAGTTTAGCGGTGATTATGAATAGTAACCGGTAATTTCGAATAATCACCGGTAATGGTAAATAATCACAGGTAATTATAAATATTCGCACGTGATTACAAATAACCACCGGTAACTATGAATAGTCACCGATAATTATAAATAATCACCGGAATTATAAATAATCACAGGTATTTATAAATATTCAAACGTGATTTTAAATAATCACCGGTAACTATAAATAATCACCGATAATTATGAATAATCATCTGTAATTATGAATAAACGCCAATAATTATTAATATTCACAGATAATTATAAATATTCACACATGATTATACATATTCACACGTGATTATAAATATTCACCGGCAACTATGAATAATCACCGACAATTATGAATGATCACCGGTAATTGTAAATAATCACAGGTAATTATAAATATTCACATGTGATTATAAATAACGACTTGTAACTATAAATAATCACCGATAATTATGAATAATCATCTGTAATTATGAATAAACGCCAATAATTATTAATATTCACAGATAATTATAAATATTCACACATGATTATACATATTCACACGTGATTATAAATATTCACCGGCAACTATGAATAATCACCGACAATTATGAATGATCACCGGTAATTGTAAATAATCACAGGTAATTATAAATATTCACATGTGATTATAAATAACGACTTGTAACTATGAATAACCACCGATAATTATGAATGATCACCGGGAATTATGAATAATCACCGGTAATTATACGTAATCACCGGATTAATCACTTTTACCGTAACATATTTACCTAAATAAAATCTTTCAAACAGACAATGAAGAAGGTAATCGTTTATTGTTGTTGAAACGGTTGTACACAAGTCTGCAAATACTCAACTGCGATGGCTATAAAAACACGACCAAGCAACAATGTTGCATCTGAGAAAATGTTGCACCCATAATGACGACTACGTGGTAAAATTACTTAACAATCCGGTTTTCACTGCCCCATGTAACTTTGCCAGTTTTTGTGGTTCTATAGGTAAAAACGTTTGGAAAATAACACACATTTTCTTGTATTATATATATTTAAATAACCTCAGTTGTTTTTGATATATATATATATATATATATATATATATATATGTATATATATATATATATATATATATATATATATGTATATATATATATATATATATATATATATATATATATATATAAAACAAAAGTCAAAATACAAATACAAGAATTATATTTGAATTTGTATTTGTATTCTTGTATTTGTATTTTGACTTTTGTTTTTTATTAATACACAAGAAAACATATTGCGATATATATATATATATATATATATATATATATATATATATATATATATATATATTGTAAGGAATTTTTAGCCGGAATAAAATTGGTTTCTAATTAAAGTTGGTTGTAGTTGATTAATGAACCACTGGGGCATTGGGTTAGCATCAAAGCTAAGACAGGTGTTCAAGTAATTAATTATTAATTA
Source organism: Prosapia bicincta (assembly GCA_036971475.1). Taxonomy (NCBI): domain Eukaryota; kingdom Metazoa; phylum Arthropoda; class Insecta; order Hemiptera; family Cercopidae; genus Prosapia; species Prosapia bicincta. Next base: position 57,271,301 of record JBAIZL010000005.1, read on the forward strand.
TATCACTGTCCCATCTGTTTAGTCTGGTTATTTCGTGTGTAATGAGTGAGTGTTTAAAAAAAACTAATTTAATACCTTCTGTTAGCTCACACTCATCTTATATATACTGTATATATATATTGTCAAAAATTTCCATCGTTAATAAAACACTTTTTATTCATCCACTCAAGTTCAAATACATTTATTTAAATTTGTAGAGCATGACGCATAATGGTAATAGAGCTTTTTTAAATATTTATTTATTAAAATAATTTTAGTTTTATATAAGAAAAAAAACTTTCCAGAAAAGGAGGAAGGTATGCAATATACGAGTAGTTTTTAGTACCATTTGTTTTAAAATAAGTGGTAACATATGATTTCATAAAACAGCTAATTTTATGTTATAGGTCATGTGGTAGAACAGCTGTGTAAATGCATAGGTTATATTACTTTTTGTTTGTAATTATTTATTAAAAAGTAGTTAAAATAAAAGTTTTCTTTGTTGACCGAAGTAGGAATTGATTTTAAAATTTTTGTTTATATTATTTATTATACATAAGTTCTAGTTTGAGAATAAAGGCTGGATAAACTATTGCTATGTCCGTGGGCAGAGGTTTTAAGACGGTAAAGGCCCTTTATAAACGGTTGTAGCAACCCACACAGAGACGCTGCGTCAAACCGTCTTTAAACCCCTTTAAGTCTGCCAACACTGTCAGATAAGCTTTGCTAGGGCGACATGACATTCGAAATGTTTTTTCTTAATAACTGTAACTGACTTTTAAATATGATTGTGTTTTGTATTGACGTTTTATAAATATGCATATTTGAATGCTTTTTTAGAAGACCAAGAGAAGGTGGGAGGGGAAATTAAAATTACGCAAACTCTCTGTATTTTCCAGTCATGGGAACAACTTAGTGTTACAATATCTGAATCAGTTTTGTCTGAATGTAATAAGACTTTAAGCGTTAAGGAATGGAACACTTGTTTTGTAAATACGAGAAGAAAATCATTATAGACCCACAACAATTCTAAAATATGTAATGTAGCTACAAGCCTGAATAAAAGACAAGGGGGAGAAGAGAAAAGATAGATAGCTAGTTCTTGAAGTGGTTGGACTTGTGAGACCCTATCGTCACGTGGTACACGTGGTAACTGTAATGGTCAATTTTGTGGGTAAATTTTTTCTTCAAGTTAAATAATTTATAATGTTTTTAATATTTTTGGTCTCGTTCATTTGTTACATTATTTTTATGTTAATAAATTTGTAGCTATTCATAAATTTTAATTTTAGGCCTTTTTTGTAGTTTTATAAAAATAAGTATGTTTTTATTCATGGGAAACGAATGATTATTTTTGATAGGGTGTCTAGTTAGGTTTGAGTTATAAATGTTTGAATGTTTCGTTCCATGTAGGCTTTAGTTGCTCTTTGTATCTGTTATTAAAAAAAACAGAAGATGTGTTAGTGTACGTGCAAGCGCTCGCGTGTATATATATATATATATATATTTATATATATATATAATTATATATTAATAACATATTAACATATAATAACAATTATATACATACATACATATATATATATATATATATATATATATATATATATATATATATATATATGTATGTATGTATCTATATAACATTTATTATTATAGCTAAATACTAACAAAACAGAAAATTGAAAAGAATGGGCGGAAAGTAGAGAAGGGGAGATATATAGATAGATAGATAGAGAGATAAAGAGAGATAGAGAAAGAGAGAGAGCGAGAGAGAGAAAGAGAGAGAGAGAGAGAGAAAGGAAGAGTTACGTATATACTACATAAGCAGTATATACATCTTAGTAAATCTGTATGTAATTATTTAGTAACATTTCGGAAAATCTACACTGTTAAAACTTAGTTACTGGTTTTTATTTTATTGAATTTTATTTGATTCTAACTCTTTTTATATTTACCTTCGTTGCTAGGTGACAAATATTTTATTACACAAAGAGAGCTAAATCTTATATGTTATGTCCTAAATTTAAATTGAAAATGAAACAATCATGGAGAAAATCTGTAACGTATTCTTTGCATGTGAGTCTCATTTAGGTTTTTCAAAAGTTTAATTAAAAAGTTTCGAATTTTTTATGGGCCTATCTGTCACGGACGTTGAGAGGTTTGATGTGTGTGTCTTGCTACTAAACGGATCCTTCCTGACTAGTCCATGACGGTTCTCGACCGGCTCCACACTCCCTGCGAGACCAACCTCGAACTCTTGGCTACTGAATCCATGTACCTTCGTCACCGAATCAATAGGCCAGGTGCTACGTGAAACTAAACGTCCTGACTAGTCCATGACGGTTCTCGACCGGCTCCACACTCCCTGCGAGTCCAACCTCGAACTCTTGGCTGCTGAACCCATGTACCTTCGTCACCGGATCAAAAGGCCAGGTGCTAAGTGAAACTAAACGTCCTGTCTAGTCCATGACGGTTCTCGACCGGCTCCACACTCCCTGCGAGACCAACCTCGAACTCTTGGCTGCTGAACCAATGTACCTTCGTCACCGAATCAATAGGCCAGGTGCTACGTGAAACTAAACACAGCCGGCCTGTCCAGCCCTTGGCGGTTCTCGACCGGCTCCACACTCCCTGCGAGACCAACCACGAACTCTTGGCTGCTGAACCCATGTACCTTCGTCACCGAATCAATAGGCCAGGTGCTACGTGAAACTAAACGCAGCCGGCCTGTCTAGTCTTTGGCGGTTTTGACCGGTTCCACACTGCTGAGTAGACTGTGGATGGCTACTCCGTCCCTACTAGTCCAACCTCGAACTCTTGGCTGCTGAACCCACGTAGCTTCTTCAGCAGATCAATAGGCCAGGTGCTACGTGAAACTAAACGCAGCCGGCCTGTCTAGCCCTTGGCGGTTCTTGACCGGCTCCACACTGCTGAGTAGACTGTGGATGGCTACTCCGTCCCTACTAGTGCAACCTCGAACTCTTGGCTGTTGAACCCACGTAGCTTCGTCACCGGATCAAAAGGCCAGGTGCTAGTGAAACTAAACGCAGCCGGCCTGTCTAGCCCTTGGCGGTTCTTGACCGGCTTCAAACTGCTGAGTAGAGTGTGGATGGCTACTCCGTCCCTACTAGTCCAACCTCGAACTCTTGGCTGTTGAACCCACGTAATTTCGTCACCGGATCAAAAGGCCAGGTGCTAAGTGAAACTAAACGTCCTATCTAGCACTTGACGGTTCTTGACCGGCTCCACAGTTCTAAGTAGACTTTAGATGACTACACCGTCCCTATTAGTCCAACCTCAAACTCTTGGGTGCTCAGCCCAGCTTTGATACCGGATCTAAGGGCCAGGTGCTAAAACCCGTGATAACAGTACGGAAGAGTCCAAGGGCCTTACTGTAAAGTAAGGGCCTCTGAATGTCCAACTAGTAGACTACTTTCGCCGGCTCTTCCAGAACTATCGAAACTGAACCTTCCAAACGGCCCTGTTTTCCGTACTACCAGAAAACCACTCCTTTAGGTACGGCCCAGGTAGTGAAATCGGATCTTTATCCACTTTTACCTAAGGACCGGATTCTCAGAAGGGGATTCGGACGTAGCAAGAAAGAACCCAGCCACAACCACCATCCTGCTTGCTAGTTCTTGATACCAAATGTCGTTGGTAATCGTATGAGAGATAAAAACATATCATTTGTTTCCGAAACAGTTCCGTCGTGAAAAACCAGATTACTGTCTCTTCTACCAAAGCTCTTCTATCGCCGAAGACTCTTCTTCCTACGATTTTTCACGCAAGTCCAAAATATTCTAGTTTCTGAAGTTTCCAGGTGTTAAGGATCTCCGTGTTTGTAACAAGTTCCTCCCAAGGGATCTTTAGTTTGCGTGTATATAGCCACATTTCAAACGCCTCTCCTGTTAACATCCACGTTCCACACCGTGAAGACATTGAATAGGTCTTTATAACAGTAAATTTTAATTATTAATTTAGACTCATACCAATGTATGAAATTGGGTTTGAATGACCTTGGCAGAAATTAAAAAATAAACGCCGGAGACATTATTACTTATAAAAATGTTATCAACAAACATAATTGTTTTTATTAGGTGAAATAATTTTTTTAAAGTTCTAAGATATGGCGTTGAACTTCATAACCTAACCTAACCAATATCCACCTCCTAGTCTTAATCCTTGATCTTATTTATTTGAGCCGAATTTGAGACAAGACAGAATGATAAAAATGAACCTTTCCACCATTGTATAAAAAAAATATACGTAAGAAGATTAAAAACTTTAGTAGATTTATAAAAAATAGAATTAATACAACACAAAAAAACAATATTAAAAGTAATAACTATCAGTACATTCGGCTAATACAAACAACCCTGTATAACACCAGAGACTAAGTAAGAAATCTAAGTACGAGCCATAATCTTGGAAAATACTGTACAAACGACAAAATTTAAAGATGAGTGAAAATAAAAGCAAAGATGAAGCAATTATACGTTGCAGGATAACTTTCCTGGTTAAAAGGAAAGGAAATACACACACACGCACACACACACTAACACACACACACACACACACACACACACACACACACACACACACACACACACACACACACACACATACACACACTAACACACACACACACACACACACACACACACACACACACACACACACACACACACACACACACACACACACACACACACACACACACACACACACACACACACACACACACACACACACACACACACACACACACACACACACACACACACACACACACACACACACACACACACACATATATATATATATATATATATATATACATGTAAATATATATTATTCGGAGTTTAACATAGGATATAATAGTAAAATAAAACATCAAACATACATATGAAATTCCAGTTTCAAGTTTTATATTTTTGTGGTCCATAAATTTGTGAAACCTGCATTGTACAATCCTTCCGTTCTTCTTCTTGGATGGTTTTGTTAAAAGTGGTTGCCATGATTACCAGACCACATACTAAAAATAATGCTTTAGAAAAAATTACACCTTTAGGCTAGGTTAATTTTATTAGTAATTTTCACTATCTACTTTGCCATATGTATGTGGTTCTGTCATATGTATATACATATTTATAATAATTGTAATTATTAAATAAAAAGTATCTAAAATATATTTTTTTTTATCTAAGTAGGAATTGACTTGGACATTTTTTACATTACTTTTTTCTGTAACACTTTATTAGTTTAAGAATTGAATTTAATAAAAATTAAAATGGAAGTAAAGTAACAAACTCACTGATTGTTTACAGCAATACAACCAGTGTTTCGAAAACGTGTGCAAACCTAACCCTTTCGGCTACGAGAAACTTGTCCTTCTGCTCGGAATTGTTGGATTGGTGAGTGAGTGAAGGTAATAATGTGCGTAACTTTAAACTTGTCTGTAATGTAATCAGCTGAAAGGAGTCTGCTTTTAGAACTTTTTAATCAGCCGTATTTACAGGTGGTCAGGTATAGCCTGACCGATTACTTGGAGGTGCGCTAAATCATTTGGAGTTGTAATTGAAAATAGGTAAATTCCCTTAGCCAGCACTTAGAAATTAAACATTCTAGAAAGGTTTTAAAAAACACGTTTTCTAAGATACTCATTTAAGAAATAGTTTTCTTTGTAATAAATTTTATTATTTACTATTACTTTTTTATAAGAGTTTTATTTAGGATATGTTAAATTCTATATTTTTATGAATTATTTTAGCCTTTAAGCAGTTGCTGCAAGATATGTCATAGTTTTGTGACTAAGATAGTGCCGATTTTTCACTTTTAACGGTATCTGAGATAAATTCTAAAAACGTTGTAAAACGTTTTCGAGTTAATAATGAAAAATGTCTAAAACAATGCTGACAAAATCGTAAGGGTCACATTTATGTCGTGACCACATTTATGTCGTTTGCAACCTCTTATTTTAAGCCCTTCTTTTTCAAACACTTACGCTCAATAAGGTCAACCACATTCAAGAAAAGAAACTGCTTATGCATAATTGGGATGATTGTAATTCGTTCACCAAAGAGCATAAACTGAAGGCAAATATAAGCCAGGATAGTACATCTGTTTGAGTTTTAGTTCGTCAATTTCATGAGCTAAAGTAGGAACATGAGCTCTTTGATGTATGTATACATAGAGTCAGGTCACGTGACGCAGGAAGACCCTAGTGCAAAATGCATTCTATTGTGCGGACGCCAGACTACGACAGACTGACGGTACTCAAGATAAGAGCAAGTAGAGACTCCAAGCAGGAATTCCCTGAGACCACGCCTATTACAGCTGACGTAGTTATATGACGACACTTATTTCAATAATATGACAAGTTAAATTCAGTTCAAATCTTAGTTTTTTCAAATCTCTGCACTTCGTCGAAAGTTTAAAACAAAATAAAATTTTCGTTTTAAACATTTGCGAAAACATTGTACAATCGTTTATAAATATTCGTAAAGTTCATTACGTAGGCAAACTTATACAAAAAGCACAGAGCGCATTAACATTCTAGACGTCAGTGAATGACGTCATAAGCTCTACAAAACGAGGTTTTTATCTTGCGGAGTTGAAATCCTCGGGTGGCGTATAAATGCCGCAGATAATTAGCATCCAGTGCACTTTTTTCTCTTCTTTGCAAGCACCAAGATCACATCCAGTTCTCCAAATTCTGCCGGAATTAGCAATTTACAATAACATCATTCTTGTTAACTTAACAATGACAGGTCCATTGTAATAAATATTTTGCTCACCGAACACGTCAGCATTGCAGACGGAAACATTAAGATCTAAAAGAGGTAAAAAGCTCTGAACTGACAAGTTCTTGAGGACGACGATTTTGAGAAACTTTTACAGGAACGTTTTTCTGAACGGAATACAAATTTTGCACATACTCAGCATCTTGTGTTACGCTATAATGACTGAAACGGTTTTTGCAATCCCGATTTCTTTTTGTAGTTTTAAGATGAATAGCCTCCTATGACTATTATCACTACCGAAGTGTAGGACACGGCTTTGAAGATAAGGAGGGGGTTTTGACATCACATATACATATGCGCGTACGTAAAATAGACCCTATCTGGTGTTTCTGGCTCCTGTTGTAAGCGATAGGTAAGCAGATGACTTTAGTATGATTACGGAAATGACATAATGATTGTGCCACGCCTCTTCGAGAGGATGGGGTTACGCCTCTTCTTCAAGGGAAGAAGGTCAGTTCACAGTTCTTACTCAAAATTAATTACCCTACAAACTATAATAGTGTCACTTATATTTTACCTTTCGGTAAAATAAAAGCAGAAATCCTGCTTGGTTGTTAGGAGTCGGACCTATCAGGAATATTACAGGAGCTCAGGTTAGAGAACCTTTAGATAAAGCGCAGCAAAGATATGAGTAATCATATTTTCTGGTCTGAAAAAACAGGTGTATAACATGAATATAATAGGCTAATATGTCTCTTTGATTTAGGTTGAAAAGTTATTACGGTACAATTGATTTGGCCTAATATAAATTCCTATATAAATATATTCATTCCTATATTTTATATTTATGTATATACATAAATATATACATAAATATAAAATATATTTTCTTGTTTAATAATGTAAAACAACATAGGTCATTCAAATACAAGAATATTTATATTCAAAGCTTTTCGTTGGTAAACAGTATCAACATCATCAGGAATGAATAATACAATAATGGCAAATACATTCCTGATGATGTTGGTACTGTTTACCAAAGATAAGCTTTGAATATAAATTATTAAATATTCTTGTATTTGAATAACCTCTGTTGTTTTATATATATATATATATATATATCAATTTCAAATTATTAGTTAATAAAATACATAGGCTTGGAGTCTTTGATCAAATTCGACCGGTAAAACAATTAGACAAATAACTCTTAGTAAAAATCCCAGATTACTTTATTTTCATTATTTATAAATACACTTAATTAATAGACGTTATATTGTGTGCAGAAACAAAGAGAGTTCGAGTGGATGATCTAAAGCTGTCTGGTTAGTAATTAATTATGGGTCAGATCTTGGGTTTTACTGTCCCTATCTCGGTCCGTATTTTGGACTCAGATTTACTGTTGGACACAAATAACAATACCTATGTAATTAATTACAAAACTTAGTTACAATTTCATTTTTTTAAAAGGCTGTTCGGTTTCCAAAATGTAGAATCAGGTCGCTTAAGGAGATTGATCTTACAAATCTTTCAATATAATTTGTAAGCAGGACTTACCTGAATTTAACTGATCATTTCGTTTACATAATACTTTAACTGAGGTATTATTTCATAATTTATACACTGCATGTCTAGAACTTTGCTATTAAAAATATACTGGTCGGCTACGTACATGGTTCACATCCTGGTCGTCCAGGAGTACATTCTAATCCGTCCGTGAATCTATTATCTCTAACTTGAACTGATTTTTTTTTAACCCGGGTCTGAGCCCCCAAAACCCGTCCAGCCCTCGTGGCAGTCAACCTCTAGCGAGCTACCTCCGTCTCACATGCGCATGCGGTTAGTATCTCTACCGCCAGTGAAGGTAACGGGATTGATTGCCCATGTGGACCAAGCTCATAAGCTCTTTCCATGGAGAATCAGGAGATAGTGAAATGAAACAGTACGGTAAGTGCCGCGCTAAGAGCGGGATGAAAAAACCTGTCAAGAAAGAAACCCTGCCAAGAAAAATCCCGCGACAGATCATGCAGCACCCTGATGGCTTGCATCACCTTATGCTAAGGAATAAGGAGAGGTATTACCTTGCAAATACCTTGTTAGTGAGTCTATGGCAGGAATGACATGCACCTCTTCTTCTGCTGCCTACTCGAAACTGAAAAGGCATGCAATCAAATTAGTACTTCCGTTGGGGCTAAGCTGCGGCCCTGGAGATATGCCCTTGCGTCTCCTGGAACATAGCTGTGAAGCAAAATTTATTAGTATGTATATTTTATTTTTGGTGTTATGGTGTGAGCTAGGCAGTCAGTAAGGACAGCGGCCGTCTGTGAGTGTCGTGGGAGGGGTCATATCTACCCAGTGAGGAAATGAGTGTGGAAGTTGTATGTGCTTGAGCCTGTTTGTAGAACTTTGTTGCCAAGTGTCGGAGGTGTTTTTTGATGAAAGGCACTTTCAAGTCAGTGTGAAGCAGTGTTGATCTTGTACATCTAGATGCCTTCGGGATTATTCGCAAAACCTTGTTTTGGAATAACTGTAGTCTGCGTGTGCGTGTGTTGCCTGCATGGCCCCAGACGGGTGATGCGTAAGTTAGTATGCTGCCGTAAGTTAGTGGTCACCCGTAGTGAAAGTGGGCTCGTTGTGTTAATCTAATTGTTGCCTTTTTTAACGTGTTGGTAATGTGAGGATCCCAAGTCAGGCCTCTATCGAGTATAACTCCCAGATATTTGAACTGGTTCCCCCAGTGAATGTCCTCGCCTAATAGTTTTAGTGGTGTGTTGAGTTGGTGTGTCCTACATTTAACTTGAACTGAATTATTTATGCCGCAAATTGCTGCGCTCTACCATTGCTATCGGAACTAGCTCTAATCTTTATTATTATTTTAAATTCTGTTAAAATGTTTTCCTACAAAAAGAATGTATTATGATCCTATAATTCTGGAAATAGGGGAAAACTACGTTATGGAGTGGGAATGGTGTTACGTTTTTACCAGGATTTTAAAACAATTTTGAAAATAATTTGAAAATGAAATCTTGTACAAAAATGAGATTTTATTGATGAAAGGAGTGTGGGATAGACAACGTTTTATGTCCCCGGTAGAGAGTGCGTTTACTTGAGAGAGTTGGCTAAGCTTACATAGTGGTATGAACTCCCCTACATCCTCACGCTTATGTCCCTACCTTAAGTAACAATCCATTCCATTCCTTTGTGATAGATTACAGGGTCGCTTACCTGAAGGAGATCAACCCAGACCCGGAGGTGCCTACCCCTACCTGTTCCACCTTTTGCCCATATGAAGCTGTTGCAGAAGAGATGTAAATAGTTTCTACTTATAAAAATAAATATAAGTTTTGTTAGTATAAAACAGGGTCGGCCAATGTCTTAACCCAAAAATGCCACTTCAATATTTTCAGTGAAGAGAAAAGAGCGCCGCACAGCTAATTCCACACATTCATCGATAAGCCAAATGTAGGCAATATGTATGTCGTATAGTATGTGTCGTATATAAAATAATATAAATCAATAATCGCTATCCAATTATTTTCAATATCCATTGTAAAAGGTGTTGAATATACGTAAGGTGTAATATAAAATACTGTTCAATACTTTTGTTTACACTTATCAGAACACAGTATTGGAAAATAACTCAGTATATAAAATAATATGAATCAATAATCGCTATCCAATTATTTTCAATATCCATTGTAAAAGGTGTTGAATATACGTAAGGTGTAATATAAAATACTGTTCAACACTTTTGTTTACACTTATCAGAACACAGTATTGGAAAATAACTCAGTAAATAAAATAACTTTAAATTAATTTATTTTAATTTAAAATCATCTATAAGTATGTACCTGCACTTAATGAGAACACTGAGGGAGGGCACAATTGTTCAACAGTTCATTAAAATCAATATGAATTGAAGTGGTTGTAACCTTTAGCAGAACTTGAAGACGGTTGTCTGTGAGACTGTTGCGGTGAGTTGATTTTATAAATGTCATTGTTGAAAATGTACAATCACAAAGGTATGTGGCTCCAAACATTGGAAGTATTTTCCTACTGAAGTTACGTAGTTCAGGATATTTCTCCTCAGCCAATAAAGTCTAAAACGCAGTACCAGTTTCCAACCTTGTCTGAAACAATGCAAGGAACCGAGCTCTAATTGAATTTTGTCATCTCACTGTGAAATATCACAAGATCTTAAATAAGAAAAAATGCGACCGCATTTAATCAAAACCTAAAAACCGTTCAATAAACGGTTTCAAAAGCATGTCTAAAATAGGTAGACAAAAATTGAGATCACTGGTTGGGATTTCTTTCGTGATTTCATTGCATGATGAAAAATGTACGAGCTTGGCTTTTTTTAAAGTTGGGTTTGGAAAATCCTAAGTCGGTCTTCAAATCCCAAGTGTCAAACTAACTGAGGTAAACTATGGTTTGATTTGGACTCTGTAATTTCAAGTCTAGCTCATACATGTGGTGACTTATGTCTGTTATAAACATATATTTTTATGTTTTACATTTGTAATGAATCATCTAATGGGTTTTAAAATTCCTTTGGGGCCGGATTAAACTAGAGGTCGCGTTCAACTAGTTGGCCATTACTAGTATAAACCAAAGCAAAACCCGCCTCAACGCAAGCCAAGTATAATAGTCGGGTCGCCTTATAATTTTTAAAATTAACTCAAAAAGGAAGAATTATCTCATTGTGATTGAATTCAGTATAATTTGAAATTAAGTATCATATTTCTTATATTATTATACTAGTGGATAAAATCTACTGTTTTGTTTTCAATATTAGTGCAAACGCATCGAAAAATCTTTTAAAACTTGATAGTTTTTCCCAGAAACGTACAAACAACTCGTGAAAGTACATATTTTGAAAAACCTCCATTTTATAAAGGAACATTATTTGTTATCAAATAAATTAAAAATAAAATAAATATTAGACCACTTATTTTCAAATACAGTATCATGTTTTCAAAACAAGTCGAAAGGCTTTTTACCAATTTATAACCCCTTTCCATGTATCCATATAATATTAATTCCAGTCGTATCGCTGAAAGTTGTTTCACTTTAACTTGTGAGCAATACATTTCACCTCGGAAATGGCCTTTTCCGGAATTAATCTGTCCCAAGATCAACCGTTTGACTTTTATAAACATTCTCTATGTATTTATCTCCTGCCTTATTGTTTATATATCAGTCTTATGTTGTGTTTTGCCAATAGTATTACTTTATTCATACAAATTTTAATTTAAAAAGACAAAATACAACACACACACACACACATTCACACGCACACACACACACACACACACACACACACACACACACACACACACACACACACACACACACACACACACAAAGACACACACAGCACACACACACACACACTCACACACACACACACACACACAAATACAAACACACACACACACACAAACACACACAAATACACAAATACACACACACACACACACACACACAAACATATATATATATATATAATAAATTAAAAATATTTCAAAGACAAGAATACGTTTAATGAATATATTTATTCAAAGCTTTTCGCCGATGAAATAGTACCAGCATCTTCAGGAAATAATTATCTAATAAAATATGTTTACAAAATTGTAAAATATACAATTTTGTAAAAATATTTTATTAGATAATTTTTTCTTGAAGATGCTGGTACTATTTTATCGGCGAAAAGCTTTGAATAAATATATTCATTAAAAGTATTTTTGTTTTTGAAATATTTTTAATTTATTAACTATATTACAAGAAAACATATCACCATATTTAATATATTTAATATATATATATATATATATATATATATATATATATGTACATAACATTGCGTGATTAAGTAAATACGGCTATATAAGTGTTAAGAACGTCGTTTCGTGAAAATGAATTTTTATTTACATTTAGAAATGTAAATATTTAGTTTTATTTCTAGTCCAATGTAAAGTGTGTTTGTATATCATATATTTAAATAATAACCCCCAATTGTAAAGCGTGGATATACTCAATAGAAATTAAGATCTTGACTGAGTTGCTCCAGAGATTATTTTATGAGTAGTATTAAAACTTTTCGTCTACAACAGAGATATTATTTTGAAAGTCAAATTTTCATAACAATGGCACACTTATTGAGTGGCGTTATGTATGGATATAAATTATGTTCCACAATTTTACAATCAAAGGTTAATATATTAAAATTATAATTAATAAAACAAAACGTGTTAAGCCTAGTTGCATTTTTAGCTTTTTAAGTAGATTTTACGTAGATAAAAATAGTACTGATATATTATTTTTTTTTATTTTAATCTTATGTCGAAGGTTGTAACCATTATGGATCTCGTTCGAATAATCATAAACGGCAACCAATTGTGTGACAACATTTGGCCGCTCGACCGTTATCCAAATAGAAAATGGCGATGTAAGTAATGATACACGAATTGTTAAGTAAATAAAGCATATATTACTGGTATTAGCACTATTATTGTGGGTATATGTGTGTGTGTGTGTGTGTGTGTGTGTGTATGTGTGTGTGTGTTTGTGTCTGTGTGTGTGTTGTGTGCGCGTGTGTGTGTTGTGTGTGTGTGTGTGTGTGTGTGTGAGTGTGTGTGTCTGTTGTGTGTGCGTGTGATGGTGTGTTGTTTGTTTTGGGCGTGTGTGGCTGTATGAGTGTCTGTGTGTGTGTTGTGTGTGTGCGCGCGCGCGCGTGTGTTGTGTGTGTGCGTTTGTGTTGTGTGTGTGTGTGTGTGTGTTTGTCTGTTTTGGGTTAATGTGTTGGGTGTGTGTGTGTGAGTGTGTGTTGTTTGTTTTGGGTGTGTGTGTGTGTTGTTTGTTTTGGGCGTGTATGTGTGTGAGAGTGTGTGCGTTTGTGTTGTGTGTGAGTGTGTGTTGTGTGTGTACTTGTGTGTGTGTTTTGTTTGTTTTGGTGTGTGTGTGTGTGTGTGTGTGTGTGTGTGTGTGTGTATGTGTGTGAGTGTGTGTTGTGTGTGCGTGTGTGTTGTGTGTGTGCGTGTGTGTTTGTGTGTGTGTTGTGTGTGTATGTGTGTGTGACAGTGTGTGTGTGTGTAATGGTTAATTTTCTATTCCTCAATTACAAACAAAAATATGATTATGAATAAATAAGAATACAATCTAAATATTTTTATCTCAGTTTTAATTAGCTATGACTAATGACGTAGGCTGCATTTGTTTTTAATACTGGGAGAAAGGATTTGTTGTTGCTATTGTTTTCGGGACAAAGCAAAGATAAAAACTTGGCAGTCGTGTGACTAATCGCCAGAAGTGTAGTTGTGAATGAAAAATTTAGTAAAAGGTCTTTTTAAATGTTTAGACACTAAAAAATTGCTTTGAATTGTTGCTTTATTGTGTGTATAAAGACGTTTTCACTTGAAAAATTGGAATGATAGTAATTCAACATAGTAAAATATAAACTGATAATTTATTTTAAAAATATTAATGTTTCATAATATTGCACAATGCAGAAAGTACCATAACCTGAAAACCCTTACCATTATTTGTTATAGATTTAATAATATTATTTATTTATTTTTATATTGTTAATTATTTTACGTTATATATTTGTCGTTATAAATTTATTGTTATTGAAACCTCACAGTTGTTTTGAATCTTGTGTGTATGTACTTTATATTATTTTAAAAACCTTAACTTTATGCACAAATTAGTTATTCTTCATACCTTAATAAGACTCGCCGGGTCAACGGTTTTCCTTAACAAGTGTATCTTACAATTAGGCTTAGACGGATTTATCTGTCTATCCAAATCGTTCTAAAGGAGACAGGTTACATTAAAATTTTCGTTTGTATTTTTAAAAAAAGATTTAACTTTAACAAATTTTAAAATATTTGACTTAAATAATTTTTACAAGTCTAACAGCATGAATTAAAATACAAAAGGTTCACGACTTTTACAAATTGTTAGACAAAGCTACGTCATTGCTCTCTGTTTTCGTATATTTACTGAATTGGTTCTATCGAAAAATATCAAGAAATTAAATTTAAAACACTAAACTCACGTTTGGCTTTGTTAGCACATATTAAAACCTTGCAAGTTTTTACTCTCATAGCATAGTTAAATTTTAAAAATATATAGGCCTAAATTAACGAAACCAAGCTTCTTATAAAACATTTTCGGAAGTTAATAAATTTTGAAAATTAAATTATTAAAAGTATAACAAAAAATAATAACGATTGCAGGCCAATGGGGATCCTTAGTCTACGGTAGCTGGCGAAAGATAGGCCAAACGCAGTTTCTCACGGTAACATATCCCCCACCCTTAAACCTTATTAAAAGCCTTTTATTGGATTATGGTTTTTCATGGCATTCTTTTCCTAGCGCTTTCATAAAACCTTTTCTAGAAACAAAAATTTCTTTTAAACAAGGCAGATGTTACATTAGCTAAATTGCAAATATTTATGCAACATGCTGAACTGTAACAAAAAATTATTTAGTATGTTACAATATGATTTACTATGATGATTATTTTAACTATTTTTTTGGTTTGTTCTGTAGTGTATTCATTTGTTATGGTTTTGAAATTTTTTCATTAAATAATTTTTTAATTTTCACTTACATTTTGCTTCAAATAATAATAATAATGAAAACAGCTAATCTTTTGAAATTTTAAGATATCACTTATTTTAGTCTAATAAAAGATATTTATGAATGTATAAAAGGTTGCGTTGTAAATTACTTAAACATGGCTTCCAAACAACCCCCAAGTTAAAACTAAAGTGTCAGCGTTACAATTTGCATTACGTGGCCACATGTTTTAGAAACCAGCAATTTATCATTATAAATCTGATGGGGAATGACGAGAAATTAGTGTTATGACGCGAAATGAGTACTTTTGCTGCATTCTAAAAGTACCAAGAAAGCATCAAGAAATTTTCATTTTATAAATTTTTTTCCTGTAAATGAAAATTTTACTTGCTTTATTTTTTCTCTGTAAATAAAATTTTTACCATGTTTTGTTGCTTGATTATTGAAATTTTGATATAGCCCTAATATTTTAACCAGCTCTAGACATATTGTAATCTTTTAAATTGTTTAACAATATGTATTTCCTCAAATATTAATTGCATGTTCCAATATGTAATGATTAATTAGTCAATGCATATTCTATGCATATAAGTTAAAGCAAAGACTAATCAAAACAGATTTTAAACTAATGGCTACGCCTGCAATACAAAACATAACACAACCTTAACACTACATAATGCACTGATAATTTGATGTGTTTAAGGTTAATGACAGGTCACAGATAAATTTATATTAATACAAATATGAAATATATTAATATGAATTGGTCTGTGATCTGTCATAAACCTTAAACACATCAAATGTTTATTAACAAAGGTTAAATGAAATCTAAAAACTGATAATTATTATAGCTTTAAATTATCATATAATAATCTAAAACTTTTATTTACAAAATACATTAATATAATTATTAACTAATTGCTACTAGCGTTTACTTATCTACATTGAATAACTTATATTAAATTTACAAAACGAAATGAATTTAATCAAATAAAGTAACCTTAATGTAAAAAAAAACACCTGTTATATGACATCATATGTTAAGCGAAGATCCCTCCGTCTATACCAGTTACATGCCGACGACTCACGGCAAATCATTTTACCTCCTACAAAGTCATAAGAAATTTCCAATTAAACAAGTTTCTCTTATCATCGAAATGGGACTAAATAACTATAATGCATACCTTTCCCCTTTTGTGGAAGGTTTTCTCCCATATAAAATTAAAATTAATGCAATATTAAATTTAAATAATGAATAAATATTTGAAGAAAACTATATTAACATCAAGTGGCATCCACTAATAATTTTTTTAAATGTATTTGAACTTGAGTGGATGAATAAAAAGTATTTGGTTAACAATTGAAAATTTGACCAAGATATATATGTATATATATATATATATATATATATATATATATATATATATATATATATATATATATATATATATATATATATATATATATATAAGGAGAGTGTTAACTAATAGAAGGAATTGAAAAAAATTATAACTTTTTTACACTTCCAATTTTTTATTTATGTTGTTAATAAGAATTTAGAAAAAGTACTTCTTTGGGTTTCCCCACATATCAGACAAAATGTTTTCATTGCCAGTTTCTCTTTATTGTGTTGCAGTTTGCCCTATACTAGAGAGAGATCTGAAGCTAGTTGTTACTTTGTTGAACATGGAATTATATCTGCTGCTGGTTTTTGGAGTGTACACGGTAGCTATGTTTTATAACAATATAGTTTAAACGTATTAGGATAAATATATATAATGAGTTAAGGTTAAAATAAATTGTTAAGCCTCCAGTACTTTATAACTGCTAACAGGGGACATTAAGAAGGTGTTCTATATTAAATATATTCCTAGAATAAGACGATTTCATATTAAGGCAATGTTAGAAATATAAGGGTTTTGTTTTCAAGGTATACCCCCTCTTCTTCCTGCCCTGGATTGTGGTCAAGGCATTCACCATAATATTGCACTTTGTGTTTGTAGCACGACTTGTTCTCGATCGCTCCAACGTCGCCCTCAAACAAACGTTCTATTTATGTAAGTGTTAAAAAGAATTACTATCACTAGAGTACTATACACTAACGCTGATATTTTGTACGATGTAAAACTTAAGACTGTTGCTTCGAGGTGTTACAAGAATTCGTTATCGTTATTCCTGTTGCTTCCTGGTAACAGTTACTTTAAGTCGTTTCTGTTACTTCAGCTGTTTTTGGGTAATGTTACTGTTGTTTCGAGGTGTTACAAGAAGACGTTATTCCTGTTACTTCCTGGTAACAGTTACTTTTAGCCGTTCCTGTTACTTCAGCTGTTTTTGGGTAATGTTACTGTTGTTTCGAGGTGTTACAAGAAGACGTTATTCCTGTTGCTTCCTGGTAACAGTTACTTTTAGCCGTCCTTGTTACTTCAGCTGCTTTTGGGTAATGTTAGTGTTACTTCGAGGTGTTACAAGAACACGTTATTCCTGTTGCTTCCTGGTAATAGTTACTTTTAGCCGTTCTTTTTACTTCAGCTGCTTTTGGATAATGTTAGTGTTACTTCGAGGTGTTACAAGAACACGTTATTCCTGTTGCTTCTTGGTAACAGTTACTTTTAGCCGTTCTTTTTACTTCAGCTGCTTTTGGGTAATGTTAGTGTTACTTCGAGGTGTTACAAGAACACGTTATTCCTGTTGCTTCCTGGTAATAGTTACTTTTAGCTGTTCTTGTTACTTCAGCTGCTTTTGGGTAATGTTAGTGTTACTTCGAGGTGTTACAAGAACACGTTATTAACGTTGCTTCCTGGTAACAGTTACTTTTAGCCGTTCTTGTTACTTCAGCTGCTTTTGGGTAATGTTAGTGTTACTTCGAGGTGTTACAAGAACACGTTATTTCTGTTGCTTCCTGGTAATAGTTACTTTTAGCTGTTCTTTTTACTTCAGCTGCTTTTGGGTAATGTTAGTGTTACTTCGAGGTGTTACAAGAACACGTTATTCCTGTTGCTTCCTGGTAACAGTTACTTTTAGCCGTTCTTGTTACTTCAGCTGCTTTTGGGTAATGTTAGTGTTACTTCGAGGTGTTACAAGAACACGTTATTCCTGTTGCTTCCTGGTAACAGTTACTTTTAGCTGTTCTTTTTACTTCAGCTGCTTTTGGGTAATGTTAGTGTTACTTCGAGGTGTTACAAGAACACGTTATTCCTGTTGCTTCCTGGTAATAGTTACTTTTAGCTGTTCTTGTTACTTCAGCTGCTTTTGGGTAATGTTAGTGTTACTTCGAGGTGTTACAAGAACACGTTATTAACGTTGCTTCCTGGTAACAGTTACTTTTAGCCGTTCTTGTTACTTCAGCTGCTTTTGGGTAATGTTAGTGTTACTTCGAGGTGTTACAAGAACACGTTATTTCTGTTGCTTCCTGGTAATAGTTACTTTTAGCTGTTCTTTTTACTTCAGCTGCTTTTGGGTAATGTTAGTGTTACTTCGAGGTGTTACAAGAACACGTTATTCCTGTTGCTTCCTGGTAACAGTTACTTTTAGCCGTTCTTGTTACTTCAGCTGCTTTTGGGTAATGTTAGTGTTACTTCGAGGTGTTACAAGAACACGTTATTCTTGTTGCTTCCTGGTAACAGTTACTTTTAGCTGTTCTTTTTACTTCAGCTGCTTTTGGGTAATGTTAGTGTTACTTCGAGGTGTTACAAGAACACGTTATTCCTGTTGCTTCCTGGTAATAGTTACTTTTAGCTGTTCTTTTTACTTCAGCTGCTTTTGGGTAATGTTAGTGTTACTTCGAGGTGTTACAAGAACACGTTATTCCTGTTGCTTCCTGGTAATAGTTACTTTTAGCTGTTCTTTTTACTTCAGCTGCTTTTGGGTAATGTTAGTGTTACTTCGAGGTGTTACAAGAACACATTATTCCTGTTGCTTCCTGGTAATAGTTACTTTTAGCTGTTCTTTTTACTTCAGCTGCTTTTGGGTAATGTTAGTGTTACTTCGAGGTGTTACAAGAACACGTTATTCCTGTTGCTTCCTGGTAACAGTTACTTTTAGCCGTTTCTGTTACTTCAGCTGTTTTTGGGTAATGTTACTGCGGCTTCGAGGTGTTACAAGAACACGTTATTCCTGTTGCTTCCTGGTAACAGTTACTTTTAGCCGTTCCTGTTACTTCACCTTTTTTTGGGTAATGTTACTGTTGCTTTGAGGTGTTACAAGAAAACATTATTCCTGTTGCTTCCTGGTAACAGTTACTTTTAGTCGTTTCTGTTACTTCAGCTTTTTTTGGGTAATGTTAATGTTACTTCGAGGTGTTACAAGAACACGTTATTCCGTTTGCTTCCTGGTAACAGTTACTTTTAGCCGTTCCTGTTATTTCATCTGTTTTTGTGTAATGTTACTGTTGCTTCGAGGTGTTACAAGAAGACGTTATTCCTGTTGCTTCCTGGTAACAGTTACTTTTAGCCGTTCCTGTTACTTCAGCTGTTTTTGTAAGGAAAAGTTATGTAAACCAGGTCATTTTATCTTTTAGTTTGCGAATCAATTCTTTAATGAAATAGAGATAATAGTTTTAAGGAGTTAGGCCCAACATTTTAACAATTTTTATTGCTAAAATAATAGCTGACGAGGCAAATCTAGTAAAATTACGTTAGTTGTGTTAAAACGAAAGTCAGTATTATTTTAACAATTTTTCGAATAAATAGGAAGTTTCTTAGAAACAACATTATTACAAGAACAACGCACTGGCTATTGATACATAAATTTGAGTCTTTTGTTATACAATAACAACTTTGTATGTTTTTATAAAGTACAAATTCTATTTATCGCGAGTATT
>JBAIZL010000005.1:57296430-57328930 GCA_036971475.1 Prosapia bicincta
TATATAAGGGGGTTAGCTTTCCCCCCTTAATAAATAAAAAGCGCACTCTTGCTCAGGGTAAATTTTGAAGTAGGGGCCAGTGGAACTTCAATCCAACTTTTTAGGCTAGCCTTGGTTGATAATAAAGAATATACTATAATACCGATATTTACAGCCAAGATTAAACTAAATTCTGGACGTATGGACAAAAATTTTGAAACTTTTATTCAGTTTCTTTTTTGTCTCATTTTATCTGTCCAAAACCTGCTATTCAACTACTTCAATGAACTTCACATTTTTCAATTACTGCTATTAGTTTTTGATAGAATGACTTATATATATATATATATATATATATTTTAAAACAACATAGGTCATTCAAAACAAGAATATTTATTAATTTATATTCAAAGCTTTTCGTTGGTAAACAGTACCATCATCATCAGGAATGAAAAATACAATAATGCAAGCTATGTTTAACATATGTTAAATTAGAAATAGAATTGTTGCTAAATTTATACAAATTGCCAATTTTATTTTGATGCTGTAACATTATAGACATTGAATATAGTATCAAATTTAGAATGTATTTGTATTTGTTCTTTTAATAATTTATTATTATTGTATTTATATATTTCAAATGCTTCATATATATTCATTCTTAATCCTTTATTAATTTCTTTTATAAGTTTCATATTTTCAATATTTAGAAATTGGTGCTTATTATTAATACAATGATTTGCAAAATTTGATTTATATATTTCTGGATTTATATAGGCATTCAAATGTACTTTATATCTTTCTTTAAATTTTTTCTTGGTTTGACCTATATAAGCTTTTTACAGTTTTCGCATTCTAATTTATAAACACCACCCATTTCATGCATATTGCCCTTTTTCATATAGCTTGTATTATTGTATTTTTCATTCCTGATGATGTTGGTACTGTTTACCAACGAAAAGCTTTAAATATAAAATAATAAATATTCTTGTATTTGAATAACCTATGTTGTTATAAATTATTAAACAAGAAAACATATTATATATATATATATATATATATATATTTGTTTATATATATTTATTGATTTATTTATATACATATAATACACATATATTTTTGTAAATCTTTGCAACACTGTTTTCTTGTAATAAGTTACCACTTACTCTGTACTTAAACAACAATCTTACTTTGCACAATGTAAGGTTTTTGTTTAAATACATTATATATATATATATATATATATATATATATATATTGTTCAAATTTTCAATCGTTAATAAAATACTTTTTATTCATTCACTCAAGTTCAAATACATTTTTTAAACTTGTAGTGAACGAAAATTGATGTTTATACAGGTTTTGCAAATATTAAATCATTAATTACGTTTAATAATTTATTACTTTAGTTTTATTTGAAAGGAAATAATTTTTACGAAAGGGGTAAGATATGCATTTTTCGTCCCACTTGGGTTAAAATAAGTGATAGCATATGACTTCATAAAACAGCTGATTTTATTTTATAGATGTTACTTTATGTATAATAATTGCAATTATTTAATAAAAAGTAACTGAAATAAACTTTTTATTTATTGATTTACGTAGGAATTGATTTTAAATACTTTTGTTTATATTAATTGTTTATTCCTAATTGCTTGGTAGAGATGTTTCAGGGTAGGTTTTATTAAAATTATCAACAAAATAAAAAGAATTAAAGTATAGTCATGTTTTTTTTTTTTGAATATTTGACCCTAAATGGAAAAGTTGGGTTAGGTTAAGCTACTTCCATACGTAGCATTTAGTACAATTACCAATTTAGTGTACATTTATTACACGTATAGACATAATAGTAGAAGAAGTACAAAAATATATTTTCGTCTCAATATGAAGTAGAGAAGAATATGGTGAAAACTAGAAATGTAAAATACGGTTTTACACATAATTTGGCTTACATCGGAACGGAGTTTACATCTATTTCGCACACTTGCGTGCGTACACACCCAACGCTAGAAATATTGTACGCGTATACAAACAATAATATAGATTTATTTGCTGGCCTGTATTGCCGACAGTTATGAATTGCGCTACACCCTACACATCCGCACGCGCACGCGCTCACAGGCTACAGCTTTACTCTCAGACTAGTTATCCGCCTGGATTCTCACGGGGTGGACGTGGTTGGAAGCGACCCTCTTGTAAGGCAGCACATAAGTGGCTCTCTAACGGTGTTTTTTTCAAGAAATAAAGTTATTGAAGATGTGTTTAGTCAAAGATCTAATAGTGTTTTATGGTAAGTGATAACATAATGAAATATGTAATTAGGTTACAATTGTTATAGAATTTTTACGTATACGTGATCACATGTAAAAAATAACCCCTTAGTAAATACTAATTATGCTATTTGCATAAACTATTTGAATGACGTGTTAAATATATAACTAAACTGTAACTGTAGAATAGGTCTAAGTATCTTATTCGTAACATTTACCAAGAAAGAAATTAAGTTTTTGTGTAACGTAAATACTAAATTTAGAACGAATTTTAAATAGCAAAATTAACATATTTACAATTTTTTATTTTTGTAACGAAATATTGATAATGTAGGACACAAAAAAATATTCTAAAAATAACAAGTATTTATGATAGATTTGCAAAATAAAAAATTTGTAACACGTTAAATATTATTGTTCTAATAATATCAATAGTGAAATGCTCTGGGTTTTTATATCTTTTGAGAAAGACTTGATTATCAGTTTTCAAAGCAGTGTTCAGGCCCTTTGTTTACGTTCATTGCTATACAGCACACCTTTTCAAATCCTCATTTACACAAGTGGAATGGAAATGCGATCGACTTGTGCCTGCGTATATGCTATTCGTTATTTAAAGCTATTCGCTGTACCTGATTTACAAATGTATAAGTGGCTTCGGTCATTGATTCACTCCTATTACCTCGATTTTATATAAACGTTTGATCACTCATTTAACAAAGCTTAGACAATAACACAAATAAAATCAAATTATTTTACAATTGTTTAAAAA
The DNA here is from genome assembly GCA_036971475.1 of Prosapia bicincta. NCBI lineage: Eukaryota > Metazoa > Arthropoda > Insecta > Hemiptera > Cercopidae > Prosapia > Prosapia bicincta. The sequence goes on from JBAIZL010000005.1 coordinate 57,299,449, forward strand.
TATTTTTTTAATTTTCGTTTTATGTAAAGACTACTTTCTATATTATTATATAGTCATGCAATATTTCCAATAAGGGAATACCCGATATCCATTGGAAGACAGTGGTGTTCATTTATTTAGCTCACTTTCATTACCGGATTCCAGGATTACGCTGTACCTAAATTGCCTACTCAGCACCGTATTAAGTTTGTAGTGTATACAGGCATACAGTTTTAGCTACATCACATATTTGTCGTTGAAGCACTGACTTTCTGATTGTCAATACGTACATGAAATTGGTTGAAAACACACAAACACACGCGCGCGCGCCCGCATACACAGATGCTGTTTTTGAGTCGTTTGGAAATAAAATGAAAGTAAATTGAGCTAAATAGAAGTACTACATCTTTTGTTAAAATTGCAATGAGAGCAATATTTTGAAAAATCCTCGTAGGAAATTTAATATGACTGATGTTAATAAATTTAAATACTAATTAACAATAGTTATAAAAAATTTAGCTGCAACAATAGTTACAAAAATGTTTGAGCTAACCAGTTTTATTTTTCGTCAAAATATTTTAAACGCGAGTGAAAAAATGCATTACTTTAAATTAGATTGATTATTTTATCACCTAAAAATCTTCTAATTGAATAATTAAAAAACTTACGTAAATTCACTCTTTGTGTAAAAGGTTATCTGTCACTTCGCTCGTTTAAAATGTCTTGTGCTTACGTACAGCATCCTGATTATTTTATAGAGTTTTAAACTATAGTAAATTTTTGTTTTCAGCTCCTCTTGTTGCGCGTATCTTATCGAAATCTTTACCATTCTTCTACACAATAGGCTTAAGATAGTGACTATCAGATCTAGGTGGCCAGTTTTTGTTCAATCAAATTTGACATTAAAGTAGCTTTAAATTTTTACGTTTCGCTAAAACTGTTCGGGCAAACCTTCTAGTACAAAAACCATTTAATGTTCCGTTACTAATGGAGCGTTTTGTCAAAATCCGAGAATATTTTTCGAAAAGTTTCCTATCTACACGTAGTTTTTCAATAATGATACCACAAACATACAAACACCTACATTGCAAGCGGCTTTCTACCGTAAAATGTGGATTTAAAATGGCAATTGTTTAGAATACTTTTCATTCCCTCCCTAGAAAGTGTTGCTCTTCAGAAAATAAAATTGTATTCACATAATTTCAGTTATCTTGAAGGCTGTGACAACAATTTAGACGCAGTGCAAGGTCGAGAAGTAGTAAATTCCGAACGTACTGAAAGTGGAGCGGTTAGGCATTCCCCACACTGCTTTCTGCGGCGAACCAATGCCATTTGAATTTCGTCTGCCATTAAGTCCCGAGATACACTGAGCTTGCTAAATTACATTTCCCTCGTCAAGGACCGAAGTTCTCATCTTTTAACTGAACAGTTGTACGAAAATATTGAAAATCCGAGGCATAGCTTTACGGGTTTGGAATCCTATTAGGAAAGCTTTTCATCGAACGCAGACAATGGCTTTTCATTGAAATATTTAGAAATAAAAATTATGTCCTCTCAATTTCTACACTGATCATTAATAAACTGAAATATCATTTTTAGAATGTAGAACATAATCACTTCTGTTTCATACTCAGCACACTATGGACTGTGTACAAATCTAAGAGTGTATAAAGTATTAAAACTCTTTAGAGAAAATACTATTATTGTCAAACAGCTGTTGATTTTGCCACATTTTTTTTTTTATTAACTTGGGAGCGGGTTTAAACTGCCCGAAGCACCGCTACCTTAGGTATATTGTACTTACCTTCCTGATCTAGTCAAAGAGCCCCTCCCCTCTTACCAGGTTAAGAAGTTTCCTGACTAGTGTTTTACCTTCAGCATCCTCTTCCAGAGCTGAGCTATCACCTAAGAGGTTGAAGTGCCTCTCGGCAAGTGCTTCACATCAATAAATGATGTGTGTGGCGGTCTCCAGTTCTTGTCCGCATAATCTGCACACTGGTTCATCTTTGAAGATACCCGTATTATGCAGATGTTTCCTTAGTCCACAGTGTCCTGTGAGTAGACCTGTGGCTATCCTCAATTCCTGCCTAGAAAGATAGATGAGACTCTCCTGCAGCCCCAAGGAGCTGTTTAAAAGGCTTCGCAGTTACTGATTTTATAATGGTTTAATAGTTTTCGTAGCTACTGGCTCCTTAGTGGTTTAAAATGTTTCGCAGTTACTGATTTTATAATGGTTTAATAGTTTTCGTAGCTACTGGCTCCTTAGTGGTTTAAAATGTTACGTCGTTACTGGTTTTGTAGTGGCTTGAAAGGTTTTCCAGCTACACTGCTGGATAGATACGTCCGTAATATCCGTTCTTCAAAACCGTTGTATTTAAAGTAGGGCGCATCCCAGCTACCCTCTGTTGTAATTAGTTACTCTTGAAGTATCTCAACTGCGCTTCTCTCTATCTACAAAATATATTTACAAAAAGTTTGCTTTATCTGGTATCAAATTACCATTTATATGGTTGGCTTTGAATTAAAGAAGGTAAAAGGACAGAGATAGTTATAGAAAGAGAGAAATAGATAGATAGATAGATAGAGAGAGAGAGAGAGAGAGAGAAATAGATAGAGAATGTACCTTTAATGCAGCTCTCGTACATTTATCGAGTTGAAATAAATAGCAATGGTGAATCTCTCAATACCGAAGTACGTATCTTTACCATTAGAAAATGCATTAAGATTTACTGAAAGCATTTCAAGAGACAGAGACAAGCTCAAGCCAATTAATAGAGACAGTCAAGCTAAGAAATCTGTATAAATAGAGAAACATATTTCTGATATAAAAAATAATGACGTTTCTCAATTATGAAATGCAAAAAATTAATTGCAAGGGTTTATTTAATAATAATAAGCGTTCAGGTATAATTTTTAAAACTAAATAATCATAGTATAGGTTACAAGAGAAATGAAACATATCGCCAAATCAGAAGGATTCTAGACATCTTAGAATTAAAATATTTGTTTCGAGAAGGAAAGTAAACGTCAAAAGATGAGAAACTATATGACGTGTGCTTTTGTAATTTATTGCGTCTTAGGAATGTTTAAATAGAGTAGTAAGTTGAACAGGCCACCAAAACAGTTTCTGTCATATAATGTGAAATGTGAAAAAAATCATTAGGATTCTAATACTATTATTTATTTTCTATGTAAAATAATGTTTTCTCTGGTGAAAAAACTAATTGGGTTAGCATCGATGAACAAAACTAGTGGAAAGCAAAAAATATGATTAAAAAATTTTAAATAACCAAAGACATAAAACATAAAAATGAAAAATAGATGTAACACCCAATAAAATAGTAACAAAGAAATATGTATCGTTAACAAGAGTAACCAAACATGTATAATTAAATAAATAATTAACAATAAATACATAAGAATAAATATTTTCTAGTAAATATATAATAACGAATATTTATCTAAATATATGACAATAAATAATATATATATATATATATGTGTGTGTGTGTGTGTGTGTGTGTGTGTGTGTGTGTGTGTGTGTGTGTGTGTGTGTGTGTGTGTGTGTGTGTGTGTGTGTGTGTGTGTGTGTGTGTGAGTGTGTGTGTGTGGTGTGAGTGTGTGTGTGCGTGTGTGTGTATGGGTGATTGTGTGTGTGTGTGTGTGTGTGTGCGTGCGTGTGTGTGTTGGTGAGAGTGTGTATGTATGTGTGTGTGGGTGAGTGTGTGTGTGTGTGTGAGTGTGTGTGTGTGTGTGTGTGTGTGTGTGTGTAAGTGTAAGTGTGTGTGTGTGTGTGTGAGTGTGTGTGTTTGTGTGCGTGTGTGGGGGGGGTGAGTGTGTGTGTGTGTGTGTGTGTGTGTGTGTGTGTGCGCGTGTGTGGTGTGTGTGGTGTGTGTGTGTGTGTGTGTGCGCGTGTATGTGTGTGTGTGTGTGTGTGTGGGTGTGTGTGTGTGTTTGTATGTGTGGGTGAGAGTGTGTGTGTGTGTGTGTGTGGTGTGTATGTGTGTGTGTGTGTGTGTGTGTGTGTGTGTGTGTGTGTGTGGTGTATGTGTGTGTGTGTGTGTGTGTGTGTGTGTGTGTGTGTGTGTGTGTGTGTGTGTGTGTGTGTGTGTGTGTGTGTGTGTGTGTGTGTGTGTGTGTGTGTGTGTGTGTGTGTGTGTGTGTGTAAATATATGCTAAATGATCAATCTAATTGGTAACGAGAGTAGAAAATGGAAGGGATAAACAAACATTAAGAGAAATAAAATACACAAGTTACAACCTTCTCCAAATATATCTGGAATAGCTTTTCTATCGATAAATCGGTATTATCAAGAAATACAACGAGAGGATGTATTTTCTTCATGGCATTATTGAAAATAAATGTGAGAAAACTAGCACAAGGTGAGCTCTTGGACTACAAGAACAGTTGAGTGGAAAACATCTACAGCGCTCATCGAGAGACCATATAGTAGATCATTGAGTAAATTAGTAAATGAAAAAAATAATATAGACAAGTAACATCAAGTCAGAAAAAATGTTTGGGTACAAGAGACAGTTGGATGTATTAAGTTAGGTTAAAATGACGATGTTAAGATAAGCTGACCATTTAGAGAGAAAAAAGTCAAGAAAATCCTTAAAATAGGAAGAAGACAATAAATAGAAAGACACGCCTGGGGGCGAGGAAACGGTCGAATGGAATACCTTGGAGCTGGTAAATCAGTGATACTGACGTTTGGAGGGCATGTGGAAATGCTGTGAGCACGGAAATGCTAGGAATTTCAAACGTTCAATCGATACCCATTTGTGACCTTGAACCTAGACCTACAGGTCTCAGCAGCTTTAGGCCTTGTTGCTGGCTTTGGGAATGCCTTGTTTTATCTGTACGGCGGTGTTGCGTTCAATTAAACCCATATTCCTCAGAAGCGTTACATTTTGTTATAGAAGGAATATTAATAATTCAATTACAAATTTACTAGCGTAATTTTAGATGAGTTTGTAATTCACTCGTGCTATTAACAAGTTGTAGTTAAATACTAAAAATATTACACGTAATTTAAAAAAGTGTCATCTGTGTTATCCATTAATTGTTTTAACTTCCATGTATATAAAATCCAAAAATAGCAAATGCCATTATTATAATGGTCTTACATCTCAACAAAAGAAAATAATGTACCCGAATATATAAAAATATTCCTAACAGAAGTGAAGATGAGTATATTAAGAATTTTGCAAATTACCTTTAAATTTTTTCACCGTGCTAATAAAGCTCTGTGAGGATATTTCAGTTATGTGTGGTCTAGTAGATAGAGCAATTTACTACTAAGTTAAAGATTTTGGCTTCGTTTTCGCTAGTACCAAAGACTTTTTCTGTACTTTTTCAGCCATCAGATCTACACGTCTATGAAAATGAGTACCAAGTGTCAAACATAGGGTAACAAAATTAACAGTTGAAGCGTATGCAGGTGTAACATGGATTGAATACAGTATGGTCCAAGTAAGTCAGCTAAATCCAGGCTCTCCTACATGGAATAAAAAGGAGCCAATACTATTATATAATGAATCATTTGCATTTGCAGACTTTTAACTTCTAAGGTTTATCGCACACATTATCAAGCAGTTAAAATATATTGCTTTGTAAAAATATTTCTTTTATTTTAAAACTTTGATCACGTGAAATTTATAACAATGGAAATAAAAAAGGAAACACTTAGGAAGGGCGCACAGATTGGCGACTCGCTCAGGTCGTAACACACAGATCCCTGCTGGCGTGGTACTTGCATAAGAATGGGGTGTATTATTCACGTTAAGGTCGATGTAAACTCATGAACAGCGTGGTAAGTAAATGTGAATACATTATCATTGGGACGGTTTGGGTGTGGAGTGCGACGCTGTTCGTACAAATAACGGAAAAATTATTTAAGTAGTATTTCATTTATAATAATAAAATATATTGTTGGTCTTTATTATTATGAAATAAGTAGTCTGTTATGTTCATACGAGATTCATATATTTATGTGTATGTATAGTGAATTACTTATTAAATTTTCTTGGTAAAATTGTTTTTCATTTATTTTCTTTTTAAAAATATTTGAGAGGTTACCATGTCATCGAACGTTTTTGTTTACTGCCGATGAGAACAATTGCAAGAGAAGGCTTCTAGAAATACATTCTACCCTACTCAAGATAATAGGGCTTTCACTCTTGCATCAGGGCGTGGCTGTGTACATTGTTCCATTGTCTATGCTTTTAATAATTGTGATGTGTTTTGTATTAGTTTGCACCTATTTGTTTATCATTTTATCTCTTGACTTCGTGTATATCTAGACTTTCTTATTTTGATCTTAATTCATTTATGTGTTTCTTATTGAATTTTATGTTAATAATATCTGAAAGGTTTTAATGCTGTTTTGGATAAGTGTGCGACTAAATTGGATTTATATGTGTGACTTTATGTATCTATTAAGGTGTTATTTATATCTTTCGTTTAGCGATTTTTTTTGGCCTGTATAGTACATGTACAACAAGTGGATTTAGGTTGAGTAGGTTTTGTTTCGCTAAGTTATTTATTTTTATAATAACTACGTTGACAGTTTTTAAAGTTCATCTGTAATCATTTTAAACACTATTTAAATAATATTATTTTCAAAATAAATTTTTCTCATTATCTGTTTTGTTTTGTTGTTTAAAATATAATGTTTCTTTCTTTTCCCTTTTCTTATTATTATTGGGTTATTAAAGTGTTCTATATAATAATGCACTTCTTGTGCATCGTAATACTAAATAATTATCGTGCGTTGTATTTCGTACAATAATCTTGTGATTAGGTGGATGGTTTGACTGATTTATCTTCATTTTTGTGTTGGTTTTACCAACGTATGCGTAGGTACAGGTCATTAAAGATTATTTTAGTTATATTTTATTAAAGAATTACATTTAATATAAATAACGTAACATAACCTATGCGTTAAAACAGCTGTTCTACCACATTTACGTGTAACATATAATCAGCTGCTTTATGAAATTATATGCTATCAATTATTTTGAAATAAATAGAATGAAATAACTATGTTCCATAACTTGCCCCTTTTATTAATTTTTTTTTGTTCAATGTAAAACTAAAATTTATTAATTACATAATATTTGAGAAAACTGTATTAATATCGAATTTCATCCGCTTCAAGTTAAAAAAAAATATTTGAAGTTGAATGGATGAATAAAAAGTATTTTTTTAACGAATAAAATTTGAAAAGACACACACACACACACACACGCACAATATATATATATATATATATATATATATATATATATATATATATATATATATATAAAATACGTTTTCTTGTTTAATAATTTAAAACAACATAGGTTATTCAAATAGAAGAATATTTATTAATTTATATTCAAAGCTTTTCATTGGTAAACAGTACCAACATCATCAGGAATGAAAATTACAATCATGATATATATATATATATATATATATATATATATATATATATATATATATATATATATAGAGAGAGAGAGAGAGAGAGAGAGAGAGGGAAAGAGAGAGAGAGACAGAGTGAGAGAGAGAGTGAACTAATAGAAAGAATTGAAAAATAGATATTCAGTGGGTCGGGCCCATAAGAGTGTAATTCCTTTGAACAATGTACTTAATAACGGGTTAATTGAATTTCGTTAATTTTTACAATAATTAGGTCATTTATGATAACATACGTATATCCAGCAAGTTATCTTCACAAGCTAAAGAGTTCGTGCACAGACAGTTTTCTCAGAAATTACCAAGTTTTAGCGCAACAGCTGTGTTCGATTGTTCATTTTGTCGCGAGTTCTTGTACGAAATGAAAATTCTTCTAACTTCAGTTTTATATGAAAGGTCATACACTTGAACATTTCGTTATTAGTGCAGTATTCCTCTTTAATAAAGTTTAACTGATGAAATTGTTTTGCCCTTAAGCATAAATTAGATTTGAATATTTATTGCAGTAATTGAAACTTGTAGTGATCCATACTGAGTATAACAAAAACTTATAATAGTCTAACAATTAGGTTAGATTATATAAGTTTATAGTGGTAATACGTTCCAATGTTCCAGGCATCTCTATAAGTAACACTATACCCATTCAGGCATGATTTTTGTAACTACATTAAATGCACTTTTTTCTACACATTTTATGAATAAAACCTAGACTATATTTTATTTCAACCTAAAAATAAAAATGACTATTGATAAAATTTATTATATATTTTAAACATTTTATGAGTTTTAAACTAAATGAAATTTAAATTTATTTCCAACACATTTCAAAGCCATTTATGTACAATTATGCCTCCCTGCGCGAGCCCGTTCATCAAACACAAACGAACATCGAGACGTAAGATTGGTTTCCAATCGAGAGTGTAATGATCGAGCCCGTTCATCTAAAACAAACGAACATCGAGACGTAAGATTGGTTTCCAATCTAGAGCGTAATGCTCAAGCCTGTTCATCTGAGAGAAACGAACATCGAGAGCAAAATTGGTTTTCATTTCATTTGATAGTCGAACGACTACTATAAGTCAGCTATTATTATGTTAATAAAATACTAAATTTAAGCGGTACGAGTTCGCTGGGTCAGCTAGTATATTATAAATCTATAGATATTATATTATATATATATATATATATATATATATATATATATATATATATATATATATGCTGATACGTAATCCTTTACGGATGGAAAAATATGATGAATAGTTATTATCTGGAGTACATCCGTTCATTCTGCAGTGCATAAAATCGCAGTTCCGACGTTTCGTTAGAATCTCATCTAGCATTGACGACGATGAACTGTGATTTTATGCACTGCAGAATGAACGGATGTACTCCAGATAATAACTATTCATCATATATATATATATATATATATATATACACACACACTTTGTAACACTCTTTTCTTGTATTCACTTATCTTTTACACTTTAATGTACTTAAAAAACTACATGTATAAACTGTGTATATATACCAAGTAAGATTCTTGTTTAAGTACATTATAGTGTAAGTGATATATATATATATATATATATATATATATATATATATAAATAAATAAATAAATAAATAAATATATATATATATATATATATATATATATATATATATATATATATATATATATATATATATATATATATATATATATATATATATATAGACTATATATTATAACAAAAACGTATGAGGCATACAGTATGATTTTAGTATCAAAAATAATAATAATAATCTGTACAAATATTAAGAAAGGAGTGACCAAGAACAGTTTACTAAAGCACCGATATAGAGGACTTAACTATATTTCTATTTCAGGGGTAGCCAAAAATGTGCTGGGGAACCTATTGACAAAAGAAGGGTCTAAGTATTTTAATAATAAGTATTCCAAGTGACAAGAATAACCTGGGAAAGTAACACTGTACCGTTTGGAAAACTATTTGTAAAATCCGTGTGGGAATCAACGAGTTACCTGAAATACGTAAGGGAGGATATTATGCAGGTTCTTAAAAACTAAAACCATCGGGTAAAAGACTAAGTTTTCAGGAAACTCTAGAGGAGTGCAGACGTATTAAAGGGGAGGGGCAAAGTCGTAAGCAATGTTTTAAAGAGGGAATAATGGTTTAGAAGAGTTAAAGGAATTGTTAGTTATTTGTGTGTAAGATTTAAAAGTGCGACGGGAATGAATTAGGTAGATAGTAAAGAAAATAGGGAAGTACGTTAATTATGTGTAAACGTGCAGTGAAGCAGTAAACGCAACGGTCAGGATTCCAGGTACTCGAAAATAAGTAAAATCTTTCTTACATTAAATTTAGCTAACAGAGCTTTATAAATTAGTTAATTGAGAACAAATTTAATTTTATTGTACTTATAAAAATTAATCTAATTTTTTCACCACTTTCTAATTTATAGAAGGATCCCGTATTAACGGTCCGACAGAAAGAGCAAATTAACACTGTAATTATTAAACCTTATTGTATTAAACCTAAAGCCTCAAGAGTTCACGTTTTTAGTAACTGTAGAATTAGTTAAGCAATCAGTCTTTGTCACTGCATCGTATTAATGTAATTTGGTATAATTTGTAACAATTGGATGTCAGATAAATAAATGTAAGTGATGTTAAATTTATATGATTGTTCTATATTTAGAAATCTGAAGGTGAAACTATAGAAACGTAAAATAAAGGGGAATTATTTTAAATAAGTTAGGTTATAATGTATATATATATATATATATATATATATATATATATATATATATATATATATACACTTTATAACACTCTTTTCTTGTATTCACTTATCTTTTACACTTTAATGTACTTAAAAAAATACATGTATAAACTGTATATATGTACCAAGTAAGATTCTTGTTTAAGTATATTATAGTATAAGTGATATATATATATATATATATATATATATATATATATATATATATATATTATAACATAAACATATGAGGCATACTGTATGATTTTAGTATCAAAAATAATAATAATAATCTGTACAAATATTAAGAAAGGAGTGACCAAGAACAGTTTACTAAAGTACCGATATAGAGGACTTAACTATTGTTCTATTTCAGGGGTAGCCAAAAATGTGCTGGGGAACCTATTGACAAAAGAAGGGTCTAAGTATTTTAGTAATAAGTATTCCAAGTGACAAGAATAACCTGGGAAAGTAACACTGTACCGTTTGGAAAACTATTTGTAAAAGCTGTGTGGGAATCAACGAGTTACCTGAAATACGTAAGGGAGGATATTATGCAGGTTCTTAAAAACTAAAACCATAGGGTAAAAGTCTAAGTATTTAGGGAACTTCAAAAGAGTAAAGACGTATTAAAGGGGAGGGGCAAAGTCGTAAGCAATGTTTTAAAGAGGGAATAATGGTTTAGAAGAGTTAAAGGAATTGTTAGTTATTTGTGTGTAAGATTTAAAAGTGCGACGTGAATGAATTAGGTAGATAGTAAAGAAAATAGGGAAGTACGTTAATTATGTGTAAGTGCAGTGAAGCAATAAACGCAAAGGTCAGGATTCCAGGTACTCGAAAATAAGTAAAATCTTTCTTACATTAAATTTAGCTAACAGAGCTTTATAAATTAGTTAATTGAGAACAAATTTAATGTAATTGTAATTATAAAAATTAATTTAGTTTTTTCACTACTTTCTAATTTGTAGAAGATTCCGTTTTAACGACCCGAGAGAAAGAGCAAATTAACACTGTAATTTTTAAACTTTATTGTATTAAACCTAAAGCCTCAAGAGTTCACGTTTTTAGTAACTGTAGAATTAGTTAAGCAATCAGTCTTTGTCACTGCATCGTATTAATGTAATTTGGTATAATTTGTAACAATTGGATGTCAGATAAATAAATGTAAGTGATGTTAAATTTATATGATTGTTCTATATTTAGAAATCTGAAGGTGAAACTATAGAAACGTAAAATAAAGGGGAATTATTTTAAATAAGTTAGGTTATAATGTATATATATATATATATATATATATATATATATATATATATATATATATAACATTTTATAAGTTATATGTATAACGTTTATGATAACGTTTTAGGTTTGTGTTCGGTTGTTTATTAATATTTTGAGTCTTACAGTTTTGTTTCATTCATATTATTATAGTTACAATAACTTTAATTGATGCTTTAGAGATACCTTCCATTAAGCAGAAAGACTTAGCTTTAAAGCATCTATGCTATTATTTGCAGGTAACTTTAACAAAGCAGAAAGACTTAGCATTAAAGCATCTATGCTATTATTTGCAGGTAACTTTAACAAAGCAGAAAGACTTAGCTTTAAAGCATCTATGCTATTATTTGCAGGTAACTTTAACAAAGCAGAAAGACTTAGCTTTAAAGCATCTATGCTATTATTTGCAGGTAACTTTAACAAAGCAGAAAGACTTAGCATTAAAGCATCTATGCTATTATTTGCAGGTAACTTTAACAAAGCAGAAAGACTTAGCTTTAAAGCATCTATGCTATTATTTGCAGGTAACTTTAACAAAGCAGAAAGACTTAGCTTTAAAGCATCTATGCTATTATTTGCAGGTAACTTTAACAAAGCAGAAAGACTTAGCATTAAAGCATCTATGCTATTATTTGCAGGTAACTTTAACAAAGCAGAAAGACTTAGCATTAAAGCATCTATGCTATTATTTGCAGGTAACTTTAACAAAGCAGAAAGGCTTAGCTTTAAAGCATCTATGCTATTATTTGCAGGTAACTTTAACAAAGCAGAAAGACTTAGCTTTAAAGCATCTATGCTATTATTTGCAGGTAACTTTAACAAAGCAGAAAGACTTAGCTTTAAAGCATCTATGCTATTATTTTCAGGTAACTTTAACAAAGAAGAAAGACTTAGCTTTAAAGCATCTATGCTATTATTTGCAGGTAACTTTAACAAAGCAGAAAGACTTAGCTTTAAAGCATCTATGCTATTATTTGCAGGTAACTTTAACAAAGCAGAAAGACTTAGCTTTAAAGCATCTATGCTATTATTTGCAGGTAACTTTAACAAAGAAGAAAGACTTAGCTTTAAAGCATCTATGCTATTATTTGCAGGTAACTTTAACAAAGCAGAAAGACTTAGCTTTAAAGCATCTATGCTATTATTTGCAGGTAACTTTAACAAAGCAGAAAGACTTAGCTTTAAAGCATCTATGCTATTATTTGCAGGTAACTTTAACAAAGCAGAAAGACTTAGCTTTAAAGCATCTATGCTATTATTTGCAGGTAACTTTAACACTTAAAATATCTTATGTACAAGTGTTAGTGGTCCATGTAGTGCAATGCTTGGATCTCCCAAACCAATCTAAACACCAAAGCTTTGAGTGTAAACCAATCGGTTTGATTTAGCGCCTTGTATGTTACAAAGGATACCTTGTTAAGTATGTGGCTTTGTGGTTTTAGATCCAGTGATGGAGGAAGTTGACTAAGGAGGTATTCACAATGCCTGTGGGAGGACGTGTGGCTGGGAAGGTGGGCTTCAGCAACTATGTGAGAGACGGTAAGGCAATGTGCATTCCGTCGCTATTTTATCAAGTTTTCAAACTAACTTATTTAAGAAAAAAAACTACTTCTTAAATTTAATAAACCCTAGTATTTTCATATCTATTGTCCTTAAGTTACGTAAATTTGAAATTAAAATATTTAGTACCATTAAATTAAAAAAAAAGAATACCTTTTTTCTATAGGGGATTTCGTTGATAAATTCAAAATGTTTATTTAAAATAGGTGTATCTAATACACACCTTTTTCTACGTTCAGTAATTTAGAACCATATATCTTCATAATTATCGGTATCCAAAAATGTAATTACTCGAAAAGTAGGCAGTACTAAAAACAAGGAAAAAATAATAAAACCTAGTACTTATGCATTAAAAATTGACAACAACAATAACTTTATCTCATAATACATCCAATACTTTATAAAATTAAGGATTTAGTAAAACATTAGATTATAGCTACCAAATGAGCTAAAACAAACAGTACTCAAACAATTGTAAGATTTTATTTACATAGTTTTACAAATACATACAGGTAAAAAGAAAGACAGCTATTCCCCAGACGTAGGTGTCAGGCCCAAGTTTTATTTTTTGTTTGTGAGTTGATTTTATATCATCAGGTAGGTCGATGAAGTCAGAGCCAGAATAATGATCGACATTTTATATTCTAATTTTATTGGCCTTAAAATTGTAATTAAAGATTGTCTCCAAACAGTTCAGTCAATAATGTGGCAGAAATTCACAAACGCAAGTACAAACCTTGTATTATTTTGTGACAGAATATTTCAAGTCGTCTTTAATAAAGCAGGGTTAGTTGTCAGGAAATACATACACCAGACATGGCTTTACAAGTGGTCTTTGTGGAGGCATGGAAAGACATAGCTTTACAAGTTACCTTTGAGTAGGGAGTTACATGAATAAAACCGATATGTGTACACTAATTTATTAAAGTTTGGGTTTAAATATGCTTATGATAAAGGGATATATCTACCATATATCTTGTTAATGAGTATATAATTGCAGTGTCATCCACTTCAAAGTAAATTGTTATTTCCTATGTAGCTGCGCTGAACTCCAAGGCTTCTGCGTCACCGAAAACAGAACTTTGAAGCAAACTTGGAGCAACTGTGATATTTTTTTAAAATTTTTAATAATTTAATTCTCCTAAAAACGAAAACGATTAGTTTAAAGCCGCATGGACGTTTCGATTGGAAAGCAATCATCTTCAGAGGAAATTATTACAAGAATAACTCTAGTTAAGGCTTACAGAACGACTTGGGCTTCCATCATCAGTAATGGCATATAGGAGTTTGATTCTCCTACAATAAACAGAGTTGTAGGTTATTACTGAATCCCACATTCCTATTTGAAAGTGTCCAATCCTATAGAAACTCTTTTGGGGATACGAGATCATTCAACATTGTTGAGCGATTTGTTTGAATTTTTCTCTGGCATACCCAAACATTTCAATGTAATAACTGTATAAAACAACTGTGTCGTAATGTTTAACATACATTAAAGAAACCTCTATACCACAAATGACTTTTTTATTTTATTTAAAACCTTATGTACATTTCGATTGCATAGCAAACATTCTCAGAGGTAATTTACAATAAAAATACCTTATTTTATACCGTAACTGCAGTACAGTCAAATGATAGCTGAGTAACACAATTTATAACATTATGTGAAACAATAAAAAGTGACAAGTTCTATAGAATGTGCAAGAAGGAGAAATAATCAGAAGGTGGGTTTAAAACTCCCCGAAAAACTTGAAAATTGCACTTTGGTACTTTTTTTTATTAAATTATATTACCTATAAATTAACTCCAAAACCTATGAGTTATACATCATAAGTCAAGAAGAACTGTAGAAAAAACAGAAATACGAAAAAAATTAATTTCTTAAGAAAACTTGTCAGACAACCTTTAATAATATGTCAGACTGGTTACTCTTGTAATAATTTCTTCTGAAGATGATTAGTTTCAATCGAAATGTACAAAATGATTTAAATAAAACGTTTCTATAGTTAAGAGATATTATTTGTTTAAAATTAAAAAAAATAAAACTTATTTAATAACTTTTAATAAACTCATTTTAAAAAATAAAAAAAGTAAATTTATCACAAATATATTGAAAGGTGCTTTTATAATGTTTGTAAATCTGCGCAGGTCAGAGTATCTCACGGCTGAATGAAGAGATAATATGGATTTCCATTGGAATGGGGATCACCATAGCTATCCTAATATCCATCGCCTTATGCTACCTGCTGCACGAACACTGCAAGGAGAGGAAAGACCCGTTCGCCAAGTACGCCAAAGCATGACGTCGGCCTATCGTCCTGGCGCAACCTGTCAGGGAATATTACATTAACGTTTAAACACCGACCAATACGTGTCACCACTCGTTACGACGAAGTTATCTTCCGTTTAAAGCTAAAAGACGTTAAGAGTTATCCTTCTAGAAACCTTTATCCATTAGTTTTAGTGAAGATTTGTAGCTTTGTAGTGTTAACGTGCTCTCAGTCGATATTTAAACCGAAGCATTTTGTTAGAGTTTTTATTGTTAGTATACCTTGTTAGTTTACGATATATTCTTTAAAAACTCTTAATTTATTATTGATATTATTATACATAATCTTTAATAATAATAATCTTACATTAAATAAAGTCTAGAGTAGATAAAAAATGATATAAACGATTTAATAGAAATGAATTTCGATATGAATTTATGAAAAAGAGCCACAAGGATTTAGTTTTTAAATGTAATTTTAAAAACGTTGTTCATTTCAAATGAAAAAAATTGAATTTACTTAGTGATTAATTAAGCAAACTAACTAAAGGGTTTATAAATTTATATACTTTTTTTTAAAGTTTTTGAAATTTAAAATAAAAATAGCTGGATTAGTTTATAGATATTAAAATATAATTGTTACATAAAAGTGTCTTAGAAACAATAATAACAAGAATAACAACAATAACTATAGTAATAATATTTTACTGTGTTTGTAAAATGTCTGCCAACAGACATCCTGAAGGTTCTGCAGCTTGGTAAGTCACTTAAAATCAATTTCTAGCTTAATTATTGCAGAGATAAGCTAAAGAAGTGCTTGAGCCTTTTTGTCTTTACATAACCAGGTTTGATTTTTCCTTATTCTTGACTTATTATGGTTTTCCCTTTTCCTGTGAAGATATCGCAGACCAATGACTTTCGGCGTAAAACGTTAGTTCTGTAAATCTCCCATAAGTAGACCATCTAGGCATTCCTTACTGGGACCATGGATATGCTGTTTGCTTTTCCAATCTTCTGGAGGTAAACGTATGGAGTCATGGTCATCAGTAAATACAATAGGTAAAAGCTCTCGAGGCTACGTCCTCGCTAGGCTTGTAGGTGTCCCAATAGCTTCGCTGTCCTTCCGCTGTTCCCGGAAGCCATCGTGAAATGGTCAACTCCTTAACCATTGCATTACTTTGTTCTTCAAAATACAACATCCACTTGCCCAAAAGGGAGAGTAAATGTGTGGAAATCATGAACTATAAAAATAAAACATTATTCGAAAACAGCGTAGTATCTCGTAGCCATCAAGCTTTTTGAACTAGGACACTTTTCTTGTAGTAATTCAAGAGAATTCACCAATTTACCGACAAGATGGGCTGAACCGCGTACATCAGAAGGGTGATACCTGTACATCACTGTATCACTGACATTTCCATTGTGTCAAGCTAAAGCCGTTGCCACTTTCTCATCTTTTCACTTGCTTGAGTAAAATTATCTCAGAAACACAATTCCAATCTTAATTCGTAATTTTCAAATTTTTGACTGAAATTTGTTTTGATTTTTCAATTCCTATTATTATATCACACTCTCTTTATATACCTTTTTCAAGTTTTCAGTCGTTAATCAAATACTTTTTGTTAAATATACATTTTCTTTTTAACTTGTAGTAGATGACACTTGGTGTTACAGCAGTTTTTTGAAATAATAGTTCAATAAATAAATTTACTAATGAATTAATTTTTGTTTTATATGGGAGAAAAACTTTTCACAAAAAAGGAAAGTATGCAATATAGTTATTTGGCATAAAATAAGTGATAACATACAATTTCTTAAAACAGCTGATTTTATGTTACTGGTTATATGGTAGGACAGCTGTTTTAACGCAGAGGTTATGTTACTTTATTTATAATAATTGTAATTATTTATTACAAAGTAAGTAAGATAATGTTTTTCGACCGAAGTAGGAGTTGACTTTAAATTTTTTCGTTTATATTGGATGTTATAATTGTTATTATCAAAGTACGCCAGTAGTTTTTAGGAGATATATTACCAAATTTTCATAATTAATGTATTATAACCAACTTATATATAATATGTAGTTTGTAATAAAGAGTCATATGTACATACTTTTTGAAAATGCGTTTACATATGTTTTAGGACCAAAATATAGCTTTAAATGTATAGAATATAGCGCGCATATATTTATATCTTTAGCCTATCAATTTATATATTGTTGAAAAGTATTTTAAAAACTATAATAGTAAAATATTATCTGAGATAATTGTATAAGAAGACATTACTTAATATATATATATATATATATATATATATATATATATATGTGTGTGTGTGTGTGTATATATATATATACATATATATATATATATATATATATATATATATATATATATATATATATATATATATATACACACACACACACACATATATATATATATATATATATATATATATATATATATATATATTAAGTAATGTCTTCTTATACAATTATCTCAGATAATATTTTACTATTATAGTTTTTAAAATACTTTTCAACAATATATAAATTGATAGGCTAAAGATATAAATATATCTTATATATATATATATATATATATATATATATATATATATTTGTATGGACTAATTATATTGTATATAGTAGTTAGTTTTGTTCGTATATTGTTATGCCTAGAGGGAAGAATACATAGGGTAAAATTTGTATAAAAAATATAATTTGCAATTGAATGGTAAATGGACGATACTGCTGGTTTTTATTTGATCAATTATTAACTGTAATAAAAATTAACCGTAACAAACTGTTCAATTTGTTAATTTCGAGTCTATAACATTTTTTTGAGTTCTAAATTTCTGAAAAAGATATGTACGAAACGTATTATTAATGTACGAAAGTATTTTATTAGCAAATACCGTGTAAATTTTAGCAGAAGATATTTTAAAATAATTTAAAATAAAAAATATATATTAGTAATTATTTGAAAAATTCAAACAATATACGTACTGGAAGTTTATAGGATTTTTTGTTCAACGCACTAATATATTCGACAGTACTTTTAAAAATATTTATTTAAATATTATTAGGCTGTCATTCTTAGAAATCATTAGGGGTGTTGTAACGATGCGTAAGGTCATATAGGCTTCAGAATGTTTAGGAAAATAATTTGTAGTTGTGTTTTTTAATCGAAACGTTTTTAGGCGCATTTTAAATTTAGTAAGATGGAGAAAAAGAATTGAAAACATACTTTCCGAAGATTTATGATGTTCTGAGCATTTCCGGTCTGACATTCGAAAATGAACGAATATTCCCGAAGATTTCCGTAAGCTAAATATCATGCTGGAATAAGCTGTTTAGACCTCATTTTGAGGGTTTTTGGTTATTTGCTATGTAATTTTTAAACGCTATTTCCTATATGTTGAAAAAATATCGTTTATTTTATTAAGTTAAGTGATACGGCATGATTTCATAAAAAACTGTTTTCACTACATGAAGATTATGTTACTATCTCTGCTATTCATTTTTATGTTAAAATTCTTCATTATAAACTATTACATTAAAAATTAATTTATTATTCAATAATATTTATTAAACAAGTTTTAGTTTATATGTACTTTTCAATAACTTAGTCTAATGAATTTAATATAGTGATATTAAATTATATATTTTATTAAAATTTGTAAAGTAAAAGCTTCTTTATTGGAACATTGTATGGGTGTTTCAGATGCATGTAAGTCATATTTTACTAAAGACTAAGATCATTTGAACATGTTTGAAAATTAAACACTGTAATTATTAAAAAGGGGAATATTTTTACTTACTACATTTTTTTAAATAATAAATTTTGAAGGTATTTTTATTTGATAATTAATTTTTTGTTAAAAAACGTTTTCCCCCATTAAGAGCTAAAATTAGATAACGAAAAAATTTAAAAATTCAATTGTATGTTTGACTATTCTACTCTCCAACATGTGCAGTGTGGTCTCTATAATTTGTACTCAGTTAAAAACAAGTTATCACCTGAGGAAAAATATATGGAAATTTTAATATATGCTTCCATTCTCTGGCTTTTAGTAACCATCCTTATGTACATGTGCATAATACGGTTTCTCTTGTTTTTTGTTTGTTTGTAACATACAAGTTAATCAGACAGATTGATTCAAGTCAGAACATATACTCTCCTGGTTTGCGATTGACCAAGTTCTTATTCTCTATCGAGGACAAGGGACGGTTTCATATGGGCACAAGTCCACAGGTTTAGCCTGACCGGGGGCTTTGTGCAGAAGCATTTGAGTTGATCTGTATAATGGCAGTATTCGCTGATACAAAGTGTTGTTAACGTTCGAGCAAAGAACAAGCTTGAAAACAGTAGACCAATAATGTACAACTATGCGCAGCTTCCCCTCTACAGATCCCACTCGCGTCAATCTGTCTTCCCCTCCTGCGCATTTCATCGGTCGCACTATACTTGTGTTTTGCTTTTGTTAATTTGAGCATCTACAAATGAATTGGTTACTGTTAATACAGTTCTGAATTCTTAGCTTTCATTTTCCCAATTGCCACCTTATGAGCCTTTTAATAGACTCGGCCTTGTCCAGTTCATCTTCTGAGCGTTTTGACCTTATTTGCAAGCTCTTGGTTGCGTAGCGTATTGTCATTTTTGTATCTAGTGCTCTAGTTTTTGCTTCACCTTAATATGCCACTTTTAATTACAAAACAACATTGATTTGAAACTTTCTTTGCAGTAATTAGTTACTTTTGAAGTCAAGTCACTTTAAAATAAATAAATTAGTATTTTTGACAAAACAAATTGTAAATAAATAAAATTTAAAGCGTTTGTTGCTGCCTACGTATAGGTTAGTTTTATGGTAATTAACGGAGAGGATAGTTGATGAATAACCAAGTTATTTAAACATTTTTCCCTCTCTCCTACATAACAAAGAATAATTACTTGACGTTATAAAGTAATGTGTAGTGACCTACATATTAGACGACAAAAATAAATTGTTATATAACACTTTTCTGCTGGATGTATATAAATATGTTGTGTATAATAGTATTTTGCCTTCTCCGACGAAGCGATCTAAAGTGCAGTTGACGAGTTTCGGATGTTCTCTTTCTTAGCGAAACCATCAGACCACATAGAGCGTCCAATATGTTTCAAGTGCAGATGAGAGGAAATCGTTATGTAACGTGGGAGATTTCTACTAAATATATTTACAAACAAAAATTATTTGAAAAATAAAACCTAAATTTTCAAGGTTATGTAATTAACAAAATATGTATTTTTTACTTTACTATATAAAAAAATAATGATGCATTTGTTTAAAATTTTCAAAGCATGACCTTTTGGATGTTATATAAAAATTAAATTAAATTTGTAATATACTCATCTTCACTTTTCCAAAAAATATTTGTATATATTCGAGTAAATTTTTCTGCCTTCCTTAACATATCAATATTTTTTTTCTTGGACTCCATTTCAAAACGATGGAAAGATTTAATTTCGGAATGAACTTGCAGAACTTGAATATTACTGCTGAAGAATTCTTTTCAAGATTTTAAGATGGAGTCAATACGAAACGCGTAGCCAAGGATAATATAAAGATTTTAGGAAAGGCAAAAAAATGTACTGCCTTAAAAATTAAATTGAACATTATTATGAATGAAACTAATAAATTGGATTGTTAATTAAAGTCTACGAAGAAGTACCACTGTAACCGGTTTGCTTGCAAATAAACACACATTTATTTAAAGCATTAAAGTTTGTACTTTTTATTTATTTATATTTGTATTTGGTTTACTATAGTAATGTCTTTGTCCTGTGCATGCTAAACAATGTTTTTTATTTATAAGTAATGATTTTATTATGATTTTAGGCATAATATTAACATTGGTTCAAAATTATGTACGTAATCCTTGACTTATATACGTATATTAAATATGTATTTCGTTTGCTATATATACTGGCATAAAGTAATTCTATAGTACCTATTATGATGTATAACTAGATAATTTCAGTGATAAGCGAAATCCTTATGGATTCACAGTTTATTCTGTTGTTCATGTATACTTCTTTTGGAGCGCCTGAATAGAAATTTTGTTCTGGTGAAAATCATCAAGTGTGCGTCACGCTAAATACACGTTCAATGTAGTTATAGTCTATATGCGTTGTTTACAAAATATTTTATTATACTATATGCAACAGTTTAGCTATATTATATGATTTTAAACAACCGCTGATTTTATGTTATAGGTTTAGTTTGCAGAACAGCTGTTCTAAAACCTATGTTATGTTATTTTTTTTATTGTCAATTATTAATAAATATTTTTCATCAACTAACAAATATATATTTAGTATAAATAAATCTTCCTAAAATTAATTGAATATAGCAATAGTAAGTTATACGTATTATCCAATTTTTGAAATGAAAACTTCCTTAGGCGCGACTGACGCTCATTAAAATTCGATTTCCTAAACATTCGTTAAATAAAATTTGTATTCAGTAAATTTGTGAACATGTAATAAAGGTTTCCCTATTAACTACATTTGCTACATTCTATTAAAACCCCTATTAACCATATTCTACAAATGAATATTCACTTCTGCTGGCCTGTCCCACTGACTGTCACATTATATTTTTAAATTATTCTATAGATATAGGTGTTTTTATAAATTATGTTTCCGTACTGATATTTTTATTTAATGTCTGTTAATAACCATTAATTTATTATATAGGCTAAAGACAGATCACAGACAATTTTGCTTTTTTAAACACTCAACGTTTCGAATTTCTTTCCGAAATTCCTTTTCTAGAGTTCAGTTTTAATTTAACAAATACACAACATAACTTACTATTTATAAAATACATAACATATATAAAACATAATAAAAATCAACAAATTATAAAACTCTTAATAAATATCCATTTACAAGTCAAAATGTTTTCTATCACAATAAAACAGAAAAATGTATTTCTCTCTCTCTCTTGAAAAGAAATTTCGGAAAGAAATTTGAATTGTTGAATGTTTATAAAAGCAAACTTGTCTGTGATCTGTCTTTAGCCTATATAAAAAATTATGTTTCTGTCTCAATAAAATAAAAATAATTCGAAAAGAGTGTTGATTATTTCATTTAACTGAAAATTACAGTTTTTGTACATAAATAATATTATTCTTGTAACACCAATTTAAAGATAAATAAATTTAAATTATGGTAAACCTGCATCTCTGTGTTGAATGTTTAACATTTCCCTGTTGGCCAAAGAATACATCCATGGTCTATAGCTAACTTTATAGGTATGGATTAATGGCAAATATGGACTCTAAAAATGTCGTGTGTTTGTGATGAAAGACACAAAGTTATACAAAATTACAAAGTTCTACAAAGAAGAAGTTATTACAAAGCCATATATAAATTAAAGACCAGATTACAACTAACTGTATGTAAAAGTGCTCGCCATTATAACTATAATTTTGAAAATGTAATCAAGTATGTTAAAATAATTTTAAATTGTTGTAAACAGTCTTAACAACTCATATTTATTCTATTTCGGTTCAATATTAGAAAAAAGTCATTCGTAATTATGATCGAATTGTGGTCCTAATGCATACACTTTAGGGTAAAACAAAAAACTATGATATTTAATGCGTGAGGTTATTTAGAATATTTCTTTTAAAAGATTAATAAAATTCATGTGACATGGTAATATTTGGAGAATAATATTTATTGCTGGCAGACGCTGTCTAAAAATTTGGTTTATGGTGTAAGAGAAGCCATCTGAAAACAACAAGGAAAAATAATAGCTGCTGAAAATGAATATATTTTTTTGGTCAGAAATCTTTGAGTTGAACATTTCTCTAACGTCTTATTCTTGCAGTTAAGGAAGATAACTTTTGTACTACTCGGTGTTAGTGGTATTAGAGATGAAACAACATTATTGCATTCTTACGTCTCATTTAATTCAGTTATTAAACAAACTGAGAAATATTTTAACAGTAATAAAACGAAGAATATACAGACGTACATTCATGAAAACACATTGTTCAGCGGTGTAACAACAATAAGAAATAATACAGAGGATTTAATTTAAAAATGTTTAGAATGTTGATGAAACACTTCTAGAAAATTATAAAAAGTTACGTGTTTAATAATGCATAATAATTGAAAACTCAATGCAATACGTTTCTATTATAAATAAAATAGGCTACCTTATAAAGGTTTAAGCATTTCTCTATTAAATAATTATGCAAATTATTTTGCAATTCAACGCACCGCCATTCAGTTCACGTAGCTGGACGCGATCCTCTGTGCATTACGAATGAAATGAAAAATTCCTCAAATTTCTATGCACGTTTGTTATTAATTACCCTTTTTAAATTATTAATATCATTTTTCGCTGCTGAAAAAAGGGAGACTTTGATTTAAAAAAACATTCAAAGGAGTGAATTTCCCTTCTGCCTTTTTTGTATTCACATAACATAAAAAGTATCAATACGTGAAGCTGTTTTGGAGTATATGAAATCACGGCTTAGAAGTGGGAACGCAATTATAACCCTACGTCTTTGGTTGCAACGTAGTCATTGTAGTGTTTCAGTGATCAAGCATCTTCATTGCAAGTGCATACAGTCACAGTGCACCCACAACCAGTTAAACATAATGTAAATAATATTAAGGCACGGTTTGAGTTCTATTAGTTCACACTCTTCTTCTTATATATATATATAAAGAACTAAATCAAAATACAAATACAAGAATTATAATTGAATTTACAATTCAAAGCTTTTCGTTGGCTAACAGTACCAATATCATCAGTAATATTGATCAGGAATATATACTGTTAGCCAACGAAAAGCTTTGAATTGTAAATTCAATTATAATTCTTGTATTTGTATTTTGACTTAGTTCTTTATTAATACACAAGAATACATATTGCGATATATATAAATATATATATATATATATATATATATATATATATATATACATATATATATATATATATATATATATTTACACACACACACACACACACACACACACACACACATATATATATATATATATATATATATATATATATATATATATATATATATATATATATATGTTTGTGTGTGTGTGTGTGTGTGTGTGTGTATGTGTGTGTGTGTGTGTGTGTGTGTGTGTGTGTGCTTGTGTGTGTGCGCGCGCGCGCGTGTGTGTGTGTGTATGTCTGTGTGTGTGTATATGTGTGTGTGTGTGTGTGTATGTCTGTGTGTGTGTGTATATGTGTGTGTGTGTGCTTGTGTGTGTGTGTGTGTGTGTGTGTGCTTGTGTGTGTGTGTGTGTGTGTGTGTTTGTGTGTGTGTGTGTTTGTGTCTTGTTCAAATTGTATCGTTAATAGAATACAGTTTATTCATCCACTCAAGTTCAAATACATTTTTTTCAACTTGTAGTGAGCTGAAATTGATGTTAATACAGTATTTTAAAAATATGAATTAAATAATTAAAACTAATGAATTAAATTTAGTTTTATATTTAAGACAAACGTTTAACAAAAAAGGGAAGGTATGCAATATAGTTATTTCGTCCCATTTGGCTTAAAATAAGTGATTACATATGATTTGATAAACACATCCGATTTTATGTTATAGGTTATGAGGTAGAACCGCTGTTTTAACCCATAGATTATATTACTTTATGTACATTAATTGTAATTATTTAATAAAAAGTAACTAAAATACAATTGTTCTGTGTTGAACTAAGTAGGAATTGACTTTAAATATTTTCTGTTCTATTTACTTGTTGTGTAATAAACC
The DNA here is from genome assembly GCA_036971475.1 of Prosapia bicincta. Classification (NCBI taxonomy): domain Eukaryota; kingdom Metazoa; phylum Arthropoda; class Insecta; order Hemiptera; family Cercopidae; genus Prosapia; species Prosapia bicincta. The sequence goes on from JBAIZL010000005.1 coordinate 57,324,576, forward strand.
GACATACTCAAGATGTGTTTACACTATGGAGGTGATTCAGTAGCCAGACTATCGACTCCACTGGTTACACTGTTGATTATGTCAACAAACGTATCCAGTGTAATACAAAATGTAGTTACTGTGAAGTGAGCTTTTAAAATTGAACGATTTTCTTGACGCATGAGCTTTGCTCAGATGTTATTTCTACTGACGAAACAGATAATAAAAATATATTATTATTTACTATTTACTGGTATTTGTGTATGGATTTATTAAATATTCTGGATTGTTGAGTAAATTATTGTTGGACTCGAAAAAAGCAACTGTGAAAGCGTTTGTTTCTTGAAGAAGAAAAGTTCATTCTAAGAACGTAAGTATATATATATATATAAATATATATATATATATATATATATATATATATATTTCTTAGTTTTATTGTTGCAATCTTACGAAATAAAAACATTATGTTTTTACTTAACTCGAGAATGCAATAGTCGTTTTGCATTGCGATAGTGTTCTTGGCAGTGTATTAGGTTTCTACCGGCACCACACTCTCTCTCTCTCTCTCTCTCTTACAGATATTTCAAAGCTCTGTGGTATATCTCTTACTATGAACATTTCACAAACAGGAATAGACAAAGACTATCTATACATTATCTAAGCTGTTTGCTGACCAATATATTCAGCATTATTATAATGCTGACAGTATCTTCTCATATTAGCACAACTCAACATTCTATGTTGATACTATTATGCTCAGTATTTAATTATTACTTGACTTGGTAACATAGTTTGGTAAATAGTTTAGTGTTTCGATTTCAACTTGAATTTCACTTGAATTTGATCATAATTTTCTTCAACTTAATGTTTACAAATTTCGAATGTTTCATACATATTAATTTTTAACCCTTTGTTTATTTCTTCAATTAAATTCATATTCCTATTTCAGGAAATCTGTGCCCGTTATTGATACAATGAGTAGCAAAATTTTATTTGTATATGTTTGGTTTTATATAGGCGTTTGAATGTTTTTCATATCTTCTTTTAAAATGTCTTCTTTGGTTGTTCTACATATAGTTCATTACAATCTTGAAATTTTATATCATATATACAATTTCTTTCGAGCATATTATTTTGATTATTGTTATTGTTAAGTGTAAAGATTGTAATCAATTACATATAGGACAAACAAAGATGAGATTAAAAGAAAGTTATAAAGAACATTTAAACCCTTATATAAAACTGAACGTATACAAATCAAATTTAGCTACTTCCTAAAATCGAAAATTATTTAAAAAAATAAACAAAGGGTTGAAAATGAATATATTTAAATATAAAGCTGAAGACAAACTTATTAATGAACAAATTCACCAAATAATTTACAAGGTCATTGGTATAAAGGCAAAAATTACATAGAAGTATAAATACCAATAAACACATGGTTAACTATATTACATATGATTTAATGTTTCTAAAAAGGTTTTGTTAGATCACTGTTTTTTTGAAGATGCTTATACTTATTTTATTGGCGAAAGTTTTGAATATTATATAAATTAAAACTATTCTTATATTTAAAATATTTTTATTCATGAACCAAAAATATATGATAAATAATTATGTTGTGTATTTAAAAAAAAGTATCACCGTATATATATATATATATATATATATATATATATATATACACACATTTTAATATTTTAAACTAATGTATTTAAAATTATATTTATTTATTAATCTAATTAGATTTTCACACTCATTATAGATTTCCTTTGTCACTGGTTTCAAACTCCAGGGGATTTTCCGTTCACCATTTCACCGTAACACCGAACCGAATATATTGAATATGTTAATATTTGCGGTGACGGCTGGTTGTCCGATGAGGGTTAACGCATATGCTCTATTTAGCATAGTTTGCAAATCTAACATCAGTGCTGGCGTTTCATGTCTTGTTTAACTACAGCGTACGGCATCGGCCAAGTACTTTTGCATACAAATGTTTCCCTCCGTACTGAATGGGTTTAGCGATCATCTGGTTGTTTGATTCACTTTGCAAAAATTATGTATTTTTCAATTCCCTCTACTAGTTCACACTCTTCTATATACAGCTTGTTCAAATTTTCAATCGGTAATAAAATACGTTTTTATTCATTCAGTCAAGTACATTTTTTAAAACTTGTAGTGAATGACACGATGTCAGTATATGTATATTTTTTCAATTAATATTTAATTTTTAATTTAACGAATTAGTTTTAGTTTTATATGAGAGAAAACTCGCAAAAGAAGCAAGGTATGCAACATAGTTATTATGTCCCATTTGGGTTATATCAAATACGTGATAGCATATATCATAAAACAGCTGTTTTAACGCATTTGTTATGTTTTTTATTTATATTAATTGTAAATATTTATTAAAATATAACTAAAATAAAATTTTTCTTTGTTGATCTAAGTAAAAGCTAACTTTAAATTATTTTTTGTATTACCTGTTTACACTCTAAAAAAATCAAACTTGTTTACTCTACGCATTGAAATTTAATCTCAATGTCTTGACAATCCTCTAAATATTATTCAGAATTTATAACTATTATAAAATCTATGAAAATGCGCATGAATTTACAATAACATTTACATAAAAAGATATATTTATTTGAATCAACAAAGTTCGAGTAAACGTTCACCAAAACCAAAACATATTCGATCAATATATTACAAAAAGTGTATATAGACATATTTTACTGTCAGATTAAACTTATCTTTGAAAATTAGAAGAACTAATAATTCTTACAAGACATATCTTCTTTTGTCGTGACGTTTACTTATTGGTCTTGTTGTTTATTCCGTACTCCTCTGTATGGCTCTTCGACCCATTCAATATGGCTCTCCGGTAACCCTCTCACCTACTAATATAAAATCTCATCTAAGTGAGGGCCTTTTACAGCATATTAAAAGATCCAAATCTCAAAGGCATCGGAAAGTTAGTTTGAATTGGATTGTAAACATTTTCCTCAAAACAAATCATAATTATAACTACCAAAGAATAAACATTTAAAATTAAATACAAATAAAACAAGTGAAAAATTAATAAAAATGAATGTTAAAAAGTAATAAACACAAGAAATTGAAAAAGTATACAATTATAAAAAATATTTGCCATAACCTATAAAAGGAGAGATTATAGAATAAAGCTTATCACCAATAAATATTATATTGTTAAAATTCCTAATATTCTCATCTTTAATTCTATTAAGAACGTAGATATTTTAAGAACATTCCTCTCCCTTAATTAACATTAAGACATTAATCTTCGTTGACGCGTTTCAGATTAACTCCTTCATCATGTACTGTTACCCTCCTGGATACAAGAGGAAGCGTTCACCAATACAATGGGAGATCTTCAAATAGAGGGGCGGAGATAATAGTATATAACTGTGTGTTCAAGGTTTAGGCGAACAGTACAGATTAAAATTTCGATAAAGGTCGAAACGAGTCAACAAAGATAAAATTTCCGAAACGCCTCAACGAAGAATAGTGTTCAGATGTTGGGAAAGGCAGAAGAAAGTACGCAAATATATATATATATATATATATATATATATATATATATATATATATATATATATATATACAGATACTGACATAATTATATGTGTGTGTGCCTGCGCTCGCTTTCGCGCATGTGCGTGCACGTGCTAAAAATAATAATATTTTTAAGCTGTGGAAGCAATAAGTGTTGTTTGACGGGAAAGTTCTAAAATGCCACATTTAAACAGGTGCACGCATGTTTATTGAAATTGAAGAACTGATGAACTGTTCGTTCAGACCGTTTAACCGTTCAATGAACGTAAACACAGCATAAACAAATTGTGACACCAATCTGTATAAATTTTCCATACGACAAACGGCGCTACAGCAAAACTGGATATACGGGTTGCATATATCACAGGAGTACAAAACGTCTGATGTTGTAGCACACATTCATATACGTCCTGTATTGTTGCTCTTGCCAACTGGGCCCTTGTTTATCTCGTATTGCATAATGTGTCATTGTCATTTATGACGATTTACATGCACATGCATTCATCACCCGCACATAGTCAGAGTTTCAACGACAAAAAGGGAAATTGTTTGACATTTTTTACACTATAACATTTGATTAGAAAACACATCCATTTAATATAATTCTTTTGATTATGATTTACATTTAGTTTTATTTTAAGTAAATTAGCTAAAAGAATTTTAAAGCGTAACTTTAAATTACATGTTTTAATAGTTTGTCTGCCTATACACAGTCACTGACACCCACACGCGAAAAAGGGCTTAAGTTCATACATTTTGATAGTTGACTTACTGACATCAGCAATTCATGTTTA
>JBAIZL010000005.1:57333930-57371430 GCA_036971475.1 Prosapia bicincta
CATAAAGTTGTTTGTCCTCAAAATTGTTAGAAATTAATTTTTTTCCTAATATGAAAGTTTCGTCATAAAGTATAAAAATATAACTTTATAAATATTTCAATAAGACTGAAAAGTGGCGGTAGTTGCAACGTTTACGTATAATGTCTGTATCCCTATGAAGCAATGCACTTATAAAGTTAAATACATCACGCGGGTGAATAATGTGCACTGCGTCTCATAGTACAAATATGAAAATAGTTAGAGACAACTTCATCCTGCTTAACATAACACCACTATAAACACTAGTTAAACAATATACATTCTCACACACACACACACACACACACACACACACACACACACACACACACACACACACAGACACACACACACACACACACACACACACACACACACACACACACACACACACACACACACACACACACACACACACACACACACACACACACACACACACACACACACACACACACACACACACACACACACACACACATACACACACACACACCACACACACACACACACACACACACACACACACACACACACACACACACACACACACACACACACACACACACACACACACACACACACACACACACACACACACACACACACACACACACACACACACACACACACACACACACACACACACACACACACACACACACACACACACACATACACACACACACCACACACACACACACACACACACACACACACACACACACACACACACACACACACACACACACACACACACACACACACACACACACACACAAACACACACACAAACACACACACAAACACACACACACACACACACACACACACACACACACACACATACACACACACACACACACACACACACACACACACACACACAAACACTCACACACAAACACACACACAAACACACACACAAACACACACACACAGACACACACACACGACACACACACACACACACACGCCCGCGCGCGCACACACATACACACACGACTTTCTCTCTCTCTCTCACACACACACACACACGAGTGGACAGCGATCCTCAGCACAGTAACGAAAGAAGAAATATATGTTTAGGATCCTAACAAATATACCAGGTAGGATTACATTTTTATTTCTACCAGGCGGTTTATAAACGAAAAGAATTATGGGTAAGAAACGTACCAACGCTTCAACGATATTTAAAATACAAATAAAAAGTGAATCAGCTGGAAATAATAATAATAGGAAGCATATTTGGAAAAATACAGTTATCCAAAACAGATGTGTAACAAAAACTCAAAGGACAAGCCAAACGATATAGATACGGAATAAAATTAACATTTCGACATTATGACACTCTGCAAGGTAAATGAATAATACACTCTGACAACAATTAAGTAGGCCTAAATATTACAGAATGTTGACACAAAATTTAATTCCAAACTAAAACTTATAGAAATAAAAAAAGTATTTTTAAAATTTGGAATTAAAATTATTTAGGTTATGTAATCTAATAATAGAATAATCCACAAGTAACCGTAAGAAAGTGGATATTGGAGAGGTAGTTTAACGGCCCGATGAGAAAGAGTAGTATTAGGTTGCTAATGCATTTTGAGATGAATGGAAAGTACCCTCTAGAGATTTAAATTAATCGAAATGCGTCAACTAATTAATTGTGATAATGGTAAGAAAGCAGAAAGAAAAGCACTCAGAATGTTTAAGACTTTCTGTTTTTGATCGATATGTCGAAGTAATAAAATGGAAGACAAAGGCCAGTTCCTTCAGTGTCCGAAACGTGACTCTGAATAACAAAAGTTGGAAAATTTTCCGAGCCCTATTGTTCTGTCAGGCTGCTAATGGATTGATTCTCACAAGTCGACTATTACAAGGAGCAATACACCTACACCTACACACACACACACACACACACACACACACACACACACACACACACACACACACACACACACACAAACACACACACACTCTCTCTCTCTCTCTCTCTCTCTCTCTCTGCGACTTCACTGGTTTTTATTATTAACTGCTTTATTACGATTTGTGTCTGAATTAAATTATATTTCTCCAAGTTTACAATATATTCAGACTCAAACGACGTCCTAAAACGCTTAAGGCAAGTCGCATACTTTTGAGAATGTTGCGTTGTTTCTTTGATTGCGCTACGTAATTCGAGTATCATTATTATTAACACCATTTATTTATTTTCCCTACCTGGAAATTTTTAGCTGTAAATTTTCTAACAGGAAATTCAACTAGAGATACAAACAATCAGCCTTTATGACTCTCCTCTCACTTGCCGACTTATAGATGCTATTGCTGAGGGTACCTAATTCTTCTGCTTAGAATTTTCTCATGTATGACTCTTCACAAAAGTGTAATACGGGTCTATCTTTTCTCATTTCCAAATTTCGATATGATTTTCTAACATCTGTAGTTGTGTACTCCGGTGCTGAGTGGCTGGTCGCAAAATTAAATGGATTCTATAGCCCGTCAATTTATCGATTTATTCCACCTAATGACTCTACATTGTTTCAGTTAATTAGATTTATAATTACAGGGGTGAACTCTCTGTATCCCTGGTTACAACCCCACTGGTCTTTTGTTTGTCATTCCTTATAATGATGATTCATCTTAACTACTTGATTGTTTGAAGTTGCCTTGTTAATTAAACTTACATTTACAAATACATTCAAACTAAAAATGGATTTTTATTTAGAATCATAAATTTTCGTCACCTATTTCAAATGTTTCCTTCCATTTCTTCTGCGATATGTGTTGATAGTTTTGTAGCTTATAAGCTATCGTTAAGTTAAAATGTTTTATTATTTGTTCTTAATAGGTTGTGTTTTTATTTATTTTAGTAAAATTTTTACTTTTGATTGAGGTAATGCGAGGTCTATTATTGAGTTAAGCATATCTCAATCTCGAATTTACTGGATTTCAAACAGTTCGGTGTTAGTACTTGTCAGAGCCCCAGAAATATATATATATATATATATATATATATATATATATATATATATATATATATATATATATATATATATATATATATATTGGCTAAAGAAAGACAAGAAATATACGAGCAACTAAGCGGAATTAAAGACAAGCTGAACGAAGAAGAAAGTAAACGTGCAAAAGAAATAGCTAAGCAATCTGCTAGAGGACGCCTATTGGAGCGCTGGCAATCAGAGTGGAATGACTCCAGCACTGGCAGATGGACATGATCTTTAATTCCCTGTCTTAAAGCATGGATAAAGAGAAGGCATGGAGAAGTGAGCTACTATCTCACACAAGCGCTCACTGGGCATGGATGTTTTGGTAAATTCTTTCATAGATTTAAATTTCGTGACACAGCTCAATGTGAGTTCTGCGAAAGCTTAAACGATGAGACGAGACATACATTGTTCTACTGTGAGCATTGGAACGAAAAGCGACAACAAATAACCTGCCTGGGTATTACCTTTAATGAACAAAACATGATATCCACTATGCTAGAAAGTGTAAATATGTGGAATTACGTAGCAAATTTCATAGTGATCCCAGGGGATGCCAAAGATTGGTTGAAAGAAGTTCGAGTTGGAGGTTTTTGGTTTTTACTACAGTTAGAGTCTGTAGTCATGAAGTAATGCTGAACAGCCAAAACCCCGTGCTTAGCCTCCATGTCATGACGATTTTTTGCTGTTGCAGGGTTTGTAAGACCAAAGGTCAAATTCTCTTTTTTCCTCCAACTCATTCTAAAAAAGAAAAATAACATACACAAATACACACACACACACACACACACACACACACACACACACACACACACACACACACACACACACACACACACACACACACACACACATATATATGTTTATATTTATATATATAAATATATATATATATATATATATATATATATATATATTTATATGTATTTTATATATATATATATATATATATATATATAACAATTATAAAAGAAAATGTTTAACTATTTTGTAATTTATAATATATAACTTTAATAATATTCAATTGTATAATATCCAATATCCATTCATCTCTATATGAAAAACAAAAATAACTTACTAGCATTGTCATTACGACAAAATATGGGACGTTTTAGATTTTAACGCTCTTCTCACAGCAATAAGAGAGATTGCCTTTTTTGCTGGCAAGAGATAAGATTAATCTGGCGACAAAAGCAAAAACTAAAAGGCCTGTGTCCTTACATGCGTCAAGTCTTAATGAAATTGTGTTTAACCACGTATTGAGTGTTACCCTACGAGCCTGTATCTAACGCTCCTTTCCAATAAAGGGAGGCTATAACCAACTCTCGTTTCAATTCATCTTCCCACAATTCTCTACTGTATTCTCCTGTTTATTGGATTACCAGGGTGGCGATTTTATAGACTTTCTTTTGCAATTTTCGATGGTGTGTTGTGACATTATTCTTTTCTTTTGTTACAAAGCAAATTGCAAGCAGCGTTTGAAAGAAGGGTAGATGTAGTGAATAATAGAGAAAATTAAGGTAAGAACAAAAAACATTTGTATAAGGGACACAAGGAAAATGGTATAGCTCAAGCGTAGAGGGTTGGCTTCTTAAAGTGAAGGGCTACCTGCTGTTTTACGGGTGTCATAAGTATGTTCCTTATATTCTGCCCTCCCAGAAAGGAATATAGAGGGTTAATGAAGTAATTTAGGAATAAATAAAAATGTCGCCATAATAGGAGAGGGTGGTGTATAGTCCATGCGGTAAACGTTCTTAAACTTCTAGACCTACTCTTTATTGGAGTTTATCCATGGTAGTAATATTAATATTAATAATAACCAAAGAAAATGTTTTTCGATCTCATTTGTGTGCATGTGTGTGTGTGTGTGTGTGTTGCGATAGTCTACCTACCCAGCGCACGCAGATTCTTCCTCTTGGCTGTTGTTTTCCTCTGGATCAACACTTACCTGTAGACAGCCGACGCAGGTACAATTTGAGACAACCAGATCTGGCACGAGTCAAAACCTATACTGTTGCTTGCCAAATTCTGCCAGAGAACCAAACACTGTACTTTTGTTTTAAAAACCTAACACTGATATTTAACCCTTTGAGTCACTATATCTCGGGGAATATTATTTTATTTAGAAACATCACACAGCTTAGTTATCAGATTGTAGAATTATTCAAGAAATTTGTTTACTGAAAAATAAATTTAACTCAATCGTAAGTTAGTAAAACCCATTATTTTTTATTTATATAAATTAATAACTAGTACAAGAATTTTACTTCTTATATAATTATTTATTTTTAAAAAATATTTTAAATTTGAAAATTTAGATTTAAATTTCTAAAATTATTGAAAATATTTGCTAATTATATAACGTTAATTATTTTCTAACCTGCAATACATTTAACAACTCAATAATCCAACCTTTAACAATTTATCATGAACAAAATATATAATAACTTCCAAAGATATACAATATTGAACAAAAGTTTGTTTTCAAATTGAACTCTTTCAAGATCTCGTTTTTATTAAACCAATATACAACAAAGGTTACAATTTATAAAATTCATAACATTACCTTGAACATAATAAAAGCCAGAAATACAAAACTCTTAATAAATATTCTCATTTCAAGTCAAATTTATATCACAATAAAACAGACAAATCACAGATACATACCCTAACTCATTATGCTACTAATAACAGAGTCAACACTTAATTTTTATTTGTTATTTATTAAGAGAATATGTATTAAGAGTTTTGCATTGATGATTTTTATTATGTTTAATGTAATGTTATGGATTTCATAAATTGTAACCTATGTTGTATATTGGTTTATTAAAAACGAACTCTTGAAAAGGAATTTGAGTTCCGCTCTCTCTCCTCCTCGGCTCCTTGCTCTCTCTCCTCCTCGGCTCCTCGCTCTTTCTCCTCCCCGGCTCCTTGCTCTCTCTCCTCCTCGGTTCTTCACCCTCTCTCCTCCTCGGCTCCTCGCTCTTCCTCCTCCTCGGCTCCTCGGCTCCTCACTCTCTCTCCTCCTCGGCTCCTCTCTCTCGCTCCTCCTCGGCTCCTCACTCTCTCTCCTCCTTGGCTCCTCGCTCTCACTCCTCCTCGGCTCCTCACTCTCTTTCCTGCTCGGTTCCTCGCTCTCTCTCCTCCTCGGCTCCTCACTCTCTCCTCCTTGGCTCCTCACCCTCTCTCCTCCTCGGCTCCTCGCTCTTCCTCCTCCTCGGCTCCTCGCTCTCTCTCCTCCTCGGCTCCTTGCTCTCGCTCCCCCTTGGCTCCTCGCTTTCCCTCCTCCTCAGCTCCTCGCTCTCTCTCCTCTTCGGCTCCTCGCTCTCCCTCTTCCTCGGGTCCTCGCTCTCTCTCCTCCTCGGCTCCTCGCTCTATCTCCTCCTTGGCTCCTCACCCTCTCTCCTCCTCGGCTCCTCGCTCTTCCTCCTCCTCGGCTCCTCACTCTCTCTCCTCCTCGGCTCCTCGCTCTCGCTCCTCCTCGGCTCCTCACTCTCTCTCCTCCTTGGCTCCTCGCTCTCACTCCTCCTCGGCTCCTCACTCTCTCTCCTGCTCGGTTCCTCGCTCTCTCTCCTCCTCGGCTCCTCACTCTCTCCTCCTTGGCTCCTCACCCTCTCTCCTCCTCGGCTCCTCGCTCTTCCTCCTCCTCGGCTCCTCGCTCTCTCTCCTCCTCGGCTCCTCGCTCTCGCTCCCCCTTGGCTCCTCGCTTTCCCTCCTCCTCAGCTCCTCGCTCTCTCTCCTCTTCGGCTCCTCGCTCTCCCTCTTCCTCGGGTCCTCGCTCTCTCTCCTCCTCGGCTCCTCGCTCTATCTCCTCCTTGGCTCCTCACCCTCTCTCCTCCTCGGCTCCTCGCTCTTCCTCCTCCTCGGCTCCTCGCTCTCTCTCCTCCTCGGCTCCTCGCTCTCGCTCCCCCTTGGCTCCTCGCTTTCCCTCCTCCTCAGCTCCTCGCTCTCTCTCCTCCTCGGCTCCTCGCTCTCCCTCTTCCTCGGGTCCTCGCTCTCTCTCCTCCTCGGCTCCTCGCTCTCTCTCCTCCTCGGCTCCTCGCTCTCTCCTCCTCGGCTCCTCGCTCTCGCTCCGCGTACGTCCCTTTTAGTTTGGCCGCACGGGATGTCTTCTTTGTCTTGGTATTTATGTTTTAATTCAACAGTATTTTGATATAAATTTGAAAAAATCTGTTATTTAACGCTTGTTATTCTCGCCTAATGTTTCTCTAACAAGTTTATAAAGCTTACTTTGATAAAATTTTGTTAAACTTTTAATCTTAATTTAACTTTTCTTGATATTTATTCCGCCGTTGTAAAACCAATTGACGCCTACTTACTTACAACAGTTTTGCGTTTAAACTTATTTTTATACTTTAGCATTCATGTAATAATGCGTGACACGTATTTTTAAAATTCTGAAAACAGAAAACACTTTGAATGCAGATGTTAAGTGTTCAGTTTTAGGGGTGTATACCCCTAAAACCTACTACACTAATTCTACATTTCGGCGTCACCACTAGGCTTTAGCCGAATATTGTCTATTTATCACTCACGGTTTAGTAACAATTCTGAGCCTGATATCATACCTTCCTCCATGTTGTTTCCAGATTGCCTTCGCCTTGGTCAGCGTCCCGTTAGCTAGTAGCTTTTGATATCCCTTACTATGCACTTTTTACAACGGCTGGCGTTATACTTTCCTCTTCCTTCTTTAAGAACAAATAATCTGTTTTCACTTCAATTCCACTAGCTTTGTTTTGGTATGATTTAACGATTTTTTCATGTCGCTAAATTCTGTCAGATTTCTTCCGTTGATCACAATGAAATGTCGTTGGTGTTTCTATGTGAAAATTGGCGTTTGACGTAATAAAACACGGTTTTGCCACTGGGAAATTTCATCACTTCTCTTTAAAAATGACATTACTTTTAGGCTTTAAGTTGAGAACAAACATGTCAAATTATTTTTTAAAATTATTCAGAATTAAAAATTTTAATATTTTAAATTTCTCTTATTATACATATCTTATTGTTTGGACCATTATAGTGTGTGTGTGTGTGTGTGTGTGTGTGTGTGTGTGTGTGTGTGTGTGTGTGTGTGTGTGTGTGTTTAGCATTTGAGTATATTTTAAGTTGACTCTTATAGCACATGTAATAAATTAATTTCATTAAGACAACGAATTCTTGTTTTCAATAGCTTGTAATTATGTTACAGATTTTGCACGGTGTGCAAAACGTCTATACAAATTCAGTGTTAGTTTATATTGTCAAAAAACTTAATACAATTGTGCTACATCTAAAACAATAAATTAAAACGGTTTTTAAATATTCACATCTTTTTTCGTTACAATTTTATAAAAAACTAACATTTCAATACCATTTCGTTGTTATTAATTTTTAAAAGATGCTTAAGTAATCTATTAAAAAAATAAACTTCCAATTATTCGTTTGACATTATAAAATTAAATTGATTTTACATAGAAATTTTAGAAAGTTAATAAAAATATATTACGGTACGAGACATTTGAAATGTCAAAATACCAGGTTCCATATCATAGCTATATGTCTAGAAGTTTTTTTAAATCAAATAAGCTATTTATACTAAAAAAGAACAATTTCGAATATTCTAATGAAAGGGAAGCTTTTGTGATTGTACAAATATTTGTGAATACGAAATATTTACTTGTTTTAAAAGTAATAAATATTTTTCTTTAGTACTTATTTTACTTAATTGTTGATCCTAACTGAAACGTTAAGTAAAACTCAAACAAGTAATATGAACAAACATTTTTTTAAAGTAAATTCCTACTCAGGCCAACAAGGTCAAATTTTATTTTAGTTACTTTTGATTAAAAAATTACAGTTATTATAAATAAAATAACATAACCTCTGCGTTAAAAAAGCTGTTCTACCACATAACCCGTAACATAAAATCAGTTGTTTTTTTGAAACCATATGTTATCACTTATTATAAGCCAAATGAGACGAAATATCTATATTGCATACCTTGCGCCTTTTGTGAAAAGTTTTTCTCTCCAATAAAACTAAAACAAATTCGTTAAATTTAGTTAATGAATTAATGTTTGGAAAAAAAACATTATTAACATCAAGTGGCCATCCAGAAGTTCAGAAAAATATGTGAGAGCTTCAGTGGAATAGTACCAAGTATTGTATTTACGATTGCGAATTTGAACAAGATGTATAATTATAGAGGGAGAGTGTGAGTAACAGAAGGAATTGAATAAGAAATACTTGGTAACACTGTTACCTCACCACGGCACATTTAATTGGGCCCACGAATTTGTCATTTTGGAAGTTAATGAAGCACGTTTAGACGGGGAGAATAATGCCTACCATTAGGGCTTAGACTTGCAATGGAAAACTAATTGGAAACGTGTAAACGGGTGATGGAAATCTAATTAGAAGTGAGTGAACGTCTGTTGCAAATAGAAGGTATCAATACAGTTAACGAGGAAACTCTAGATATTTAAGTTTCAATGATATTAGTCTGCCAACAAGTAACGGCAAAGCAACGCACAATTAGCGCCTAGGTTAACTGTTACGAGCCATTAGTGTTGTACACCATTATTATACAGAAACAATTTCATATCATAATTGTAACAAAATAGCTGCAAAGATTTAACGTAGAATAACTTTAAATACATAAATTACTATTATATAGGTTATTCATAAATAAATTATGAGATTTAGAACGGTTTATTAATGAACATTTTGTTATGTTAAAAATATGTACTGAGTGAACAGAATAAATATATCCGTTACAATGAAAACTATAACCTTGCACCTTATGCTATATTGAAAATATATGAGTCTTTTTTTGTTTGTTTGAAGACAATGATTTTTGTGGTATTCTATAAGAAGGTATTAACTGTAGCGACTCCAACTGCATGAACACCAAAACAAGTAGTATTACCCGTTATTCTGTGTGAATATTATATAATTTTAGCAGCTATTCTGTATGAAGACGATTATTCTACCCGTTATTTTGTATGAAGGTATTATTCTAGCTATTACTTGCTAAAACCGAAAAGGTATTATCCGTATTTCTGAGTGAACATTATAATTTTAGCAGCTATTCTTTATGAAGACGATAATTCTACCCGTTATTTTGTATGAAGGTATTATTCTAGCTATTACTTGCTAAAACCGAAAAGGTATTATCCGTATTTCTGAGTGAACATTATAATTATAGCAGCTATTCAGTATGAAGACGATAATTCTACCCGTTATTTTGTATGAAGGTATTATTCTAGCTATTACTTGCTAAAACCGAAAAGGTATTATCCGTATTTCTGAGTGAACATTATAATTATAGCAGCTATTCAGTATGAAGACGATAATTCTACCCGTTATTTTGTATGAAGGTATTATTCTAGCTATTACTTGCTAAAACCGAAAAGGTATTATCCGTATTTCTGAGTGAACATTATAATTATAGCAGCTATTCAGTATGAAGACGATAATTCTACCCGTTATTTTGTATGAAGGTATTATTCTAGCTATTACTTGCTAAAACCGAAAAGGTATTATCCGTATTTCTGAGTGAACATTATAATTATAGCAGCTATTCAGTATGAAGACGATAATTCTACCCGTTATTTTGTATGAAGGTATTATTCTAGCTATTACTTGCTAAAACCGAAAAGGTATTATCCGTATTTCTGAGTGAACATTATAATTTTAGCAGCTATTCTGTATGAAAACGATTATTCTATCCGTTATTCTATATGAAGGTTTTATTTCTAGCTATTACCTGCTTGAAATCGAAGACATATGGTAATATCCGTTATTCTATATGAAGATATTATTTCTAGCTATTACCTGCTTGAAATCGAAAACATATGGTAATATCCGTTATTCTATATGAAGGTTTTATTTCTAGCTATTACCTGCTTGAAATCGAAGACATATGGTAATATCCGTTATTCTATATGAAGGTTTTATTTCTAGCTATTACCTGCTTGAAATCGAAGACATATGGTAATATCCGTTATTCTATATGAAGGTTTTATTTCTAGCTATTACGTGCTTGAAATCGAAGACATATGGTAATATCCGATATTCTATATGAAGGTTTTATTTCTAGCTATTACCTGCTTGAAATCGAAGACATATGGTAATATCCGTTATTCTATATGAAGGTTTTATTTCTAGCTATTACCTGCTTGAAATCGAAGACATATGGTAATATCCGTTATTCTGTATGAAGGTATTGTTTCTAGCTATTACCTGCTTGAAATCGAAGACATATGGTAATATCCGTTATTCTATATGAAGGTTTTATTTCTAGCTATTACCTGCTTGAAATCGAAGACATATGATAATATCCATTATTCTATATGAAGGTTTTATTTCTAGCTATTACCTGCTTGAAATCGAAGACATATGGTAATATCCGTTATTCTGTATGAAGGTATTGTTTCTAGCTATTACCTGCTTGAAATCGAAGACATATGGTAATATCCGTTATTCTGTATGAAGGTATTGTTTCTAGCTATTACCTGCTTGAAATCGAAGACATATGGTAATATCCGTTATTCTATATGAAGGTATTGTTTCTAGCTATTACCTGCTTGAAATCGAAGACATATGGTAATATCCGTTATTCTATATGAAGATATTATTTCTAGCTATTACCTGCTTGAAATTGAAAACATATAATAATATCCGTTATTCTATATGAAGGTTTTATTTCTAGCTATTACCTGCTTGAAATCGAAGACATATGGTAATATCCGTTATTCTGTATGAAGGTATTGTTTCTAGCTATTACCTGCTTGAAATCGAAGACATATGGTAATATCCGTTATTCTGTATGAATGTATTGTTTCTAGCTATTACCTGCTTGAAATCGAAGACATATGGTAATATCCGTTATTCTGTATGAAGGTATTATTTCTAGCTATTACCTGCTTGAAATCGAAAACATATAGTATTAACTGTTATTCTGAGTGAATATTTATAATTTTATCAACTATTTTGTACCTATTATTTGAATGAGTCCATAACTATATTTTTTTACATTATAACAGTGATAATTTTACCCGTTATTCTGTATGAAGTTATTATTTCAAACTATTAACTGCTTAAAAGTTTTTGTTCTATAAGGAAACAATAATTTAAGTCGTTACTCTATAGCACGGTTTTGTTTATAGAAAGGTAATGTTAATAAATTCATCAACATTTAGAAGTGTAAAATTAGATTAACATTGGTATGGTTAATTACTATCTGCGAGTGTTAAAAACATATGGATCCTCTCAGATAACAGTAAAGGTCTATTGCTCTAAAACAAGAGATGTCTGAAATAAAATTACAGGTATTTTGTACAATCATTGTAACAAAACATTGTTTGCCAAAAAAAATGCTTACAAAATCCACGTATTATCAATCCACGTGCTTTACAAATGCCAATTTAGCGTTGTTTAATATAGAATAATTATTTAATCATTAGGTACATATCTTCTGTGGTAAATTTGCTAATTTGAATATTTCTTTAAAAAAGGGTCAGAATGAATGCGAAACATTGCCAAATTATTCGGCCTCCGCCCCAGATATTTTATTGCTAATGTTTGCAGTTAATTTATCGTAAAATACTGGCACAATAACGGCAGCGTCGTAGAATTTCATTTCAGCTGTTGCATAACAGAAAATAATCCTGCAGTGGAAGTTGGCGTTATGTGTAAAGGAAATGCGGCAATGGGAGATACGTTTATAGAATGCGTTTATATACATCCATGTAGACATTTTTACATTGTCGAAGCGAGTGTAAAACTTCAACGCCTAATATCAATCCGTGAACAAACCATTTACAGTTCAGTAGCTTTTATATTGTTTTGTTTTCATCTAAACTAAGGTTTTATTAATAAATTGAAAACACTGCTTTATCAAATGTTATTATTTAATAAAATATTGAAGCCATTATGTACTTAAATAATTTGAGCATTGTTGTTAGAGACGAATGATAAACAAAGAATTAATTGAGAAGCTCATAATGAACCCAAATTAAATAGATATTGAGAAAAACGCTAATTGAACAGAGAAGCTCAGAAATGTAGTTCTAAAAAATCAACCTTAGATACAATAACAAAACATTAGAGTAGACAATAACATAACAATAACACAAGAGAAGAAATTATTTGGAGTAGAACAAACAAAAACACAATTGATGTTGAAAATAATCATTGTCTGGTAGAAATACTACAAAAGCAAATAAAAAACGAAAATATACAAAAGAAGAACTTTAGAGTAGATTATGACGGACAAAAAACATATTTATTCAGGACTCTAATGAACTGCACAAGATATTAATAACGATTTGTTTAACTTAGATACGTTTCGGCCATTCACAGAATCATATTATCACTCTCTAGGCATAAACTAAGTCAGTAAAAGGACATAAAGTACAACAGTACAATATTAGGCATGTAATGGTCAATTTTTAAATTAATCGCACAGATACGTGGTCGGACACTAAGTAAAGTGTTGGAAATCGGTCAAAGTTTCTCCGCAATCTGCTTTGTATAGACAATGTAATTGCCCAGTATACCTGATATGGGTTATTGTATTAAGGAATAAAATAAAATCAGAGAAAATTCGTCCTTATTTTATAGCTGTCTTCTATGTTAATAGATTTTGGAATCTTAAACAAAAACAAATACAAAATTTAAACTAAACCTTGTGTAATAGAAACATTTCAAGACGAAAACGAATCCAAATAATCTATAAGAGAAGAAAAGATTTTGTAATAGAACAATCAAAACCTAAATCAATGATTATCTAAGCGTTGTGTAATAGACACATTTTAAGAAAAAAACAAACACAAATAATCTAAAAGAGAAGAAAAGATTTTGGAATAGAACAATCAAAATCTCAATCAATGGTTAAACTAAACGTTGTGAAATAGAAACATTTTAAGATGAAAAGGAACACAAATAATCTAGATTAATAATAATCAAACAGATTAAAAGATTTTGGAGTAGAACAAACAAAAACACAATCAATGATATACAAGTAACTAAATTTTGTGTAATAGAATCAATACTAGGAGAAATCAAGTAAAAACAACTACAAAAAAGTCATTTGTAGTAGGCTATGACAAATAATAAATACAATAATTGAACTAAACAGAGTGCAAAACAAAATTTGTACAAAATAAGAAGAAATTTATGATAGAAGACTATGACAAATGAAACACAATATTTGTTATAACCAAACCTTATGAGGTGGAAACATTGAAACAAGAAACAAACATATAGAATCTACAACACAATGTTGCGAAACACAATTACAAACGTGATGGAGACTTTTGTAATAAACAATAGGAATGTCCATGGAAAGAAAATTGGCTACAGGTAGAAAAGTAGTAGACTGACAAGTTTGATAAGAATATCATAAGAAGAGATAAGATGAGATATGTTTACGAATGATAGAAGAACGTACAAAGAAGAACAACTATAGCAAAGGAAAACTATGGTCACAGAATGGAATCGAATTAAAAGGAGGGGAGATGAAGGTTTAATCAATTGAAAATGGATACAGCTCATGAATAGTAGGTATTAGAAGGTGTAGATGATTGGATGATCGGCCTTGCTCCTCTACACCGAGACATGTTTGTACAACTCGGCCGAAGTAGAGGAATGAGAAGCTACTGTGCAACATAGTGAAACCGCTAAACGAAACTACCTTAGCAAGGTTATCCCGCACTGGGAGGCTTTGTGCCAAGAGTCCATTAATGCAGTATGTGGGGGTCCGAAGGTTTATCTGGTTAGGAAGGCTGGTTGCCTTCGTTAGTCTACGGTTTCTTCCGCTTTTCCAAAGAGCCAAGGAATCCACCCAATAAAAGAATCTTTCAAATAGGCTTTTACATCGCATTCTGGCGGCCGACCTAGACACTGATAAATAATTTCCTAGTGGAGTAAAAAAAATATATATATAAATTAAATTAAAAAATAATTATTCTATGAAATATTTTCATTTTAAAAGGCTTGCGAAATGGATAGGAAAATGAACGAACTACGTAAATATATACATATACATTGAAAAAGAGAGAAAGAGAGAGAGAGAGAGGGGGGGGAGGGAGGTAGAGAGGGGGAGGGGGAGAGAAAAGAGCGAAAGAGAGAAAGAGGTAAAAAAAGAAAGGGAAGAGAGAAAGACATACAATTAATTCTAATCGTAGAAAGTCTTTCTAAGAGAAAGACATATTCTATCTCTAATAAATATAATCCTGATTCAGAATAAATTGACCATATTAAAAAATACATATTCTTTATAACCAGGCAAGACTTTTACAAGTTTCGAATCGATCCTATAAACAAAGACTTCAACGAAGCAAATGGAGTTAAGCTGGAACAAAGGTGATTTTAATTAATAGTAAAGCACAAAAGAACCCGTAGCAGTGCTTTTCTTTAGAGATCTATTCAAGAATGAGTAAAGAAACGACTATTATGAAAACTTTGTGGAAAAGAATTAATTTTTAATCAAAAGTTTAAGGGAAAACTTGAGTAAATAAATGTAAAATAGCAGGATCATTAGTTCGACCATGTAAAAGGTATTAACTGCTATTAAGATAATTGTAATTGAGTATAACTGTTAAGGTAATAGCAGATTATACATAATTCTCGCATCAAAGGTAACTAAATTCAAATTTTGCTTGTCTTTGCTACCGTTTAAGGTATATTTTCCTAAATGTTTAAATTTGCAAGTTTACGAAAACTATATTGTGCTCGATAAGACATGCACCACTTTATACGAACGTTATGGCATACACATATGCACCGCATGTAATAACATTGCATTAAGAATATTGCATTAAGAGCATTCGAGTCCTAGACCCGAGACTGAGGCATTAAAACGTAGGACGTTAATTTCCATTTAAAGTGAACCAATGTTAACAGTCTATAAAGAGCGTTGTACGTTTATGAGGTAGGGAACAGATGGCTCAACATTGTACAGTTGCAATAAGGAAATCTGTTTTTAAATTTATATTTAATGGATTTAATTGTTTTATGTACGTTTATTGTATATTAACTACAGATATTAAGTCATATTTGTCTGGTTTTACAAAGATATGATTTCTAACGTGATATAAGAATTACTTTTTATTTATTGTAATGATAGATTTTTAATCAACTCTCAATCTGTTCATTAAAAAACTTGTGCAGCTGGTAAAATTTTCTTTGTTCAAAAATCTCCCTAAACAAGTAGTATAAACAACCATTTCAAAGTAAATTTCCACTTGGTTCAACAAAGAATAATTTTATTTATGTTACATTTTATTAAATAATTACAAGTAATATAGATAAAGTAACATAACATATGCGTTAAAACAGCGGTTCTACCGCATAACCTATAATATAAAATCAGCCGTCTTATGAAATCATGTTATCCCTTATTACTCAAATAGGACGAAATTAGTATAATGCATAACTTTCCCCATTTTGTGAAAAGTGTTTCTCCCATATAAAACTAAAATTAATTAATTAATAAATTTAATTAATGAATTAACATTTAAATAAACTGTAATTGGATCAAGTGTCAACTCCTAGCATTTTAAAATATTGTATTTAAATTTGTATGGATGAATAAAAATTATTTTATTAGTGTTTAAAAATTTAAAAAGATATATATATATATATATATATATATATATATATATATATATATATATATAAAGAGAGGGTGAAGTAATAGATGAAATTTAAAATATATTTAAATACTCTTTTAGAAAATACTGTAAAATGATGAGTTGATAGAAAATTTTAAACCACTGAGTAAAGCTAATTTCGAAGTTTAAATATTACATTGTTCCTTAATTGTACGACGTTGTTCCATTTAAATTAAATAGACAATTAAATTATTGGAGCACACGACTGGTATTAAAAAGTTGAGATAATAGGTTGGATTAAGTGTCCTCTTACGAAGCTATAAAATATAATTTCATTGCAGTATCTACACTCAGCTGATATACGTATCGTAAAAATAAGTTCATAGTTAAAGCATATTTTGTCATCTGAGAATGACGAGGTACCAGCAAGTAGTGAAATTCTTCGCCGTTACAGGAAAAGGTTTTAAAAAATGAAATAATTTCTCCCCTTGCCAAAAACGGTTGTTTGTGCAAAGAATGTTCTGCACAAAATTGCACAGAATGTGACATTTTAGAGGGTTGCCAACTGACGAATTTGTTTAAAAAAATATTGGTTTTCGTTCCGTTTGTTATTCATTAAGTTTTATCACCAAAACCTCCTCCTGAAGGAAAGGTCAGGATAATGGATATAAAATGGATACAAAGTTGTTGTAGAATATTAAAAAGTAAGAAAGGCTAGATAAGTTAAAAAGCAAAATAGAAAATATATAGTTTCATAGAGTGGAATTAAAGGTTAGGGTGGACAACATAGAAAATAAAAATTATGACACTGGTTTTAAATTCATAGAAGAAATGGTGAATAACAGCGACCATTTTAAAGAGATGAAGTGAACGATGCTTATATTAACACACACACACACACACACACACACACACACACACACACACACACACACACACACACACACACACACACAAACACACACACACACACACACACACACACACACACACACACACACACACAAACACACACACACGCGCACACGCACACACACACACACACACACACAAACACACACACACACACACACACACACAAAACATTATTAAAAACTTTAGTTAAATGAATAAAAAAATTTTTTGCTAGTTTTTATCCTGTTTTGTCAATTCAATTGGCCTTTGTAAAAACATTTATATATTTTAAATATTCGAAGAACTCTGTAATATGTAATCTTTAATTAGACAATATAATCTATATTTAGTTTAGGCTACAATGTTTGCCTTGAAAAATTGAAGAATGACAACAATAATGTATTTAAAATGACTGAAATTAAAACATTTAGTATTATACTTTACTATTAGCTTTATTTATTATTATTATTCTACTAACCGTTCTAAAAACGTATTCTTCGTTTACAGGCTACAAATTACTTAAAAGGTAATTATGTTTTCGTATTATTCACTAAGAGAAACAATTTTAAAAGGCGTTTAGGAATGTGGGAGTTTCAAAAGAAGCATTAAACAATGCACGCTGGAGACTTGTTGACTGATGCGCAAACTGTCTTGTCGGACAGATCGATCACTTGCCATTCCTAGCCGAAGTAGGACGAGTGTACGTGGTAAATATTTATTAGCATTATTCCTGTTTGTTCAACATGTGTATTACGTAAACATAACATTTAACCTAATTGTTATTTCTATTTTAAATTTTAAAACAAATTGCCATTGCAATAAAGAATTGTAGAAGAGTCAATTGAATTGGATGTTCCTATTACGTTAGATTACACAGTTTCCGATTGACTGAGCAACACTATTAAATGATATTTTAAGGTATTATCAGTAAATATATCTTCTTCGATATTTCCTTTATTAAGATATGTTTTCTTATAAGTTGTGAAAAATTCAGACTTCATTGATTAACTAAGCATGCTTGGTTTGGATTCAAAACATAAATTAAATTTGTATAGTTTATATCATTCTGAATTAATTATTTTTTTTCATTGTCTACCAATAAAGTTACAAAGGTTTTGGCTCTTTATAAACATTATATATATATATATATATATATATATATATATATATATATATATATATATCACTTACACTAAAATCTAATTATTCAAGAATATTCCTTGGTACATATGATAATTAACCCAGTTCAGTTGATGCTTGACAACGAAGATACTTTAATTAATTTTCAAAAGTTAACTCACATATATACCAAGTAATGGTCTTGTCTAAGTACATTAGATCTTAAGTGATAAGTGAATACAAGAAAACAGTGTTACAAAGTTAAATATATATAAATAAACTGGTCAGTTTCAGTTGATGCTCGACAATCAAGATACCTTAATTAATCTTCAAAAGTTAACTCACATATATACCAAGTAATGGTCTTGTCTAAGTACATTAGATCTTAAGTGATAAGTGAATACAAGAAAACAGTGTTACAAAGTTAAATATATATAAATAAACTGGTCAGTTTCAGTTGATGCTCGACAATCAAGATACCTTAATTAATCTTCAAAAGTTAACTCACATATATACCAAGTAATGGTCTTGTCTAAGTACATTAGAGCTTAAGTGATAAGTGAATACAAGAAAACAGTGTTACAAAGTTAAATATATACAAATAAACTGGTCAGTTTCAGTTGATGCTCGACAATCAAGATACCTTAATTAATCTTCGAAAGTTAACTCACATATATACCAAGTAATGGTCTTGTCTAAGTACATTAGAGCTTAAGTGATAAGTGAATACAAGAAAACAGTGTTACAAAGTTAAATATATACAAATAAACTGGTCAGTTTCAGTTGATGCTCGACAATCAAGATACCTTAATTAATCTTCAAAAGTTAACTCACATATATACCAAGTAATGGTCTTGTCTAAGTACATTAGAGCTTAAGTGATAAGTGAATACAAGAAAACAGTGTTACAAAGTTAAATATATACAAATAAACTGGTCAGTTTCAGTTGATGCTCGACAATCAAGATACCTTAATTAATCTTCAAAAGTTAACTCCCATATATCCCAAGTAATGGTCTTGTCTAAGTACATTAGAGCTTAAGTGATAAGTGAATACAAGAAAACAGTGTTACAAAGTTAAATATATATAAATAAACTGGTCAGTTTCAGTTGATGCTCGACAATCAAGATACCTTAATTAATCTTCAAAAGTTAACTCACATATATACCAAGTAATGGTCTTGTCTAAGTACATTAGAGCTTAAGTGATAAGTGAATACAAGAAAACAGTGTTACAAAGTAAATATATTTAAATAAACTGGTCAGTTTCAGTTGATGCTCGACAATCAAGATACCTTAATTAATCTTCAAAAGTTAACTCACATATATACCAAGTAATGGTCTTGTCTAAGTACATTAGAGCTTAAGTGATAAGTGAATACAAGAAAACAGTGTTACAAAGTTAAATATATACAAATAAACTGGTCAGTTTCAGTTGATGCTTGACAATGAAGATACCGTAATTAATCTTCGAAAGTTAACTCACATATATACCAAGTAATGGTCTTGTCTAAGTACATTATAGCTTAAGTTATGAGTGAATACAAGAAAACAGTGTTACAAAGTAAATATATTTAAATAAACTGGTCAGTTTCAGTTGATGCTCGACAATCAAGATACCTTAATTAATCTTCAAAAGTTAACTCACATATATACCAAGTAATGGTCTTGTCTAAGTACATTATAGCTTAAGTTATGAGTGAATACAAGAAAACAGTGTTGCAAAGTTAAATATATTATATAAGATATCAGACAGCGTCGCTGTCCGATTTTTTAAATTTTGCACTGTTTCCCTAATGTAGTAGTTTTCCACCGATAAGTTACTTTCACCTATGGCTTTATTAATGGTTTCTTCCCATGTTAGTCTTCCATTTCGTCTTCCCCACTATGGCGTCCATCCCATAGCAAAGTGGACACGCAATATGAGGAATATTTGCATTTACTGAAGGCACAAATTAAGAGGTACAACTATTCAGGTGCAATTATAAATCAAAATAATAACAACTGAGATGAAATTGTCATGTGCACAAATGTGAGGTCTACTCTGATTAGATGATTTACACGTCGTCTTATACACACTCTCTCTCCCTCGCTAACTTTACACAAGGTGGAATCAAATAGATTTGGCAGTCTCCAGAATTTACAGTTGCTGGTTACAAGAAAAGAATTTTTAATATTTCAAAACAATTTTCAATACGCAAAGTTTTCAAAGTCAAAATCAGATCCTTTTTTCAAAAATTTATATCTACATTTTAAATTAAATCGAATTGAATTAACTAGCGTGATAGCACTAAATATTGAAAAAGAGAAACAAATTCGCAAGTATTTTACTGGAGACATGAATATTGCCAATTTACTGACGACCCATCGTGAGATTCGCCTAGGTTATTAGAGCGGAAAACACGGGAAATTGCATCTCTGACCTATAATACCAGCAACACTCCTGGCCAGTCCTACAGATGTAATTATGCCAAATGGTTTAATTTTTAAATTTTAAATGAATTTATTTAAGTTTATATGAAAAACGTTTCACTAAAAGTTGCAAAATATGTAACAGTATGCAAATGTAAAACGTATGTTATCCAATTTGACTTAAAATAAGTGATAACATATGATTTAAAAAATAAAACAGCTGGTTTTATGTTATAGATTATGTGGTGGAACAGCTCTTCTAACGCATAGGTTATGTTACTTTATTTATATTAATTGTAATTATCTAATAAAAAGTAACTGAAATAAAACCATTCTCTGTTGATCTAAAGCGTAATTGACTTCATTGTTTTTATTATATTACTTGTTTATTACTATCCGCATAGATAATACGAGATGTACCGTATTTGTACGAAATTCACCATCTACCGTCACTCACAAATAAAACATTCTCATATATATTTATTCACCACTATATATCATACTTATTTGCCGAAATAAGGGCAGACTCGTTTTTATGATGGATTGTTCAGCTTCACAGATAAATGCAGTGATCAGTCACGGATTCTACAAAACACGGTCTCGTGTTCTTCACACATCATGACGGTTTTCAATTAATGTCTTTTACTTTCCTTTACAAAAGCTTTCGATAATTTCAATGTTTTTCCATTACAGCAAATTTCAGTTCAGTATTAACAATTATAGTTTATCATCGTTTTATATATATATATATATATATATATATATATATATATATATGTGTGTGTGTGTGTGTGTGTGTGTGTATGTGTGTGTGTGTGTGTGTGTGTGTGTGTGTGTGTGTGTGTGTGTGTGTGTGTGTGTGTGTGTGTGTGTGTGTATGTGTGTGTGGTGTGTGTGTGTGTGTATGTGTGTGTGTGTGTGTGTGTGTGTGTGTGTGTGTGTGTGTGTGTGTGTGTGTGTGTGTGTGTGTGTGTGTGTGTGTGTGTGTGTGTGTATGTGTGTGTGTGTGTGTGTGTAAACAACTGAAGATTTATTGTTTTATTTCTCTAACCATTTTCTATTACTATGAAAATGAAATAAAAAATATCAGGAAATTATTTTAAAATACAAATGTCAAAATTGCATATATACTAATAATAAATATATTGAATAACAATAATAAAATATATAATATGCTTGAAAAAGGTAGTGTTTATAATGGTTTGTTGGAAAAACCATAATAACACACAAAATAAATACAATAAATAGACGCACAAAAAATCGAAAATCTAACAAAACCATATAACCTAAAAAATAGCCTAAAACCAATCCAACACCCAAACAACAAAAAATTCATAAACTTAACTAAAGCCCAATTCACTGAAAAAGAAAAAAATAATAACCACAAATGCTTTCAAATATAACCTACCCAATTTTAACAAAAACCAAATAATAAAAAACCTAATAGTTGACACAGAATCTAACATCCATAAAATTACCCACCAAAACACTGAACACATAACAAACAACATTAATAATAAAATTAACCTAATACAAACCGAAAAAAACAAAAAAACAAACAATATATAAATAAAAAAGAAATTATAAAACTCAAAGAAAAACTGGAAAACAACGACTTCTTAATATTAAAATCAGATAAAACAAACACACCAGTAATAATAGAAAATACCAAATACATCAATTTAATGGCTAACCACATAAAAGAAAATAAATACGAACAAATCCCAGACCCAACTAACAAATACCTTAATACAATAGAAAACCTAATAGTCACACACAGAAATACCCTAAACTATAACAATAAATTAAAATACCACACAAGTCTATACCCATTCAAACCATGTGCACCAATATTAACAGGTATACCTAAAATCCACAAACCCAACACACTATTTAGACCACTAATAAATTTCAAAACAGCACCATCTTACATAATCACAAAAATCCTAGACAAAATAATAAGATCTAAAATACACATCAACAACACATACAATATCAAAAATGGATACGAATTAATTAATAAAATAAAAAACATAGAAATAAACAGCAACACAAAAATAATAAGTTATGAGATAAGTAACATGTACCTTAGTATCCCAATAGATGAAACCATAGAAATGATAAAAAGCAAACTAATACACAATAAAGAAAAAAGGAAACACAATAAATAGTATCATTACACTAACCAAACACATATGTAACCAAAATTACTTCCAATTTAACAATAAATACAATAAACAAACAACTGTATATATATATATATATATATATATATATATATATATATATATATATATATAGGCCTATATATAATTGAGGCGCTTTGTTCGGAGTGCAGGTTGACTTTTGGATATTTCTACGACAGACTAAAAAAAGATATGGAACATAGGTTGGGCATTATTTTCGAAAACACATTTTTAAAGATAGCGAGCGGAA
This sequence comes from Prosapia bicincta, assembly GCA_036971475.1. Lineage (NCBI taxonomy): Eukaryota > Metazoa > Arthropoda > Insecta > Hemiptera > Cercopidae > Prosapia > Prosapia bicincta. The sequence goes on from JBAIZL010000005.1 coordinate 57,357,418, forward strand.
GCAGTTTAAGACATAAATCAGGCAATCATACAAAGGTGTCAAAAATGAATCCAGAGATAAGCGAAGATAACGAAAATAAGAGTTGTTTGGATAAAGGTTACATCTGTAGAATAAGATGTGGAGAATAAACGAGGAGAGAAATGTATAGTAAATCCATTACACTTATACATTAACTTAATTATTTGCTTATCACCAACCCCTTATACAATCCTATTCAGCCATTGAGTTCATGCAAATTTATCGATTTGCCATTCGGTAGAATAACCTGCACTGCAAAATGTGTTTGCTTTGTGTTTGAATTCTAGATAGTACTCGCAGTATTTGCACACGTCACACGTGTCTGTTCTTGTGTGAGGGCGGTGCTCGTGTTTGTGCATTTAAACAGGTTTAGCGGTGAAAATATCAACTTATATATCAGCCATATAATAACGTTTTTAGAGACATTTTGGGAAGGTAGGGCTATATTGCTAAATACCTAGACAAGGACCTAGATGCTAAACTAAGATAGAGACACCACGTCAAGAAAAAGGAGGAATTAAATATCAAATATTGTAAGCACTGTTGAAACTTGTGTAGAATCTCAAACCTCTCATTACCTTAAACCTCTCAAACCAGTTTGGCTATATGGCAGACAGCTTTGGAGATTTGCAAAGGCATCTCTTATAGTCAACTCTTCAGATGTTCCAAAATAAGGTACTGAGAAATATTGTTACTGTCCCTTGGTACGTGAAAATGATATTGACCGAAATTTGAATATCCCGACGATACCAAAGAAATAAAAAGTTGCTCAGAGAACATGAAAAGACACTTTATCTCTTCAACTTCTCGATAACCAGTCCATGGTTAGAAGTTTGAAGAGAACCAAACCATTTGGGTTAGTATAGTGTTGTGTAGTGGTAGTTCTATACGAATATATATAATTGACAATGTCTAGACAAGAACAAAGGGTTAATGGGCACTTTAGTTATGTGAGTATTTGGGGTAAGATAATGCAAGAATATTAATGGTGGGTCTAAAATGACAAGTTTTAATAATAATAATAATAATAAAAACAAATAAAACATACACAAAACTCACAAATTAATCATTTATTTACTCATACAACTTATAACTGTTGTAAGTTTGAGTTTGTAGTAGTAACACTCACTGATGATAGTGACTTTGTCGTTGAAACTCGTATGAGTAAATAAATGATTAGTTTATGAGTTTTGTGTGTGTTTTTAATTGTTTTCAACATAACCTCACAAGCTAAGCTCAAAGAATATTTGTAATAATAATATATATATAACTGAACTTTTATGTACCTTGGTTATGTATAGCATTATTATTATATTACTATAACACTATTATTATTATTATAACATTCTTTCATCTTTGGACAGAAAATAGACCACGATATCAACACCCAGCGTCGACTTCAGTACCTTTATTTTTAAATTAAAAATATTCCGTTTTAAACACCTGTTAAACTGAAAATAAAATTGTTGTTAATTTAAATTTAAACACCAACAATTAACTTCAGAAAACCGTGATAGTAAATAAATTTATAAAATTACAAACCATAACACAGTAACATGACACCTAGAGATATTTGAAAATTAGCCTAAAAATAATATCAGGTGTATTTTACCAAGAGCTGCTGTAAAATAATATTATATATAAGACTAATATCTGTTAATTTGTAAAGAGTTCTTTCTGTTTGTCTTACTTCTGAAAATACCGCCAGTCATAAAATAAATAGTTCTGAAATGTAAATTAGAAGTTAAATTTTTTATTAAATGAAAGTTCAAACAAATAAGTAATCAGTGAGTTAGTTTTTTAATCCCAAAAAACTATCAATAATTTTATTCTGTTTAAAATATAGATTTAGAACTCAACAATAAATTTATATAATAATAATGTTTAATGGGAATAATAATGAATTTAATTAAATCTGGTTTTATAATTTATTATAACATTAAAAAACAGTAATATGTTACATTTGACTGCAATACGAGAGCAAATATGTTATAATTGGCAATAAACTTGAGCGTTATATTATAATAAATATATATGGCTTAAAGGGAGATCTAACCTGTAACCAGAGATAGTTTCATGTCTGAATAGGCTGAATAGGCCCTATTATAGAGGTATAATCCTATTCAGCCATGTAACACAGATCTGTTTAAATTCTGTGTGAAGAGACATGGCTTATATCGGCAGTGATGCCTCCCTCAAATACTTTTGAGCGGGTTTGTTTTACTTCAGTTTATAATTAGTGAATTCAAACCTAAAATTAGGTTATTTTGTATTTGGTAAAAAAAAAATGTTTAATAGTTTTTTTTGTAGTTTAAAGTTAGGAAAACTAATTTGGTTTCTGTATCTTTAAAGAATCCTGAACTCTCTGTACATTGAATTCTAACTGCTTTGCATGAAGCCGAATTGTTTTTTATTTCACTTAAGTACTTACAAAAGACTGAAAATAAAATCCTAAGGGGAATTTCAAGTAAAAGAGATGCAAAAGTGGGAAGTGGATAAAACTTCACAACAAAAACTTTGTAAATAACCTTACCTTCAAAGGGCTGCTTCAAAACTTGTAATGCACAAAACTTGAGCCTTTTTGCACAATATTTCTCTCTCCATCCGCTTGTGTAAAAAGATATAATAATAAAATTATTATTTGCATTAAGTACAACTAAGTAAATTTTACGAAGCATTTGAATGATCGTCTGTTAAATCAATTTTCAACACCTAAAGAATGTATTTTAGTTATAAATAAACCATCACGATGACACTTGAATAATCTTTTGTTTATAGACCATTAAATAGATAAAATTACCTAAATGTTATTATTTATTAATTAATTATAAGTAAACACAAAAAAAGTTTAACAGAATTTTCAACATATTTGAAATGGCAATGTAAAGTATTTTTCTAAGATGAAAATTTGTTAATTATAATTTTTTTTTTTTGCAGAATACTTTTGTTTTTTTGTAAATAAATGTTTCACTGAACACGGCCGGAAAACTGAATAAATAATAACATACTACATTTGGAGGTCCTCATCTTTTTAGCCTTTGTAACGGTAAGCATAGCCTTAACCCCTATAATTGTATACTCTATCATCGTTGTAACATCTAACCTCTATAATTGTAACCTCTACCATGGTTAGCGTTGCCTCTAACCTCTATAATTATAGCGTCTATTATCGTTAACGTAGCCTCTAGTCTCTCTAGTTGTAAACTCTACCATCGTTACCTTATCCTCCAACCTTTATAATTGTAGTCTTTATCATAGTTAGCATAGTCTCTATCCTCTCTAACTGTAATCTCTATTATCGTTAGTGTGGCTTCTAACCTCTATAATTATAGCGTCTATTATCGTTAACGTGGCCTCTAGTCTCTCTAGTTGTAAACTCTACCATCGTTAGCTTATCCTCTAACCTTTATAGTTGTAGTCTTTATCATAGTTAGCATAGTCTCTATCCTCTCTAACCGTAATCTCTATTATCGTTAGTGTGGCTTCTAACCTCTATAATTATAGCGTCTATTATCGTTAACGTGGCCTCTAGTCTCTCTAGTTGTAAACTCTACCATCGTTAGCTTATCCTCTAACCTTTATAGTTGTAGTCTTTATCATAGTTAGCATAGTCTCTATCCTCTCTAACTGTAATCTCTATTATCGTTAGTGTGGCTTCTAACCTCTATAATTGTAATATTTATCGTCGTTAGCGTAACCTCTAATCTTTCTAACCGTAACCTCTACCATGTTTAGCATAGCCTCTAACCCCTATAATTGTAATCTCTATCGTCATTAGTGTTACCTTTAAACTCTATAATTTTAAAATCTGCCATCGTTACAGTAGCCTCTAATCTCTATAACCGCAACTCTACCATCGTTATCTTAACCTCTAACCTCTATAATTATAACCTGTGTAGCCTGTATAATCGTTAGCGTACTAATCTCCATAATCGTAACCTCTACCGTCGTTAGTGTAACCTTTAACCTCTATAATTGTAAACTCTACCACCGTTAGCATAGCCTCTAATCTCTATAATTGTATCCTCTACCATCGTTAGCGTACCCTCTAATCTCTATAACTGTAATCTCAGTTTTCGTTGGCGTAGCCTCTAACCTCTATAATTGTAACCTCTATCGTCCTTACCGTAAGTTTTTACCTCTACAATTCTAACCTCTATAATTGTAGCCTCTATCAACCTTACCCTAAACTCTAACCCCTATAGTGGTAACCTATATCGTCATTAGGGGAGCCTCTAACCTCTATAAGTGTAACCTCTAGCGTAGCCTCTAATTTCTAAATATAACCTCTGTCATCGATAACGTCGCTTATATCATCTCTAATGCTAACCTCTACTATCGTTAGCGTAGCCTACAACATCTATAACTGTAACCTCTATCACGTTAGCGTACATTGTAACTTCTAAATGTAACCTCTATCATCCCTAGCGTAGCCTCTAACCTCTATAATTGTAACCTCTATTATCGTTAACGTAGCCTTTAACCTCTAAATGACACCTCTATCATGGCTAGCGTAGCCTCTAACCTCTAAATGACACCTCTATCGTGGTTAGTGTAGCCTCTAACCTCTATAATTGTAACCTCTATCGTCATTAGCGTATCCTCTAGCCTCTATAGTTTTAATTAGATTCAGATTCACACCTAAAAGACGAATCATTTATTTACATTATACTTTTTACTGCTTTTATAGTGGACACGTAACCAAACATTTTGGCAAAGAGGGATTCAGCCCGAATGAAATGGTTCCCAATAAGGTGTTGCTAAGGAGTATGTATTCTAAGGTGGCCTTTCGTAGTAGGTATTTGGTAAGGTTGGTATATGGTAAATAAGGCTTTTTAACAAATAAAATAATTTACATTTATAAATAAAATTTTAAAAAAAAGGTTTTCAAAATATAAGGGCATCGTGAGGGACAAGACAAGAGATTACTCAGGAACCCTTGGCAAACATAGAGGAAAAATAAATTAAGTAAGTTTAATGCAACAAAAACGCAGTAGTAAATTTAAAAAATATAGATAAGAAGAATTAATATAAAATTTCAAACAAATTCATCCACCTGCCATTAAAATCATAATAATAAAAATAGATAGCAATAAAGGCAATGAAACTACTACTGTAATAAAAAGTAAAAACTCAAACAAACTTTATGTTTACTTCCTATTGTTCAATTTCCAAATCTAGAGAGATGAAATACAAAATATTATACTGTCGGTTTAGTTGGTAACTACGGTAGGAAAATAGAATTTATATTTTCAATATTTGCATAGTTTTTTGATGAGCTTCCAGGAAAGGGGTTTCCGGACTGGTGTATAGATGGGGTGAACGTAAAATAGACGCTCTATGTCACAAGTTTCGCTGTAACACTAGAGACCAGAGCTAGGTGGGTTCTATCCGTCAAGACAGAAGAAGTATTGTAGCTTCTATTGAGCTCTGCAATGGACTTTTGAGTTTTAAGAGTCGAGTTTTGCAGATTAGATGTAAGGACTAAATTAGATTTAATTTCTTGTTCAATTAAAACATATTTTGTTGAAATAATTTGAAAGATAATTATTGAATAAATATTTATGATTTCAATAGTAAAATTAAAAAATAACCAAATTTATAACTATAAAGATAAAATTATATTTTTATTAAATCTAAAGAATATTAAACAAAAGTTATTTTTGAATTGTACTTTTTATAATTACTCAACAATGACTAGAATTGTTTAAATGTTGCTAAGCAAAGAAAAATCATTTTGACGTCGACCTGAGACTAGTTCACTTCAATAAGAACTCTCTTCCAATGAATCACAATATATCACTGACTTCAATGTCTATTGAATATATCTGCTCGTGTGAAAAATTAAAAAAAGGAATCAAACAACAAGATAAGTATTCATTTTAAATCTAGGTAAATGATTAGTATAATTCTTAACATTTTAAACCCGTAAGTAAAGTTACTATTTTAAATATCTATATATACTTTTATTGTGCTAAATACCGTCCGTACAGTCTAGTCGAAAAACATTGAACAAATAACCTCTGTGTCAGTTTTTAACAATTTTTTCTCATAAAACTCATGAAATTATCTTTTTTAATTATTTGTTTGTAGTTATTTTAAATTAACTCATTATTTAACTGTTATAATATTTTTATTTATCAGGAATTGTGATTTATTTCATGCAAATCTTATCAACCACAAAATTTTACGGTAACTTGATAACAGTTGTTTTGTCTAGTGACCCTTCCCTTGTCTATGCACGATTTGTATGGTTTGGACGTCTTGGCTGGACTTGTTTGGAGTAGGTTTTCTTGGTTAAGCCACTGAATGGCTTGGCCTATAGCTTGGCTGGGACTTACATTAAGGCTGGGTCGTTATCATGGTAGGGCTGAGGTATCTCGGACTACTACGGCCGGTGCACTGACGCGCCACCCAGGGCTGTTGGGACTTGTGACGGCTTGGCCTATAGCTTGGCTGGGACTTATTAAGGCCTGGTAGTCATGATCTGGACTCAGAAGTTCTGGCCTTTTCAGGCCGGGACGGTCGCGGCTTTATCACGACTTTCGGGCCTTGTACGGCTTGGCCTATAGTTTGGCTGGGACTTCACTTATTAAGGCTCTACAGTCTTGTGTGGACTTCCGTGTACTGGACTTAGTAGCCTGAGGTAATCTTGTCCCTATCATAGCTTCCAGGCCTTGTACGGATTGGCCTATAGCTCGGCTGAGACTTACAGCGGCTTGACTTTGAATGCCGGCTCTTGAAACGTTTGGCCTACTGAGACTAACAAGCCTTGTATACTCATGTAACTGTTACTAGGTTTGGCTCGCCCTCTTCCGACGGACGTTATCGATATTCTACAAATGTCTATCATGGTTCTAGACGAAGCGGTTCCAAGGGTATCTATTAGGTGCTCAAATCAATTTAAATAAATCTTTCAACCACAGTTTTTTGATGTTCATCAACCATTCTGTTCCTCTTTAACTTTCCCTCGGCATTTGCTATCTTTATTTGTTTATTATTTCACCCAAATATTGCATTTTCTCCGTTTTTTGTAACTGTTTTCACCTTATTTTATTAAGTTAAGGTCTTATACACTTGGTATTCTCTGTACACATAATATCTTTATTATTATCTGAGACAAATACGTTTCAAAAAATTCGATTCCTTTTCCTACTTTTTTTACTCGATACATTTATGATTAACAATACTTTCCCCATTTATCTGTAGGTATAACCTAAATAATATTTTATTATGTTTTCTAGTCTTTGATATTCATAAAGTACTCTGTAACAAGCCAAATCATTATAAATCTTATATTCACAATTGAGAATTAAAATTCAGTGAAGAACATACACCTTCCTCCATTTTGGATATATTTTCTAATATGTGACTATACCAGAGCCTTCGTGGTCGTATTGTCAGACAGCAATGTTATCTTCAGGGATACCCACTTTGTTTCACCGCTCAGGGGGTAAGTAGGCTATTGGAATTTACTCCATTTATTCTCAACTTAAACAATACTTAAAAGTGTAATGTATTTTCTTCTCTCTAATATATAGGCATTACAAAACTTCTCTTAGTTTACAACAATTGCTCTAAAATTAGTTTTAAACCTTACATTTCAAAGAGTACAGTTATAATTGGTTGAAACAATACTCTTACTCACAGATACAACTCTTCCTTGCCTTAATGTTACTTATGCACTGACAGTTTGCAAACTGTTTCACACTTTTCCATTAAAAACAACACAATATTAACTCTGTGGTAGTAAACCTAAAAACAATTTAATAAAAAGCAATTAAAACAAGATCCATTATGTATCACGTTAAAGGTCTCATTTTCGAAAACTTAATAAAAACCATACGAATTTCTCAACTCGCTTAATTTTATGCATTTAACCATTAAGGTAATTATGTAGAAAGTTACAATCAATCTATCCTGACTGGAAACATTATTGGTATATTTAAAAATACGTATACGCTATTAAAACGTATGTAAGGTAGGGCATAGGGCTAACGTGACGTCCTACACTTGTGACGTCACTATCACTTCACGGAAGCAGGCAGCCGTTGTACAACTTACTTTTGCGCACTGAACTTTGTACCCAACTAAAATTAATAAAAAACAGCTTTCGGACACAAAAGAAAAAAAAATATTAATGATAATAGCCTTAGGACATGTTGAGGAATGTTCTGTAATAATATCTAGAGGGATTTGCGATTCCAAACATATTTGTTTATTTACAAATCATACTCAACTGTTTTTAATTGTAATTTATTTCTTATGCAGGTTTTTGGTACTTTATGTTCCTCAAAACTCCATAAATGATGTATATATATTCCTCTAAAACTCTATAAATTTCACAACATCATGTGTTCCCTATACTAACTACGTTTTGTAAGCATCTTCACAGTTAGATTCCTGTTATGGCATTTAGTGCACCTATTTGTAGGTGCCCTGGTAGTATTGTTTGTTAGTAGGGATGGGCCGATTCCTAAAATTTTCGATTCCGATTCCGATTCCGATTCTAAAATTTTCCATTCGATTCTCGATTCTTTACTCGATTCTCGATTCTTTCTAGTTATATTAGCTTACATTCTAGTTCTCTAATAATTAATTTAGTTAACATCTTGGTCATATGGCAAAACCTTTTAAAAGTTCTGTTTTAATGTAATAGGCTACACAAAACCTTCAACCTTGATTTATCAATAGGAAGTTTTAAAAGCATAAAAACATATCAGATAAAAGTAATGACTTATTTTAAAATTAACAATGTGAACTTTACTTAATTTATGATGTTTGAAAAAATACCTAAGCCTATTTACATTGTCTCTCAAAACAAAACAAAAATTAAAAACAAACAAACAACATAAAAAGTAAAAAAATTAATACAAATAGGATAGTTTTTAATATTTAAAAGTCTGGCAGGTAATGTACATTTCTGTTCAAAAACACAAGCATTTGAACACGTTGTGGGTCAAGCTAGTTTCATCGCTTGTCATATATAACTCCTGAAGTTGAGAAAGGCTTTTCAGAAAAACACTGTCGCGAGTGGACAGACAGGTATTTTATTGCCATAGCATTTAAATGAGGGTATTTGGCACTTTGTACTGCCAAATACTTTCCAACATCACAATCTGGACTGGCTAATGGTTCCCCCAGATAATTGTTTACTTCTTCTTCTACTGTCAATTCCCCTGGGGTACCTTCTTCCTCAACATTCTGGATTAGTGGGGCATACCTTCTCCTCATCTGGTGGGACCTTTTTTCTGCAGGTGTCTGGAACAAGTGCAACCGATTCAGGCCTATTTTGTATTTATTCCTCAATCCCAGTTGATTTTTAACCGACTATCACTTGTAGGTCCTGTGTCTGAAGATAAAGTTTCTTCAAGTATAGATCTTTTTTGTTGATAAATTTGGGCAAAATGAATGTTGTTTAATTGCTTTTTCATATTTGATATATTATGTGGTTTTCCACCGTCAGTTTCTGTTAACTGTCATCGAATTGACGCGACGGCCAGTAGCCTGAACCGAATACCGTCTATAATATAATTTATTGAGGTTACGTTTCGGAGGAATAATACGGTGTTTCTGTTATCCGTCTATTCGCTCAACCATCATGGCCACGGTTAATCGAGTTTTTACTGTACTTTTTTTGTGTTTTGTTCTGACATCTATAAATCAGTGGCAGTAAGACACGTGGGGGAGAGAGAGAGAGAGTATCGAACCCGCTCTAGCGAGAGAGAGAGAGAGAGAGAGAGAGAGAGAGAGAGAGAGAGAGAGAGAGAGAGAGAGAGAGAGGACCGATGTCAAACGACCAGAAATGGTTACGATCTTGATTGCTGTTGCTTCATAAATAATAATATTTTCGTTATATTTTCGTTTACTTTAATCATTTAATTCATTGATATCAACCTATACATAAATAAGATATAGTTAGTAATTAATTATTTTTCTAATAAATTACTCCCCACACATATTTTAATAGTTAACAAAATAGGAATCGGAATCGACACTTTTATGATGAAGAATCGAGTATCGACGATTCCTCGATACCACCTAGAATCGACGATTCCTGGAATCGAGAATCGGAATCGGCCCATCCCTATTTGTTAGTATTATGACATTAGTATAATTTATATTCAGGGTTAATATAACTATATGTTATAAATATATATATATATATATATATATATATATTTATATATATATAAACTTTTTAGTTCACGAAATGATACTTTAAGTTTCGTCAAGATTCATCTACTGTCACCTTATTGGGGCGTTACAATCGGTTTTGTGGTTTTATAATCATTTACTCTTGTAAACATAAAAATACTGTGTTTATTAGATACGTCTTCGATACATTACGTATAAAACTGTATTAAAACATTTCGGATATAACTACGTGTGCTTATACCAGGAAATAAATATGTTACACACACACACACAGACACACACACACAAACACACACACACACACACACACACACTCACAGACACACACACACACACACACACACACACACACACACACACACACACACACACACACACACACACACACACACACACACAGACACACACACACACACACACACACACACACACACACACACACACACAGACACACACACACACACACACACACACACACACACACACACACACACACACACATACACACACACACACACACACACACACACACACACACATACACACACACACACACACACACACACACACACACACACACACACACACACACACACACACACACACACACACACACACACACACACACACACACATACACACACACACACACACAGACACACACACACACAGACACACACACACACACACACACACACACACACACACACACACACACACACAAACATACGCACGGTCACACGCAAGCACATTTACGTCAATGTGAAGTGAAATTAAGCATAGTCAAAACTCATTAAGGTAACTTAATTAAATTATAAAATACTTTTTCCTTCTTACTCAATGAAAAATATTTAAAAACAAATTCAAACAAGAAAGCAGCATTAAAAATAAATTTTGCTAAATTTCTTAAAGGAAGAATTCTCCTTTTAATATATTTCTCAAATCTGTTTTAACTTTAAAATAAAAAAAAAACAATCTTTAATGCTTTAAAATATATTAATTAGCATCAAAAATCCTTTAAAAAAAGTAATGTCTTGACATGACATTATTAAAAAATATTTACCCGTCTCTCCCTCTCAACATAAACTAGTGCTATCTCCATTGCTTTACTATATGCAATATTGGCGGTGACATTGCCGTAACGCGGAGCACAAGTAAATCTAGGTCAGGCAGACAGCCAAAAGACAAGGTAGTCTAACTCGACATAAAGCGAGATACACAATTATCCGAACGGAAAAGTTTTGTCCTTTATAAAACCACTCTGCTATAGAGTAAAACTTCTACCCACATAATGGCTATTGTCATTGCTCCAGTGATATCAATTTAATTTTCTGAGTTTATAGTGCGTTTGTTGGGTAAATTTTATAAAAAAAGAAAAATATTTGAAACATCGTCCTTATGGTTTTGGATTCCTATTATTTGTTCCCCAGCAGCTTCACGAGATCAGGTGTTTTGCACGTGTATGTTTAATTATCCAGCAAATAATTAACACTTTAAATAAATATATATTATCTTATACCAATGTGTTTCAATTAAAATTAAGAACAGTAATATGAGGTTTATATGTTGAAAACTTGAAATGTTAAATAAGTAGGCTTGATAAAATGTAGTTTTGTTGTTGTGCTTTGTCTTTGTTATAGAAAAAAAGTATTTTTAGCTTTGTTGATAAAAAAGCTTTTTCCTCATGATATATTATAGTCATTTGATGCCCTAAGTATTGAGTAAAAATATATGCATAAGTAGTATTACCAAAGTATGTTTGTAGTTTTTTTAAAATATACTTGAAAAAAGGTTAAATTATGTTGTTGCGTCAGATGCATCCAGCGACATTAGCGCCACATTGGTTCAAGGGAAAGAGGGAGGCTGGAAAATAGCGACTTTCCTATCCAGCTATGAGACTGCCGCAACAAACGGCATAGAACAACTAATGCTGTTGAAGGATTAAACAACACCCTTAGAAGACCTAAATCTGGAATCGAAGAACTGATTAGTTGTTCAAAATAAGGGGAAAATGTAGCCTGCTCATACATGGAAATAGAAGTAAACCTTGGAGGGACGAGGGAACATACACATTCATGAAACTAGACTAGAGAGTTATTAAAACCATCAAGAAGTACGAAGTAAATGATCACAAAGGACGTGTCTACATAAAATAAAATATACTAAGTTCAAACTAAGAAACTCTAAACATTATAACATTATTTGACAATAGTACTAAATTCATCATAAAAACATTAAATTACATAAAAGGAAATTATCTCATGGTACAATTTATGGAAGTAAACAACATTACAATGACGACGCTGATTTTAAACACGCCTAAATGATAGGAAACTGGTTTTCCAAAATGATGGAGAAACTTGTTTTCTATCACTTAGCCAGTCCAAAGCCTGGGTAAAGTGTGGTGGGAATCTGGGAGGCTATGATTGTGGGTCTTCCAAAGGGGGGTAACTTGACCACAACTGTCGCACATTTCCCCATGGGCGCAAGTGTTACTGGGTGCATCTGTCACATTCAAATTATGCCCAGCGTAATAAGTCCAAGAACGGTGTACTTTGTGCATCAGTTACTGCATCAGCTGCAAATAGGTTTCAATATGATAAAATAGTTCATTTTGATGTAATTATGAGAAAGGAAATCAAATTGCATTAAACGTCATATTTTTAAAGACGAAATATATTCAAAAAAGTAATACAAAATTATATACTTCCAAATGTGAATTATTGAAAAATATCTTTAAAGCCTAATTGAAATTGTACTGAATTTATTTACACATATTGCTTTATTAGGCTACTTGACACACACTTTAACCTATTTGTGTTTGTTTCAAACGAACTAATATTACAGGAGATTGGAAATTAATTCTTCCACTAGACTAGCTCAAAAATAATTTGAAAGTAATAGCACACGGGGTAATATTTTTTAAAATCCATCAATTTTAGTCAAGAACATGTAGCCTTCATCACTTTAAATAGAATCATTTCTATTGATTTCAGCCTAATACCAAAACCTGTGATGTACAGTAGCTTACACCTATTAATTCCGGGCCAGTAATTTTGTACAACAATGTATTACAAGCTTTTGTTCAGGCTGTCTAATTAGTCAAACAGCATAGTTTATTGGCTACCAGGGTGGCTGATAGCGGCGAGGGGTTAATGTCTTTACAGCACCAAATTTGCTTCCAATACACGAGGCGTGGACGAAATTAATCACTCTAATGTTTTGATATGGCTTCAACGTAGTAAATCTTGTTAATTGGCAACTATTATATTTAATAATGTGAGTTAAAGATTATATATGATAATTATAACAATGTAATATATATATATATATATATATATATATATGTATGTGTGTGTGTGTGTGTGTGTGTGTGTGTGTGTGTGCGCGTGCGTGTGCTTGTGCGTGTTTGTGTGTGTGTGTGTGTGTGTGTGTGTGTGTGTGTGTGTGTGTGTGTGCTCGCATATATTGTTAAGTATTGTAAATATATCATTATTTAATATTTATTAGTAATAAATACAAAGCGAAGTAAATATTGTACGAATATTAAGAAGTAAAAGATCAAGTCAATCGAAATAGAAAGTACTAGAACATTATAGCTCTATAGCTTGGAAATAAGAAACAGAATATTTTTAGGTTTAATTTAAACACAATCTACTTTGCTCAAATTACCTGGGAATGCAGAAAGTACTCATTAAAAAGGAAAAATAATTAAAAGAGACAAACATAATTTCACTTCACAAGACATACAACACTTTTTATATTTATAGAAAATAAGTCTCTTTATATAAAACAAAGCACTATAATATACATCATTACAATATACCTACAAATATC
>JBAIZL010000005.1:57378930-57413930 GCA_036971475.1 Prosapia bicincta
TAACATTTTATATAAATAAAATACATCGGATGGTTTAACAAAAATAATTCAATTTGATGTGCTTGTACAGGGTTGTTGAACGTAGTCTAGACAGAATCCCCTGTTCCCTGTGTCGTTTGGAGACTCGACGTTGTTTGTGTGGAAGATAAGTCGGAAGGGTTTCACCGTGCCTGGAATCACAAGTAACGACATTTAACTAAATTGAATTGTTTGTTTTTATATTGTCTTGTTAAAACAGCTACGTCACAAAGCATGCGTAGGACTTATCTAGGTAGTCTGTCTTTGTAACAAGGTTTGCTATAGTTTGATTTGTTATAGTGTTGCCATTTGTTCTCTTCTCTGATGGAAACAAAAAAACGATAGATTCAACACACAAGCGAAATAACTACTCGCTGATCAGAAATGATGGTTTACTTAAAGTAATAAAACCATTGAATTTTTATATATTTAATTGTTGTTGCAAGAGTTACTTTGTTATTCCCAACATTGTTAAACTATCTACAGTTTGCACGTTTTACATATATACTTTAAAGATAATAAAACATAATAAACGAATATAAACAATATTCGAGTTGGCTTGTGAGTTAAGGTAATAAACAAAATAAATATACACAACTTACAATTAAAAACCTTTTAATTTCATACGCGTTTCGATGACTGCATCATCATCAGTGATGCCACTACAAACATAAAACATGTTTTTTAAATGGCAAAGTTATATGTTTGTAGTAGAATCAATGATGATGATGACACAAGTCATCGAAACGCAAATGAAATTAAAAGTGTTATAATTGTGAGTAGGGAATGTTTATTTTGTTTATATTTTGGTATTTATTGTTTGGTTTATTTACGGTATTTAAGAAGAAAAAGTAAAACACTGAGTAATATTGAAAAATAGTCAGAGTTATACACAAGCAAGAGATAGAGCGAGTGAGAGAAAGTGAAAGAGGACGTGAGAAAAAGTTTGAGAGCTATAGAATGTGAGAAAATGAGAGAAAGCGCGTGTGTGTGTGTGTGTGAGGAAAAGAGAGAGAGTGAGATAGGATGGATACCATTTAAAAATATTAAAATAATGTCCTAATAAAATATATATATTTAGTAATAAGTAGAAATTAAATTAAATTAAAAAGGAGGCGCTAATAGTAGTAGAGATACATATTGGTTAGGAAGTAATACTTTATATTCGGCAAGCAATGTGATGACGTCAATGGGGTGGATTTTAAGTATTTAGTAAACTTTCTCTATAAAGAAAGGCTTCGGTAAATATTGAATGATTTATGAGCAGAATCTGATTTGAATTCATTATAGGGTTTGTTTTTTCTTGGCGTTACAGTATCATTAACTTAAGATGGAATATCGCCAGTTAAACATTTATCTGAACAGAGCGGATCTGAAAGTACAAGTAAACCAATTAATATTTGCAAAATAAATTACTGTTGAAAATGTTTAGTCTAATAAAGTATAAACTGGCAATTATTTCACAAAGATGTAATATATATATATATATATATATATATATATATATATATATATATATATATATAATAAATTAAAAATATTTCAAAAACAAGAATACTTTTAATGAATATATTTATTCAAAGCTTTTCGCCGATAAAATAGTATCAGCATCTCAGGAAAAAAATTATCTATTAAATTATTTATTCTAATAAATAATTTTATTAGATAATTTTTTTCCAGAAGATGCTGACACTATTTTATCGGCGAAAAGCTTTGAATAAATATATTCATTAAAAGTATTCTTGTTTTTGAAATATTTTTAATTTATTAACTATATATACAAGAAAACATATCACCATATTTAATATATATATGCACGCACGCACACGCACACATACACACACACAGACTCACTCACACATACACACACACACACACACACACACACACACACACACACACACACACACATACACACACTCAGACTCACTCACACATACACACACACACACACACACACACACACACACACACACACACACACACACACATATATATATATATATATATATATATATATATATATGCGTATATATTTTTTATTTAAATAATATAATAAAATATATATATGTAACGGAAATTATGTAGAAACTAATAGTAAAATTTAAACACTCTAATTGGCTACAAATAAGATTTAGAAAATGCTTTATAATACAAAAACCAAAGGTGATATCAAGCGGAAAAGATAATTAGTTATACTTATAGTTGTTTGAAGTTTATTATTTACAGGTAGTTAGGTTTAGCCTGACTGGTGATCTTGGAATTCTCAGAAGCAATGAGATGATGTTTGTCATGGTTGTGGCTGTGGTTGTTTCTTGTTAACGTTCATAATCAATGAGTGAAGCTCTTGATCAAGTTAGTGAATAATGTAAAATACAACGCCTATCCTTTTACCTTACTCCGCAATAATCGGTCAGGCTATACCTGACGACCTGTTCCTTATTTATACGTTGCTTATAAACTTACTGAATACTGCTGAAGGTGTAACAGATACTTCATTGTTGAGCGTTCCTCCACACAGCCTGTCCACGCAGGTCGAAGTGGAACCCACGTTTACCCTCCCGACATTGGAGGTGCAAGGTATGATCAACCAATCAGCGTTACAAGAGTTTGGCCCAGCGCCGCCTATCATAGACGCGACAGCATTTTGGCCGAGAGTGTTGCCGGTCAGCGTAAACGAATGCGTTCTGTTGTTGGCTGAAACATAGTTTCACAACCACATTGACTGCTGTTCACTGGGTTAACTTTCTATTTTATTGACGTTAGTTTTAAACAAATCGTTAATAATCATGTTCAACATTCACCTGTATCCGGGCACTGCGAGTACTGAATGCCGCAGAAATTCCTTTCTATCCTGACGCATATGCTGTAGTCCTGGTTAGACAGGTGCAGTCCTGAGACAGGTTCGTAGTTGTAGGACTTTATTTGGCCAGCGACTCCTGTGTAATACTGCAGACATCCGTCGTCAGCTGCACAAAAACATCTTATCAGTCTTACGTTCTACGTTATCAGATTTATTCAAAAACATTTAGTGAACAAATATTAGTCCGATTTTGAACTCAAAGGAAGAAGTTACGAAGAATACTCAAAGACTTACAAATTTTGAACTCAATGAAAAACGTTATAAAGGATAATCAAAGATCTATTCAGATTTTATTTCTCACATTTAAAATTCCAAAATACGTGATTTTTAAGTGTCGCAAAATATAAATAGCAATTTCAACCTGTGGCTTTAAAACACAACCTTTCTTTTAAAAGATTCTCCATACTATGTAATTTTTCATGTCTGTAACATGCTACATTAATATATAGCTAAAAGCTATATGGATGGATCTGGTTATAAAAAAAATGAAATTTCCCCTGTAAAGGAAGCTAACTATAGTGCACGAATGAACTGGCTTTATTGTAATCTACTTGTGACAGATCGGTAACCTACATGTGTTTAAACGATCCGTGGCTTGGCAAAGGAAAAAACTAGGCCGCAATTTTTTTACAAGTAGCCTATTACCGTTCACAGATATTTTATTTTGAAAATTAATTTACAAATTTAACATTTTAACCAATTAAAATTTTTTAGAAGTTTTTTTATAAGACTTTTATGAATTATTATGTAGTATGCAACGTTAAGGCCTAGTATAAACATTTTTCTTCCCTAAACTTTTTGTATTCCTTCGTAGTTTGTACTTGAATAAAAGGGAGCCTTTAATAACTTATGAATTATTCAACTAAACTTTTACAGACGTTTCCTCGGGTGAAAAAAATTCCTCATAAAATATATTCATATCTTACCTTGTTTTCCGTCAATCTGTGTTTAAATAAAAAAATCGTATCTTCAAAGTGCTTAAGTTAACGAATTCAAACGTCGCACTAATAGCAGCAACAAAATATTGTTTTTAAATTACCTTCCATTAAAGCAGTACAAAATAGCTGGAAGTTTTTCAGAGTTTAGTACCTGAAAAAAGGGTATTTTGTGACAAAGAAAAAATAATAGAAAATATAGCTTAATTTTTTATAAACATTTTGATTCACACACACATACACACACACACACACACACACACACACACACACACACACACACACACACACACACACACACACACACACACACATAGACAGACACACACATAGACAGACACACACACACACAAACACACACACACACACACACACACATAGACACACACACACACACACACAACACACACACATAGACAGACACACACACACACACACACACACACACACACACACACACACACACACACACACACACACACACACACACACACACACACACACACACACACACACACACACACACACACACACACACACACACACACACACACACACACACACACACACACACACACACACACATACACACACACACACACACACACACACACACACACACACACACACACATAGACACACACACACACACACACACACACACACACACACACAACACACACACATAGACAGACAGACACACACACACACACACTGCAACGTGCATTTCTTACTTTACTGTACTCCTAACCCCTTTGCATAACCCCTCCTTATTTTCCTGTAGTTTGCGCTATTTTAAGATGCCTCCTTATTATATCTACAGACAACCTTGAACAAATATCACCTTACCACTTACCACCTTCTTTAGTTTCACTTTTCTTCTCGTTCACCTAATACTTACCAGTCGCCAGGGAATGGTATAGTAATCTACAAGGTGGACATTGATCTACCAACTGAAACCTCAAACATCCTTGCTTAGATGTCCAAGGAATATACTCCTTGATATCTATAAAACCAATTAGCAAAGAATTTCCCTGCACCACCATAATACTCGGGCTGGGGTGTTTGCTATTTTGAATTGTTTATTACTTGGAAACTTCTTAGTAAGAAACTTTGAAAATTGTGTCGTCAGGTTCTATTAAGACTGACAACGGCTAATTGGAAATTACAATTTTTCATTTGTACAGCGATTACTCTCATTTTCAAAATTTACAAGGTTTTGTTAAGCCTTAAACTATGTTTACTGCCAACATTTAAGCACGTCAAGACCCAAATACCTTTGTACAGTTCTACAATTTCAGAGCATCAGGTGAATTGAAAACGTCAACATTGCTTTTACAATTTTGTATAGTGATAATACTGAATCGCTAAGAAACTAGAGAGGGGGCGGGGTTCAAAGGAAGACTACGCCAGAAGTGAGATTTCAAGGAGTTACTGTTGGCACAGAAAACGCGTAGGCCTAAATTTAAATATATTCTAATCTCATCATTGTAATTTCGCGGTCCGTGAAATGTAAGTTATTTGGTTTATATTTGAAAAAAATATATTGCACGACATTTTAGCACTTATATAAGGAATGGAATTTTTTTTCATTAATTCCGTTTATTGTAGTTTATATATGTATTTAGAACATCTTGATGACATATTATAACGTCGTGGGTGCTTATTGCATCGCAAACTAGATACAGCCCCATTTCAATATCATTTTTTGTTGCTCGAATCGAAAGTTACGCTATCGCGAACCGTAATCGAATTTTGGTCGCTGCTCTATAAAGCAACAGCGTGGGTAAGCGACAATCTTCACACGTGTTGATTTAAAGAGTGTTGACCTGAGATGCATTACTCGCGTTATTGAAATAAACATGGAAGAGGGTTCGATTTTTGAGCCGTGTTCTTTATAGCCATGTTGTATAATTAATGTTCGTTTATAATGTTCATTTATTTATAGATACAGATTATTGAAGATTCTTTAATAAGAATAGATAAGATAAGAATAACTAATATTTTAAGCATAGCACGATTGTGTGAATAGTCCAGATGTAGTCATAGAACTATAAGTTACTTTGAAAATTTTGATAATGCTGATACTGAAAATCAGCGAAAAGCTTCAATGTATAAAGGAAAATAAAATAAAAATTCTTGTGTATGGATGTGTCTTTTAATTGTATATATATATATATATATATATATATATATATATATATTTATTTATTTATTTATTTATTTATATATATACAGTAAACTCCCGATTATCTGTGGAATGGGGTGGGCTGGCAACGCCGGATAACGAATTCCCCGGATAATCCGCTATGAACAAAGAATACGCAAAACGATCGATTATTATATCATAAGTTACACAAATAATGACCCCGGTTAATGCAATTCACAAATAATCTTCAGAGGACAAAATAAATAAAGAAAATAATTAAAAATATTGATGTATTCGTTCGTTGACGGATTATAACATGTACATTTATATGTCTAACTATTTAAAATACGTACATAAGTATATGTCAAAAGTAAGTATGTACTTATGTAATTTCCTTTACACATAATACTTTCACTTTTTAAGAAAAAAATCTGTCACTTTCGTCTGTTTTTTTTTGTTTGTGAGCATTGATTTAGCTTTAATTTGCGATCTAAGTTTCTTGAGAACCATTTTGTCGCACAGTGTCTACTTGTGTCACAAAACCATAAAGATCGATAATGTATATGACAGACATGGATAATGTATATTTCACGCCCTAGGCTATTTATAGCCGAGATTAGCTGACATTTGTTTACAATCTTATGATACACATTAGGTTTTCGGGCGTCCAAGCATTTTGTCATTGTCTCTTATATACAGTAGTCTGCCCGCTCCTTTTATTTCGCTGGCCCAAGTCGGGATGCTTCCCTTTCATTGTAAAAATTAGTACGTACATATTTACATATCTATTCCCTTAATCTTAACTTCTATTGAGCCTTATATGTATTTATGTCGTAATTCACCGTTTGGAAATTTAAACACATGAATCTGATTGGAATAAAAATTGGATATTTGTAAAACAATAGCAGACCCCGGATAATCCACAAACCGGTTAATCCGCCCACGGATAATCGGGAGTTTACTGTATATATATATATATATATATATATATATATATATATATATATATATATATGTATAAAGAGGGTGGACTAATGGGAATTAAAAAAAAAAAAATGCTGGCTTCTTAATTAGTTGCACTTATGCTGCAAATATTATTATAGTTAGATTTAAAAACCCAAAAATCTTTTTCGGAACGTTCTTTAAAACTATTAGTAACATTGAGCCTACTCACCTTTGTAAGAGACTCCGCAAGGAATCTGACAAACTTTGACTTTCCAAGTCCTGGGGAAGTTTGGGCCACTCGTTACGAAAGTTAGGACTATCGGGCTGTTGCTCCCAGCCCCCGCATCGACGTACACTGAAATCAAATAACACAACTTCAAAACAAACTAAGCGAAACTTTTATACTCGCTAACAGTGGACTTCTTCCCTGGTGTGGTATTTTAAATACGCCTAAATGCGGGCTCGGTAGAAAAGGAATCTTACCTTTTACCTTAGTTTTACTATCTTTGTCTAAGATCAACTCAGTGGAATTTTTCTAAATAATTTTAAACGTCCTATAACTTGAGTATTGATCTTAGAACTTGTTAAGATAAATCATTAGTATAAAATATTTGCGAGGTTGAAGACAATGACTCGATATGCTGGAATTGTTTCGAAGAAACGATTTTGAAAGTAAAATGTTAGCTGATGTCATTCAAAATGTTACATAGCCTAACTTCTCTCTCTCTCTCTCTCTTTATATATATATATAAGAAGATTAAGCTTTAGTCGCATACCATAAGTCTTACTTATTTTACTTTAGCCAACACTAACTCTCATTCTGCCATTTCCCGTCTAGTAAACCCAAGACCAGAATGGCAATTGGTCGGTCACTGACGTCAGCAGTGGTTGACATTCTGGTAGGGAGCTGGTAGTGACTTCCCCACTATTGCAAAGAGCAAAGTATGCTGATAATGGCCAGGCTAAACTCGTGTAGGTGCGTTTGCTGATGGTCATGTGTGATAGGCTGTAGTTGGGAACGCGCTGGTCCCTTCTGAATACAAGGAGTTAGATCCTTAGCGAAAAGTTCGTTTATCTTTTTCCTCTCCTGGGCTCTTCTAAGTCTTGTTGGGATAATCCTATTTTTAGGCCCGATGGAATCGGTGGTTGTGTAAGACTCCGCCTAGTTTTGCAAGCTATCCCAACTTATCATGCCATTCACTCTTACATGGCTCAAAAACCACTGGTATCAGGCAAAACTCGAAGGAAAGTTCAGGGGTTTCAGGGCCATATAGCAATCTGTAAAGGCGGCAGGAGTCGATGAAAAATACTCCCCCATTGTTGACAGCCCGGAGTTTTATGTTTGAGTAACTCTTCCGAAAAAAGAGGGATTTTTTAAATGAAAAGATGTATATGGTGAGCTTGTCCCATTTAACTTTAAGATTGATGGTAAGGAGAGTGAAAAGTTTGAAAACTGTCATTCCGGGGCTTACTGCCATCTTGTTACCACACGGCCAAACTGCAACTGCTCTTATCACGGATCTCAAAGCAGCATCCAATGTCGGTCGTGTTGCCAGAGTTTGCCTATATGCTTACGTCATCCGGAAGGTTCGAAATACGGGTATGTTACTGACCACGGTAGCAAAGTAGTTCGTTGATCATGTAGGCAACTGAGGTCAGCTTCTTCCGGGAGGCCTTAATGTTGTTCCATATGCCCTAAAGCTGCTTAGAACTTTGATCCAATGAAACCTTAAAGCAGGGAAATTTTGTATTCGTTTGATAATTTTTCTCCGCAAACATAACTGCTTTACGTTCACCAGGAGTAACCCCTAACTTTAGTATTAGCTGCTTAAAAATCAATTAGCACTGCAAACGTTGATTGCTTTCGATGGAAACAGTCTTTTACTAACAATGTGAAGAAACAGGGGTGTAAAGTAGCAGGCCTCCACGTGGTGCACCCTGGGTAACGCTAAATCTGCTACCTCAATAAAGACGCCTACAATACATATACCTTAATCTATTACGATATTCTAAAATAATATAAGAAATAAAAAATGTAAATTTTAAAATATTTACAAATTAAACCCCTAAAATACCATTACAGTCTATGCCGTGGAAGACTTCTGTTTAGCTTACTTCGGATATGCGACCCGGCTTTTGAGAGCTATTATTTTTCTCTGTATCTCTTCCAAATCTTTGACTTTATATTCCTCCATAACCCCGTATAGGCTTATTGATTGTTCCAAATCTTTCTGTCATCCTTTATTCGAGAACTGTCTCGAATATACTACTGAGTCAATATGAATGTTCGCTATAAATTACAAAAACAAAATACTTTGGTAAATGAATTATTTTTATTCCTCTGTATCTGTATTTTCACCAATCGTCAAGCCTTTTCAAGTTTCACCGTCTTTCTTCTTCTTTCTCTCTCAAAGCTATGCAAAACGTCCCCCCTTTTACTCTTGAAGAGTACTGAAGATCTGCGAACTAATCTGACTAGCGGTACAGAAAACCGGCCCGTCTGCAGGCTCTACTGTTCCCCAATAATCCTAGAAAAGCGTGATACCTCCTAGAATATACCTACCTTTTTAAGACGAATATGATGAAAAGTCTGTAATAATATTTCGAAATGAAAAACCAAACAACGAAATATAAGATAATGTGATGTGTAGACAACATAGGCAAAATTAGAAAAAGAAAGTTTAGAAAAACTTGGAGAAGTATTACAAAGAGTAATAATACAATGTTTTAAAAAATAAAGGTAATTATAGGAAGAGAAAATAACAATAAAAAATGTGACGTGGAAGTATGAAAACAGCCAAATAAAAGGAAAAACTGCCCACAGTAATATCATGAAAGTTTAAGAATTAGTTTAAGCAAAGCAAAAGGTTTTTGAAGCACTTTATTTACAGCTCTTACACACCTCTTATCTCTTTTAAGGGACATATAAAAGTTGTTTTGCATAAACTTAAACAACGCACGTTGAGTGCCAGGTGCTTAGTCGATCGCCTCATAACATTGTACAACCAAAACTGTAAATTCATTGAGCACCGTCGTTGCAAACATATGCAAAACACAAAAAAACATCACTTAATGCATCTCAATCTTCATTGCAGAAATACGTTTACATTTATGTCTTTCCTTTTTAATAATAACGCCTATATATTGAAGAGTATAGGACCCGCACGATTGCATTGATGAAGTAATAGCATTTGAAATACTACAGGCGCTTTACAATGTTTAACAATTTTACCTAACACTTATTAAACCCAATTTTAAGATGGATTTCCGTTATAAATTCAAACAGAGTAAATAATTCAAAATTAACTAATTATACCTTATTTTCAGTTTCTATCTGTGTCTCTATATTAAACAACTGAAAATGTCTAATATCTCAAGCATTAAGCATATTGATTCTTAGCAAATGTACAAAGATAAAAAATGTAAAAAAACATAGACTCCTTACAAGTGACAATAAATAAAACTTAAATTAAAAAAAAAGACTTATATGATAAATAATCAATAAAACGCTTATGAAAAAACTAACTATTTTTCAGTTATGTTCTGAATAATTTATGCAATGAAAACGAGAGATTACGTTTTAATAAAAATATCGATTTTGGTTTTTAACTCAAGAATTTAATTTTTGAACAAACTCATAATAAGTCAATTGGAGAAAAATTTTCGTTTATACTTTTTCGAATTTAATTGTATTATTAAACCTGAAAAATGTTCTCAAGGAACAACAAAATATACATACTTCTATTTTCTCGTTGATCTTCTATTTTACTCCGGTTGAAAGGTAGTCTGGTTTAGGTATTAGATACTGCCGATGCCGTGCTATAATATTTCGCTACTCCCAATATCTGTTGAGCCTGGCGTACGGTCGAACTGCGCAAGGTAGTTCTTAAAATTCAAGAACTTCCCCTAGCTAATTGGTCGAAGTGCGCAAGTGGATGAAAGTCAAATCAGTGTTAAAACTATAATAAATATTTTTAGCAGGTACACACTAATTTGTTATTATAGTAATAATAAGAAGAGAGAGTGGTTGTAATTGGCGGCAATTTCAAAAGTAATTCTCAACGAAAGGGTAACATATGCAATTTATGACCAAATTCCTTCTCGTCATAATAAATAGCTTAAACTGTCGCATAATAGTAAACTTATTATCAATGTGTGAAATAAAAATCCTTGCAGACCTTAGCATGTACAATCTAATACTCTCTTCCTCAGAGTTGACTAAAGACGGCTAGTAGGCCTACGCTAAAAGGTGTGACCAATTGTGCATTGTTGCCCTAGGGCCTACTCGCGCAGCTCGACCATAGCCACCGAGGGCAAGTAATAATTCGCCTACTAATTTCTTGACCACTTGCGCAGTTCCACCCTCTCCGAAACTGAAGTACTTTATTAGTCCTATCTAATTCTATTTGACCTTTCTTATATTTTTTTATTACAGGAAGGTTGGGAAAGTGCCGTTTTTATTACAAAGATGTACATTTTTTTATTACTCTCATAGAGAATAGGTTACCTTTCAGGTGGTCGATCTAAATACAAGTAATGCTATAATCTTCCCTTAATCATGTACTAGAAGGTTTTATACCTCTTCATTAATAATCTCTATATTACAATAAAAATATTGAAAAGAACCCCAATGATGAAACTCATCATTCTAGTTTGTAACTTCTTGTGTGCTAGATTGTATTTTGTAACACGACCCTCTGATGATGATGACATGGTCATCTAAATGTACATAAGGGTTTAATCTTAAGTAACTTGTTTTATTTGTCATTTTTGATTATTTTTGTGGTATTGGGGTTCTTTTCAATATTTTTATTGTAATATATTGTACCACTGTGCTCTTGATATTGTGAATCTATATTCACAATCTCCCCCTATTTCTCAAAGGAAAAATTATAGTCAAACTATTTGACAACCTACAATAAAATCTAATTGCTTGACATGTATTTAAGGCCTGAAAAATATCTAAAAAAATATGTTTTCGTGATATTTTTAAGTAAAAGAAAAACTTTTAAACATTTACATTATTTCACATAGATGTACTTTAATGGACTAAATGCAAATGGTATTTTTCTTGTGTGTTCACGTCATAGTTAACTCCAGTTTACTATAAAGCATATGTTATGATGCATTACTACTTTTACACAAACTGTATCTATGCTTACTTACTGTGGTTTCCGGTATTTACTCCGCATATACTCGGAACAGGGCTTCCACCTGATACGATGAACTGGTCGCTAGTGCACATATGGTTGATTGGTTCCGGTCCTGATATCGCAAAGTTGTCAAAATCCAGCCTGTAACATATGTGTTCATAATGAGAAAATTCTGTACAGTCTACCGCTACAACTTTGCCTCTGATAGTTGTAGCGCGAGAGGTAGGAAAGAAAATAGCCATGACACTCAGAAAGGTTTAAGTAAAACTTTTCTCAGTAATAGTGTTGAATACTGGTTGGCTGATGATAGTACCCCATTTGTTTCCCCAGTACTAAAGGATCGTATTCTGCACTATAAAGAAATCTAAATTTATTATAATGATTTTATTGCATACCATACCAACTTAATATCACTAAACCATTGAGCTATAAATCGTAAACAATTATAACAAATTATACACAATTAACTTTAGCCAAGTGAGAATTATATAAAGAGTGAGAATTTTACGCACTATATATTGTTAATAAAATAAGTAACGTAATTATAAAATTCGAATCGAAATGGAAAATTATAATTTTTTTCATTTAAATGACATTTATTTTATTATTTATGTAATTTTAAAAAACTATTTGCCACTACTAATAGCTTTTATTATTAGCACACACTCTTTTTTCGCAATTGTTTCTAGAATAACTTTATGATTACAACAATAATAAATTATAGTGTTCGTATTAAATTTGGTTTCTAAAAAACAATAAAATAGTATTTTAAAGTCAAAGAAATGCTAAAAGTGTCAAAAATGAAGTTTATTGCGAGTCACAAAACAATTGTCATATTTTTAGTAGAATTTTATTTAGTGTTGAAATACACTCTACATGTCCTTTATATGATCAAGATGTCGCCATCGGGCGTACGGGAATGGTGAAGGGATTTCAGGTATTTCCCCCAGTTACTTCTAGCTTTGCTACTCTTTGTGTCAATCAACAAATTCTGGATAGCGAATGTCACTTTTGTCTCGACCTTTTTAAAGCTAATACGTTTTCGGGTTCAATTTTTTTATTGTTTTTTGTTTTTCTGTTATATATTTATGTATACCAGTTTTAAACTGATACGATACAAATAATCTTCATTATATAATCTTTATAATTTAAATATGTATTTAATATAGTTTCAGTCTGATATAATTTAGATACCTTTATTCGTTGTTATATTTTTTATTTCTTTTGAGTTTAATTATTTGTTAATTGTTGAAGGAAATGTAAAACAGTATAAAGAAATAATTAAGTTCAAATGGAGAATTGTTTTAAATACTACGGTGTAAATCATAACTTTAAGAGTTTGTTTGCTGTAGGAATAGATACTTCATTCAAAGTTTACGATTTGGATGAAATTAAAGAAATCAACCGGCATAATCAATTTTAAAATGTTTATTTTCAACTTCGACTATTTAAAAGTTGAAACACTTTTTATACTTTTACCAGTTTGCGAATATATTGTTTAAACAAGGGATATCATATTTTAGCAAGTCTTAAAATAACACTGTCAATGTTTAAATTACAAAAATATTTCCGATTTTTTTCGTCATTTTTATGATAAATATATTTCTTTAAATTGAAAATGCAATAAGATTCTTTTTAGTCAGCCTTGTAATTGAACCGTTGGCTTCTTCAAGATTTAGAAAAACTTAATGAATCAAATGAAAACTTAAGATTTGTCAAACATAACACCAACTATTTCCGTATAATAACACAGATTGCCTATTTAATTTACATAAAATACGATTTTTAACACAAAAACATTACAAACTTAATAAATTAAAGTAACATAGCACACACTTTATAATGATTTGTTGTGTCACAACGTTTAAGAGATTCAAGTTTTACTTTATTAAAAATTACAAAATTATAAAAGCTTAATTTTAATTCACTTAAAAGATACTCAATATTTTTAGATTAATTTTGTTAAAGATATTCTTGTATACTAAATTTCTTTCTTTACAAAATATTCAAGAAATAAGTAAAAAGACTATCTACTTTTAATTAAATGTTTTTATATTAGGAGTATAATAAAGGTAACCATAGTTTTTTGTTTATAAAATATTGAAGATCTGGAATACGAGCTCTCAAAATTGTGATCAGGCTATCTCTCGGAGTAATTGGGAACAGTTTTCTTACAGTAAGTTTTGAAATACACTTTCGGTTTATTATAACTCAGTCAAATATACTTTTCTGGTTCTTAGAACATATTAAGTAATGATCGGTTGCATAGTAATTTCGTTTTGAGAGACATTTTTTGATCAACCGCATTTTACGTATTTTATTAGATACCAAATTTCCCTGCCTATTGTTGTTAATGGCAATTGTGTTTATCATTGCGTTAAAATCACATAAGTAGAATACTTTTTCTAAATTATTATTGAATAACAAATTAAGTTAAAATAAATACAGTGCCAATATTAAAACGTATTACATTTCTGTATAAAAAGTGGTGTTTGAAAACTGTAAGTTTCAATTATTCCAAGTGATTCTATTAAAAAAAAACTCATTCATACACAAAGACTTGTTCACACGGTACCTCAACTGACAGATGTCTGGATGTGTCTTGTGAACTGTGAGCTGGCAAGAACCTGTACCATCGTACATGCTCGGGTAGCCGGGGTTCACGAAGTAGGTGCAATTGTCTCTTGTCGTCTGGCCGCACGTCGTCATAACTGAAAATTAGAGAATTTATTAGAAAGGGATTTATAAAATAATAGGAAAACACGCTCAGCCCAAACGGTACTTGTTACATAAAGAAATAAGAAAATCAACTAACACTCTTAATTTGGAGCAACAAATATTGACAATTTTGGTAAATTGCTTACAAAGATATGAAAATATTTTTGTTTTTAAAATTTATTGTCAAATAATTATTCTTTAGATATAGTCATGACTGTTAAATGGTTAAAAATGTATTGAAAAAAATAAATTTAATAAATATGTACGATAAAGAATAGTTATTAAAATTTATATATATATATATATATATATATATATATATATTTATATATATATATATATATATATATATATATATATATATAACGTATGTAACGTATAAATTGTAACAAATAAAATAATAGTCCAACACCATACGTAGGCAGAAAAAATGAAAAATTGCAAGGACATTCACTTTATATTTTATCACTTAATAGTGATACAATGTATGTATATACATATTTATACTAATTGTAATTATAATATAAAAAGAAACTAAAATAAATTTTTTCGTTGCTAATCCAGTAGGAAATGATTTTTAAAAAAATATTTCTTGTCTTTATAACAATTTACTATATTTAAACAATTTGTCTTACAACTAAATTCACAAAAATAAAACATTTTCTTCCTCCGAGGTAAAATTAATTTTGTAATAAAAGATCCATCGTTCTTTGTTTTAAGTTAAAAATAATATTTTTTTAAAGTCAATATAACTTACCTAAGGCAATAAATTGTGAAAGAAACGAAATGAACAATTGGAAAATATTTACTGGGGACATAAATTGAGGTCACGTTTTAGGAAAGACGCTAAGTCACGTACGTCATTACGTTTTACATTAAACGTAACATTCCTTAAACTTTGAAAAATGTTTATTATCAAAAGAAAATTATATATTAATTATATGAAAATGATATATTATTTTACAGTGAAATTATCCCACAGCTTGAATTAACCATCTACCGCAAATTGTTCAATCGTCATAAACCATCGAAAACAATTTTGTTCCAGAATTGAAATCAACAATGAAAATGAGAGAATTGTGTTATATTGAACTGAAATGGGTTTAAAAAAAAGTCTAGATAAAAGAAAATAAAAATATAGTAATATACAAGGTAATAATTTATCCAAACCTTATCGTGACGATATTAAAAGTAACATGCACTTTTGACTGGAATTTTAAAAATCCAATTTAGCATTTAACTTACAAAGGCAGCAAACTCCAAAGTTGTTTGCGCAGGGTCCGCTTACTGCACCTCCTCTGGACGTACATTCCTGTTGCGTCATACAGGTCCCATTTTCTCCCGATGACGCCAAACATGCTTGATTTTGGAATTGCACTATGGTAAACAGCGATAGAACTGTACAGCGAAAATATGAAAGTGCATTTAGTAAAAGCGTTTGATTTAATTGTATATGACGGTGGAGAATTTAATTTATATTATAATTTGGAAATAATGTATAATACAATAAAAATATTGGCAAAAACTCCAATACCACAAAAATGCTAAAAAATGAATAATAATAAAAGTTACCTAGCAAAAAACCATTATGCACATTTCGATGATCATGTCATCTTCATCAGAGGGTATTATTTAAAAATTTCAACCTAGAATACAATATAAAAACTAGACGTGGCTTTTTATACAAAGTCAGAACAGAATAATTTACAAACTGTACTGACCTATAGTAACACCACACACTATGAAACAAATGCTGGTGTAAAATTATATTGTTTTTAACAAACTATCACATGAGGTTTATATTCAGAACATGTTATCGCCTCGTGTTATGTGACTGTTATTGCACCATGTACAAGGGGCACACGTATGTTTAAATATGACAACACACATTTCATTCCTGTAAACGTTTTCCTATACTTGCGTGCAGTCCATTATTTTACGCTTAAGGCTTTTATCGATAATATATTGCCTATCTGGCTTCATAAAACACGTAGGTCTAAAACCTACCTACTGAGTATAATAACCTAACTACTGAGTATAATAACGTTTATGGTATATATTAACTACTGAACTATTTTATAATAACAGATTAAAAACAGTAATTTTCATTCAATAGAATAATTTAGGTTATAATATTTCAATTAAATTTATGTCACTTAAACGATAAGAAAAAAATTAATAATTAAATTATTTTTTTACGTAAAAGTTCATTGATACTTACATCTGTTTTGTCGACTGCTTTGATTGGCCTTTCTTCGCTTCATTTCTTTGATTACCTTTGCATTTGTGTCTGGTGACCGCTAAGAAATAAAGTTGAACAATAATGGCAAAATTATACTTTAAAAATAACACAAGAATTACTAATTCTAAAAATTAAATTAGGATACTCGAAATAATTTGTTTTATAATTGATAATTTTGTGTTATTTCATTAGTTTGTGCTGTTTCTTTTTGGTTATTTTCTATCTTTATTATGTTGTATTCTATTTTATCTGTCATTCAGATGTTGATTGTTATCAATTTAACAGTATAATTCAGGACTTTCAAAATCTGTAATAGACTTTTTAAAGAATTTCATATTGCTTCCAGTCTTGATATTAATAATAATTTGGTGTGTTTTACGCAACTGTTATCTGTTGTGTTCTCCGGTAGATATAAAATCAAATTCTGTTCTATTAACTTTAATATATATATATATATATATATATATATATATATATATATATACTAGCTTCTGTGGTATCAAAAGAATGTAATGTCAAGAAAATTTCTTACGAAAAAATTTTAATTTAAATTATGTCATTTGCATGAAAATATAATATTTTCATTGTGAAAAATATTTAAAAATATTGTTTCTATTATTGTTATTTATTCCAGTGTTTTTTAATAATAACATTCCCAATTCGATTCTGACCCAGGGCTTACCTCGGCTACTGGGCGGGTCCACAGGTGGCGGATAGTGGAGTGGCCTATAGATATGTAGGTTAGCTGCGAATAAGGATTCCAAATAAGCAGTCCCGGACCAGAGGTGGCATCATCAATAAGGGTGGATGTTTAATCATTGGCACGATCCTATATATCTAATACTAGATAACTCGTTGACGATGTCGTGCATGGTGAGTAAGTGTCGTGATCAAATAAGCACTGCCCTGTGCTGTCTTGGTCGATTTGGGAGAACTCAAAAACTAGGAGAATGAACTCCAAAATAAAAACACGGGTGGCTAGGGCTCTTAGCTAGGGAAAGCAACCAAGATAGGGGATGGAAACCCTGATAAAATTACCTGACCCACCAGTTAGTGGTTGATCTAAGGGCTAACAACCCTACATCGTAAAAAGAAACTCTTGCTACGAAACCAAAGAATGTAATAGTAGCGGATGGATTAAATGACAAAAGAAAAAGGAACTCGAACCTTCCAACTAAAACTACTCTTGGATTTAGCAACATGTAATGTTCCGACAATGTTACAGCCTAGAAGAATGGCTGAAGTGGCTGAACAGCTATTTAAATTTACCATTGACGTAGTGGCCCTACAGGAGATTAGATGGGGAGGGCAGGATAGACTTGATAAGAAAGAATATACCATAATGTATAGTGGAGCAGCAAAGCCTAAACAAAGAGGAACGGGATTCAAGCTTACAAAAAGACTATGAAATAGTTTACTGCTGTTCGAACCAATTAATGAGAGAATATGCAAGATGCGCTTGAATGGAAAATTAGAAATACAACTTTGATCTCTGCCTATTCCCCAACAGAAGACAGTGATGAAGATGAGAAAACACTTTCCACCAAGAATTATAAAGGGCTCGTGTATGTAGTCCCAAATTTTGCACAGAACGTATGCTTGGTGATCTAAACGCCCGAGTGGGCAAGGAGAATTTGGCACAAACTGTTGCTGGAACCTACTCCCTTCATAATATAACGAATGACAATTGGTAAACACTTGTGTGTATTTTATGAAGCAAACAACATGATAATTAAAATTACTTGCTTCCGCCACAAAAGTACCAAATTTCATATTAGCCAAATTTGATCACGTACTCATATCAAAACGCCATTCTTCTTCAGTGTCTCATGTTAGAATAGCCAGAAGCCCAAATTGTGACTCAGACCATTTTCTGGTGAAAATTAAATATACCGAGTGACTGGCGTGCTGCGACAAGAGAAATTATGTAAAAGAAGGCATTAAGGAAACAGCGAATGATGTGATTGGTGAGAAAATGAGGGGACGGGTGAGGAATGGTTCGATGACGAATGTCGTGAGGTGCTTTTCAAAACATACGGTCAAAGAGTTTTTGAAGTATTTTCTGACAAAGAAACAAACTCTGTCTCTTTATATATATATATATATTGTATATTGTACACAAAACTCTAGCTAAAGGGAACTATAAATTAAGTTTGTAAAATTAATAGTGCAATGTATAAGGCCAAAGTGGCAGTATTATTATTTTATTGTACCATAAATTGTCAAAAAATATTTGCCAATTTTAAGACGCAAGGACGCTCCAAAAACTAGAGAAAAAAACTAGCTATCATTAAAAAGAGTCATTTTCGAAAAGACGTTAGATTTTTAAAATAAGCGTTTAAAGTTCAAATTAAGAAATGTGATTGGTCTAAACAAGGAGAGAAGGGATAAGAGGTTCAAAAAGTTAGTTGTTATGAAAAACGAAACAAGGGAGTCATCCGGGAACGTTCGATGAGGGCAATCGTCGGTCAAGCTACCTCCAGTTTTTTTAATTATATTAGGTAAGTTGTTGAAAGTCAAATGCTAGTAGCAACCTACGCATTAATAGCATCATCGAGAAGTGATGTTGTTATAGGCCAATTGTGACGCAACGAACGGATGGAACTTCACGGCCACGAGCTACGAACAGGTGATCCTCACTTTTATTAAAAACGTTATCAATAACTCTTAAACATTAAACCTTTTTGTTGATCTGCTGGTCAAATTACATTT
Source organism: Prosapia bicincta (assembly GCA_036971475.1). Taxonomy (NCBI): domain Eukaryota; kingdom Metazoa; phylum Arthropoda; class Insecta; order Hemiptera; family Cercopidae; genus Prosapia; species Prosapia bicincta. Next base: position 57,398,666 of record JBAIZL010000005.1, read on the forward strand.
CTCCAATTTCAATCCAAACTTTATACAGGGACCCTGAGAGCAATACCTTTATATTTAAATTAAGTTAAGTAGAAGAATAAGATGAAAAAGTTTCTTGAAGGTTAATATAATTGAGCAAGTCAAAATTAAAATAAAGTAAGAAATCCTCATCTAAAAATATTGTAATTCTCTCTGATATAACCTAATTAAAAAATATTAAGAACCTGTTTTATCTGTGTTATTTCAACGCAATCCAGAGAATCAACATTATAAATAATAATTCCTTTCTTATCAGTGACAGGTGGCGCCCATAACCGAATCCTATTAATTAAAATATATTAAGAACCTGTTTTATCTGTGTTATTTCAACGCAATCCAGAGAATCAACATTATAAATAATAATTCCTTTCTTATCAGTGACAGGTGGCGCCCATAACCGAATCCTATTAATTGAAATATATTAAGAACCTGTTTTATCTGTGTTATTTCAACGCAATCCAGAGAATCAACATTATAAATAATAATTCCTTTCTTATCAGTGACAGGTGGCGCCCATAACCGAATCCTATTAATTAAAATATATTAAGAACCTGTTTTATCTGTGTTATTTCTACGCAATCCAGAGAATCAACATTATAAATAATAATTCCTTTCTTATCAGTGATAGGTGGCGCCCAAAACCGAATCCTATTAATTGAAATATATTAAGAACCAGTTTTATCTGTGTTATTTCAACACAATCCAGAGAATCAACATTATAAATAATAATTCCTTTCTTATCAGTGACAGGTGGCGCCCATAACCGAATCCTATTAATTAAAATATATTAAGAACCTGTTTTATCTGTGTTATTTCAACGCAATCCAGAGAATCAACATTATAAATAATAATTCCTTTCTTATCAGTGACAGGTGGCGCCCATAACCGAATCCTATTAATTGAAATATAATAAGAACCTGTTTTATCTGTGTTATTTCAACGCAATCCTGAGAATCAACATTATAAATAATAATTCCTTTCTTATCAGTGACAGGTGGCGCCCATAACCGAATCCTATTAATTAAAATATATTAAGAACCTGTTTTATCTGTGTTATTTCAACGCAATCCAGAGAATCAACATTATAAATAATAATTCCTTTCTTATCAGTGATAGGTGGCGCCCATAACCGAATCCTATTAATTGAAATATATTAAGAACCTGTTTTATCTGTGTTATTTCAACGCAATCCAGAGAATCAACATTATAAATAATAATTCCTTTCTTATCAGTGACAGGTGGCGCCCATAACCGAATCCTATTAATTAAAATATATTAAGAACCTGTTTTATCTGTGTTATTTCAACGCAATCCAGAGAATCAACATTATAAATAATAATTCCTTTCTTATCAGTGATAGGTGGCGCCCATAACCGAACCCTATTAATTAAAATATATTAAGAACCTGTTTTATCTGTGTTATTTCAACGCAATCCAGAGAATCAACATTATAAATAATAATTCCTTTCTTATCAGTGATAGGTGGCGCCCATAACCGAATCCTATTAATTGAAATATATTAAGAACCTGTTTTATCTGTGTTATTTCAACGCAATCCAGAGAATCAACATTATAAATAATAATTCCTTTCTTATCAGTGATAGGTGGCGCCCATAACCGAACCCTATTAATTAAAATATATTAAGAACCTGTTTTATCTGTGTTATTTCAATGTAATCCAGAGAATCAACATTATAAATAATAATTCCTTTCTTATCAGTGATAGGTGGCGCCCATAACCGAATCCTATTAATTAAAATATATTAAGAACCTGTTTTATCTGTGTTATTTCAATGTAATCCAGAGAATCAACATTATAAATAATAATTCCTTTCTTATCAGTGATAGGTGGCGCCCATAACCGAATCCTATTAATTGAAATATATTAAGAACCTGTTTTGTCTGTGTTATTTCAATGTAATCCAGAGAATCAACATTATAAATAATAATTCCTTTCTTATCAGTGATAGGTGGCGCCCATAACCGAATCCTATTAATTGAAATATATTAAGAACCTGTTTTGTCTGTGTTATTTCAACGTAATCCAGAGAATCAACATTATAAATAATAATTCCTTTCTTATCAGTGATAGGTGGCGCCCAAAACCGAACCCTATTAATTAAAATATATTAAGAACCTGTTTTATCTGTGTTATTTCAATGTAATCCAGAGAATCAACATTATAAATAATAATTCCTTTCTTATCAGTGATAGGTGGCGCCCATAACCGAACCCTATTAATTAAAATATATTAAGAACCGGTTTTATCTGTGTTATTTCAATGTAATCCAGAGAATCAACATTATAAATAATAATTCCTTTCTTATCAGTGATAGGTGGCGCCCAAAACCGAACCCTATTAATTAAAATATATTAAGAACCTGTTTTATCTGTGTTATTTCAATGTAATCCAGAGAATCAACATTATAAATAATAATTCCTTTCTTATCAGTGATAGGTGGCGCCCAAAACCGAACCCTATTAATTAAAATAAAAATCAGAGAAATTATAAATGTGTCAATGCAATTTATAACACTTGCAAGTTATTATAAATTAAATAAATGTAAATTAGCAAAACATCCACGATTTAATAAAGAAGTGTTACTTTATATATATATATATATATATATATATATATATATATATATATATATATATATATTTCACTTTCACTATATGTACTTAAACAAAAATCTTACTTGGTATTTATGCGAGTTAACTTTAAAAGATTGGTAGTATCTCCATCATCGGGCATCACTGACCGGGGGTTGTAGTAGACGGCTTTCGGGGTTAGTGATGCCCGATGATGGAGATACTACCAATCTTTGAAAGTTAACTCACATAAATACCAAGTAAGATTCTTGTTTAAGTACATATAGTGAAAGTGATAAGTGAATACAACAAAACAGTGTTGCAAAACCTAGAAATATATATATATATATATATATATATATATATATATATATATATATATATATAAAGAAAATACAAAAGTTAAATTCTATCAATTTAATATACTTGTTCGTAATCATTTAAAAACTTTAACGTAATTAATGTAAGGTTTGTAAGCCACTGTTATGAGACGTTGAAACCACTGAGGCAGAAATAACATACTGGGAATAAGGGGGCGAGAATAAATAGGTGAACCCGGCCGTAAGTGGAAGATAAATCACTTTGCACTGACGCTGTCTGCTTGTAGGAATATAGACTATAAAAAAGTAATATAGTTATTAAATCATAACGTAACAATTTTATAACGTAAGAATCCTTATTACTTACAAAGAATTTAATTATCTAAAAATGTTTGATAAGAGAATAAACTTACGAAGCCTTTCCGATAGCGTTGGAGCTGTCTGTGATTGGTGGAATAATCCCCTGAAGCTTGCAGTATACATAGCAACAGCACCGCTCCCAGCAGAATTATCGTTAACTAATTTTGTAACAGATAATAAATTTGTTGTGGTATTGATCCATAAAAGATGAAACATTTTATAATTGTAAAATATTTAAATAAATATTTTATAAAATTATTTATTAGTAGAACTTTTTTGTTCAATTCATACACAATTTTAACTTTGAAAATGTATTGCCAAACGTTTCGAGATTAAAAAAATGTCCTCTTCATTTAAACAATGTAGTTTTCATATCAAAATTACAATATTTAAAAAAGACCATTACAATAAAATTAAACATTCACAATTATTCCTAATAAAAATAGATTCACCTTACAGTTAACTGTGGGATTATTTTGCAAACCTCATTGCTTGCACTTGGACTTCCAGGTAATCTTTAAGCCCTACACTACATACATACAGACTATATTAAAACTGCTCAACACCTACAACTGATAGTTGTATGACAAACAAAAGCACATAATTGCAAGTCCCATTGAGTAATGTTCTATTTAAACTCTAGATTTAGATACAATATTCCTAAAAGTATGTGCATCTTGAAATTGTTTGCATTCTCTTATTAGTTATAGGGGTTAAGCTGTTTGAATACGTGTGGATGTAGAAGAATAACTAATGTTTAAAGATATTCCTTTTATGGCCTTTCCTAACATTACAATAAAGAGTGTCCTTAAAGAGTAGCCTACTACCTACGTTCTGAAAATGGAATCTTTTCGAAACGCGTCAACAAAGGAAAATATGTTGTGTTAGGAAAGGAGAAAAAGGTACTCAAATATATACAAATATTCCTAACAGAAGTGAAGATGAGTATATTAAGAATTCTAATGCAAGAAGAGTTAATAACACCAATTTTGATAATAATATAAAAAAATAAAAAGAAAAATTAAGAATTTCAACTAATGTTTATTAGGAAATAGATGTAAAAGCAAGACTACAAGTTAAATATATTTTTCTTAATATTTGAATTGTGAATGTATACTTGTATTGTAAATTTGTTTTTAGCTATTCTAACCGTGTTAAACAAATACCCCTGAAGAGGACATTGTTTAGATGTCGAAACCTTTAGCAAAGAATATAAAATAATAAATTTATTTGTGATTTGACCTAAACTTGTCTACTAATAACTAGTTGTAACAGACATTACAATATTCTAAAAGCATGTTGTTGCGCTTGTGTATTTACCTTCATGGTGACAGCGATTGCTTGACTGCAGAACTCCGCGTGTGAACCTAGCGTAAACGCGACCCATCTTTATACATTACGGCTGCGTGAACAGTCGAGTACACACGGAGCAGTGCCCATTGTCTTTGCTTAGGGACGACTACAAAGAGTGAAAGTGTTTTGGAAATTAAAAATGGAAAGAAATCGTTAAGTAACAGCTGAAGAGAAAACTAATTGGGCCGATGCGCTTCGGTGGTAGACAGCTTTGTTTTCCTTGGTCCTTTATGGGCTCTTGACACAACACATTGTCCATGTGTTAAAGGCAAGTCCCAACTTGAAGGGCGCTGAGTACATCGGTGTGTAGTAATTAATGTCACTTCTCTGAACGGTCACTAAACTCGAACATTAGCTTACACTACACATAGAATCCGTACAAAGATATATACAAATGTAACAAACATAGCAAATCTAAACTCAGACACAGTAATATAACATAATCGGATGAGCGCAAAAAGGTAAAAACAATGTAATCAATTTCTTTTGATGAATTAAAAATCGCACAAAGTAAAAAACAGTTTCTTAAAAGAAGCGGTTATACAAAATAACGATGAAAACCGTAGTTTGAGTCGAGTTGAAAACAAGTCTCATGCGATGGAACGGACGAATGAGTCAAGTTGAAAACAGGTCTCATCTCCTGAAATGGACGTTTGAGTGAAATTAAAAATAGGACTCATCCTCTAAAACAGCCGTTTCATATTCAATTTAAAAATTATACTTTTAACAAGATCAAACAAAAAATATTCTTGAATATTGTAGTCCATTACGTTCTATGTATTTCTCTAACCTTTAAAACCGTGTTCTTGTATTCGTGGACTGTCGCCCGTCTTGTTGTATTAAAGTCTTGAATTTTGTAGTTATTACGTTCGGAGAATATTAATTATTTGCTTTAACATTAGTTTATGACTATCCGAACTAAATTTTGTAAATTTGTGAAAACACACTGAGACATAACGTTTACGATCGCTATGTTGCGATCTTCATCAGTGTCCATTATTGTGGTGTTGTATCCATTTGTGTGTGCTAAATGGTGTCTAATTCTTTGTTTATGTTTTCTGTGGTCATTGGAGCTTTTAGTTCTTATGTTTTAGTTTATGGAGCATTGATCTGAAGACAGCGTCTTTGTGTTGCATAGGGTGGTGTGAGTTGTTGTGGATAAGTGTGTCTGTCGTTGTGGGTTTCCTGTAAATGTTGAAGCTGTAAATGTATGTGTGTGGATTTTTGTTATGGTTTGTTTTGTTTTGTTATGGATACAACACCCTAATACTAGACAAACGATGGCACAATATACAAAAAGCACTAAAATTAACACCACAGATACGGAAAACAAATACATCACAATACCATACGTAAACAAAACATCAAATAAAATAGCCCATAAGTTTCAAAAAATAGGGGATAATAGAGCATACAAAACTAATAACAATCATCAATACAAAATGTAACACGACGCCAACAACAAAGATAAACTACAAGCACTAGGCTTACACAAACTAAACTGTCACAAATGCAACAAATTCTGGACAAACAGGTCGTAGCTTTAAACAAAGAGTCGAGGAACACAAACTGAACACCAACTCAGCATTTTACAATCAGATAAAAGAAACAGGACACAAACACACAGACATTTACCATAACCTAGAAATCTTACACGTCAACAAAAAAGAGAACAATATGAAATTTACAGACACACAAAAACACAAACAACAAACATATAAACGAACAAACACAATACCAATCACACATACTCTTTGATACTATCGAAAACATGACTTTGAAACCATAACTCCTTTATCTAACAAATCCAAGCAGAAGACACTAATGAAGATCGCCACATTACGCAAATTTACAAAATTTAAAGTTCGGATAGTCATGTACAATTGTTAAAGGAATTTTTTTTAATGTATTCTTAAGAATATTAAAAAGAAATAAGAAAAAAAAAATTAAATTTGAATCTTAAAAATTGTAAATAATAAAAAATATTTTAAATTCAAAGACCTTATTTATGTTCTTATTAATAAAATTATTAAAAGTATTTTGTTTACACTATCTTACACTATCTTACACTACCTTACACTATCTTACACTATCTTACACTACCTTACACTACCTTACACTACCTTACACTATCTTACACTACCTTACACTATCTTACACTATCTTACACTAAATAAACGAATAAAATTTCGTGATTTATTTCTAATAATAGTAAAAGGGCTACATAATATATATGTGAAATGAAATATTTTTGAGAGAAATGCTTTACTGGTTGTAACTCGGTTAGAAAGTTTAAGGACATATGTTCTGAAATATATTCATGGCTCAACACAGTTCTTAGGACTCTGTTTGCAGTTTGGATAAAATTTGTAGGCCTTCGTATTTATATTGATAGAGGAAAGTTGCCTAAATCTTACAACTTTTTAAACTTTGCTATGTAACTACCATAATGTAATTGCTATGCTACCACAAATTTGTACACATGAAGTATGTTCCTTAACTTACATAGAGAACTATTTAAAACTTACGTATGCAAATCCAAAATTTCAATAAATTACACTTTTCTATAGTTCTACAAGATGCATGATTTAGGAAACCGGTATCATAAATCGTACCTTCCATATCCTAAATCGTACCTCCCATATCCTAAATCGTACCTGCCATATCCTAAATCGTACCTCCCATCCGTACCTCCCATATCCTAAATCGTACTTCCCATATCCTAAATCGTACCTCCCATATCCTAAATCGTACCTCCCATATCCTAAATCGTACCTCCCATATCATAAATCGTACCTACCATATCCTAAATCGTACCTCCCATATCCTAAATCGTACCTCCCATATCCTAAATCGTACCTCCCATATCCTAAATCGTACCTCCCATATCATAAATCGTACCTCCCATATCCTAAATCGTACCTCCCACATCCTAAATCGTACCTCCCACATCCTAAATCGTACCTCCCATATCCTAAATTGTACCTCCCATATCATAAATCGTACCTCCCATATCATAAATCGTACCTCCCATATCATAAATCGTACCTCCCATCCGTACCTCCCATATCCTAAATCGTACTTCCCATATCCCAAATCGTACCTCCCATATCCTAAATCGTACCTCCCATATCATAAATCGTACCTCCCATATCATAAATCGTACCTCCCATATTCTAAATCGTACCTCCCATCCGTACCTCCCATATCCTAAATCGTACTTCCCATACCCTAAATCGTACCTCCCATATCCTAAATCGTACCTCCCATATCCTAAATCGTACCTCCCATATCCTAAATCGTACCTCCCATATCCTAAATCGTACCTCCCATATCCTAAATCGTACCTCCCATATCCTAAATCGTACCTCCCATATCCTAAATCGTACCTCCCATATCCTAAATCGTACCTCCCATATCATAAATCGTACCTCCCATATCCTAAATCGTACCTCCCATATCCTAAATCGTACCTCCCACATCCTAAATCGTACCTCCCATATGCTAAATCGTACCTCCCATATCATAAATCGTACCTCTTATTAGGATTTAGTTAAAATGAATTTTAACAAAGATATATAGAAAGGAAACTCGTTTATTTTAACATTAACTAATTATTTACAGTTTTCTGACCTAATACAAAGATAAAATATGAAAATGTTTAACCAAGAGGTATCATAATAATTGTAAAGGCTAGCAAAGATATTTAGACAATTTGAATATTAAAAGTCAAAATGAAAGTTCATTAGAGATCAACTATATAAGTAGACACTATTTGAAGTGATGATATTTTAAGAATTATAGTCTATTTAACATCTAATGTAATTAAGTTTATTCACTGACAATTGCAACAAAAATATGTCTTATTTTTAGCCTTTGACCCTGCACAACGTTCATGAATCCACTTATGGCAAAGCAAACACTGCACCATATCCTCAACGACCACCTCTTCACATATCGAGCAAAACCAGTCTTCTGATGGAATCATAATTTCAACCTCGCTAGAAGTAGAAGTTTTGTTAATAGTGTCTTCAGGCTTCTTTGAAGCTTTAATCTCAGTATTTTTCTTCTTCTCCTTTTCAATTTCCTTAATTTTGCCCAATTTCATTTTCAGCTCTTTAACTCGGGACTGAGCAATCCTGAGATCTTGAGCAGCTGCAAGATCATTCTTATACGGACTGCTTGTTAATACAACAGTCTTCTGAGTTTTTGCTATTGCTCTCTTAACTTTAGGTTTAGGAGTAGGAGAGATTACTTCAATTGACACCGTCAATTGTTGTTGGTTCTCGTCAATTTCGAAGTTTGTTGAATTTTCCACCATGTTTGGGAGAGTATTTTGAGCCTTGTCACTTGTTTGAAAAGAAGTTGAAGTAAGGTTCTCTGCTGGTAAAAAATCTACATCTTTAAAAATAGTAGAATCCGTTGGCCAAATACCACTGCACGTAAACCCTGTGCAGCATTCTCAACGGTTGCAGCCTTGTTATATGCTTCTGTTATTAACTGTGATACCTGGTACTGAGTAACTTTCAGTCCAGGATTGCTCCTCAACCACTTTTTAATCGCCTGAACATAATACCCTTTAAAGGGTTTATAAAATGACCTGTCTAAAGGCTGGAGTCGGTGAGTCGTGTGACCTGGAAGCTGAATCATAACTACTCCTAAAAGCCTGGCTAATTCTAGAGCTTCTAAGTTTTTAGAGTGAGTAAAGTGTCCGTCAAGTAGTAGAATAACTTTCCTTTCATTATTCGGTTTTACAGTGTCAACAATGTGTTTAAACCACTTTACAAAGAGGCCCATATTAATATATCCCGTTTCTGAAACATCTACTAAACTTCCCGGCGGAGCTCCTACCTTTAGATCGTCAGACATTCTAAGTCTTTTAAAAATAATCACAGGAGGAGCATAGCTACCTGCTGCACTGGTGCAGCATTAACGGTTGTATTTACTCCTCTTTCTCCACTTGCTAGAGATCCTACTGAACGCTTTCCTTTTGTAGCTAACACCTTTCGACACTTGTTTTGTACAGTATGTACACAGGTTTCATCAATATTATAAATGCGTGTAGCATCGATATTGTTATTATCTATGTTCACTTCGATTATGTTGAAAAACTCATGTACATTTTCCTTATTGAAACCCTTAGCCCTCGCTAAAGAAGTTGCTTGTGGTTCACGTAGGGAAATATTGTTTTTATGACGATCCATAAATCCGTAATACCACTTTTTTCCAGCCATTTGCTTTTCAATATTGAAATTATGTGTAATATCGTTTTTTCCCACGATCTGAAAGGCAAGTTTTCTGACATCGCTGATTGAGAACCCAAAAAAACAAGCCTCTAACTTTTTAAGGTTTTCCACAAGTTGAAACTCTACTTAATCAGGTGACGTTGTATGCCGTCCCATTAATTTCGTACCGTCGTTAGCTTTTAGATTTTTCCCATCTAAATGACGCTTTAATGAAGGCTTGGGCACTCCGTAACGTCTGGAACACTCATTAAATCCCATATCCACATTTCTGTACGCAGAAATAGCTCTCTCCATATCCTCTTCACTCCAAGCTCCATACCGCCCTTTTGTCATTCTGCAACACAATATAAATTTGTGTATAGTAAAAAATAGTTTTATTTTAATGAAAATATCAATTATATCTTCATATATCTTCATTATTCTGGCATACAAGGAACTTGGAATGACGTCGGCTCCTAAATCGTACCGGGTTTTGTCAGCAGAAAGCGAGAGGATTCTAAACGTAGCTAATGCAGTAGCGAGTGAGAACACTAGATAATCAAGATAAACAATATTAAGAAGAATAAGAGCATTCTTAGGGAGGGGGAGTAGAAGATCTAAATGAGCAAATTAGTGTCGAACAAGTGATGCCTGATTTTATTTTGTTTTGTAAAATAACATCAAAAAGTCTGAGAAGTGAAAATAAGGTAAAGTTTGTTTTAATCCAGATATAAAAAGCGAGAATAAAAGGAAAATGTTGAACATAAAACTCTTGAAAGAAAAACGAACAAGAAAATGCTAATGAAGTATTTGTGTGGAGTTTAGCGTCAAGGGAATTAAAACATTTTAAATGAATGAATGACGAGCGATAGGGTGACCAGACAAACAGAGAATTGATTTCATGTTGGGCAAAGTAAGTAGAAAATACTGAAAGTGATGAAACGTAACTGTAAACCCTAGAGAGTACGGTTAAAGGGATAATACTTAGAGAATAAAATGTAACATTATGACACCGACTGCTAGAGGGAAAACGAAAAACAAAGAAAAACAATTTAGGAAATTGTTTGAGTTTCAATACCTCAATGAACAAAACTATTCCACTTTGACTTAAGAGAATTTATTACTTCAAATACGTTCTAAATCCCAAGAAGATTTATGATCGTTTTGTTCCAAGATTCTCATTATTCTGGAGTGTGTAAAGGGTGAACGTTTGTTTAGCCTTGAGGGTTCCTTCTAACCTTTTTTTTCTCAATATTTGTTTCAAATCCATGGTTTAACTAATTTAAAATTTATTGCCTAGTTTTCGAATTATTTTAAATCTTTTCTTTAGCTGAAAATAGTCCCAAGAGCACTGAATCGTTTCCCCCATTAAACCCTATTCTTTCCTTTAGTTTTGTATGTTTACGCCTTCAGGATAATGTCTCCAACACCTCTTTAGAGAGAACTCCCTTAGTTCTTTGCGTCTTTGCACACATTACCCTTAAATATTTTCTTTTTTTCCCAGAGACGGAATTTTCAAGCCCTTTCCTTAACCTGTTTGTATCATAATATTTTGCGTATAGATTATCAGTTAAAAAAACAAAGTTTAAAACTAATAGCTGTTTTAAAATGAAATAATTCCCAGTTATTAATAAACATAATTTGATAAATAATATTTTAACTCTGCTAATGTGTAATTCAGAAAGTAGTAAAAAGAGATATAAGCACAGCGAGTTTACTTTTTCATGTATTGTACTTTTTTATGAATGATACTTTTTTCATTCAATTTGAACAAAATTATATGATATTTCTATATTTACACAAAATTGTATTTAAAAATCTTTTAAACATAACCTCCAAATAGCCTCTAAATGACGAAAAAATTAGACATCCCGCTTTATTTGACTGTATCAGTTTAGTTCGATGAAATCTAACGGAAAAGTTTTACTGTTTTAGTTACATCTTAAAAAGTACTAAGCCCTCTTAAAGACGTTTATTTTACAAATGAAGCGAGAAATGTTGGAAACGTTAACATCCCATATGGGAACGAAGTTTCTTGACTAAAAAAACTATCTGCATTTTTATGTGTAAAGATAGTAAACGTGTTTGGTTTTTAAGAGTAACCAAAGTGACCATTTTCATTTTAAAAATTGAATTTGATTTAATTTTCGTATTTACTGCGAAGGTGCTTTAAACTTATAACGAAATTGCCGTACTTTTTCTTTTACTTGATGCGTTTGTAGAAGCTCCACACTTAAATCTATTAGCAAACTTTGATACTATAATAGTAAATAATACCACGGATATTAAAACAACCATAACCTTTTCCTTCTGATTGAAAAGGATGCAGTGCATTCGAAATATATCAAATATTTTAGTTTGTTAATTATCTACGTCAGAACTAATCTAAGCTCATCAAGTAAATTTATTAAATCGAATAAGGAAACTTTAAAAAAAATTATTTAAAACAAATGAGGGTAATAATTCTCCTTTTCTATATCAGACAAATGTTACATAACATAATATTACACAAGTCTGACGTAACATAGCACAGTATAAGTCTTACGTAACATAACGTTATACAAGCCTCACGTAATATACGGTAACAATTTACAAATCTTACGTAACATAACATTATACAAGTCTTACGTAACATAATATTAAACAGGTCTTACTCAACATACCATTATACAAGTCTTACGTAACACAACCATATACAAGTATTACATAACATAACATTACACAAGTCTGACGTAACATACCACAGTATAAGTCTTACGTAACATAACGTTATACAAGTCTTACGTAATAAAACATACAAATCTTACATAACATAAAGCTATACAAGTCTTACGTAACATAATATTAAACAGGTCTTACTCAACATACCATTATACAAGTCTTACGTAACACAACCATATACAAGTATTACATAACATAACATTACACAAGTCTGACGTAACATACCACAGTATAAGTCTTACGTAACATAACGTTATACAAGTCTTACGTAACACAACCATATACAAGTATTACATAATATAACATTACACAAGTCTGACGTAACATACCACAGTATAAGTCTTACGTAAGATAACGTTATACAAGTCTTACGTAACACAACCATATACAAGTATTACATAACATAACATTACACAAGTCTGACGTAACATACCACAGTATAAGTCTTACGTAACATAACGTTATACAAGTCTTACGTAACACAACCATATACAAGTATTACATAACATAACATTACACAAGTCTGACGTAACATACCACAGTATAAGTCTTACGTAACATAACGTTATACAAGTCTTACGTAACACAACCATATACAAGTATTACATAACATAACATTACACAAGTCTGACGTAACATACCACAGTATAAGTCTTACGTAACATAACGTTATACAAGTCTTACGTAACACAACCATATACAAGTATTACATAACATAACATTACACAAGTCTGACGTAACATACCACAGTATAAGTCTTACGTAACATAACGTTATACAAGTCTTACGTAACACAACCATATACAAGTATTACATAACATAACATTACACAAGTCTGACGTAACATACCACAGTATAAGTCTTACGTAACATAACGTTATACAAGTCTTACGTAACACAACCATATACAAGTATTACATAACATAACATTACACAAGTCTGACGTAACATACCACAGTATAAGTCTTACGTAACATAACGTTATACAAGTCTTACGTAACACAACCATATACAAGTATTACATAACATAACATTACACAAGTCTGACGTAACATACCACAGTATAAGTCTTACGTAACATAACGTTATACAAGTCTTACGTAACACAACCATATACAAGTATTACATAACATAACATTACACAAGTCTGACGTAACATACCACAGTATAAGTCTTACGTAACATACCATTATACAAGTCTTACGTAACACAACCACATACAAGTATTACATAACATAACATTACACAAGTCTGACGTAACATACCACAGTATAAGTCTTACGTAACATAACATTATACAAGTCTTACGTAACATAATATTAAACAGGTCTTACTCAACATATCATTATACAAGTCTTACGTAACACAACCATATACAAGTATTACATAACATAACATTACACAAGTCTGACGTAACATACCACAGTATAAGTCTTACGTAACATAACGTTATACAAGTCTTACGTAATAAAACATTATACAAATCTTACGTAACATTAAGTTATACAAGTCTTACTTAACATAATATTAAACAGGTTACTCAACATACCAATATAAAAGTCTTACGTAACATAACGTTATACAAGCCTCACGTAACATACGGTAACATTTTAAAAATCTTACGTAACATAACATTATACATGTCTTACGTAACATAACTTTATACATGTCTTACGTAACATAACATTATACATGTCTTACGTAACATAACATTACACAAGTCTGACGTAACATACCACAGTATAAGTCTTACGTAACATAAAGTTATACAAGTCTTACTTAACATAATATTAAACAGGTCTTACTCAACATACCAATATAAAAGTCTTACGTAACATAACGTTATACAAGCCTCACGTAACATACGGTAACATTTTAAAAATCTTACGTAACATAACATTATACATGTCTTACGTAACATAACTTTATACGAGTCTTACATAACATAATATTAAACAAGTCTTGGTCAACATAACACTTTACAAATCTTGCGTAACGAAACATTATACAAATCTTACGTAACACAACGTTATATAAGTCTTATGTAACATAACGTTATACAACTTTTACGTAACATAACATTACTCAAGTCTTACGTAACATACCATTATACAAGTATTACGTAAGATAAATTAAAGTTATAATTAAATAAAGTTATACAAGCCTTACGTAACATAATAATAAACAGGTCTTACTCAACATAACATTATACAAGTCTTAAGTAACATAAAGTTATACAAGCTTTAATATAATTTAAATAAATGAAACCTCTATACAGAAGATAACTTTTTCTTTTATTTAAAACTAATGTAGATTTCAATTGAATAGCAATCATCCTAAGAGGTAATTTATAAAACAACTTTATAAATTAGAGTTGTTTTGTAAATTACCTCTGAGGATGATTGCTGTACAATTGATATCTAGATAAGTTTCTAAAAGAAAAAGTTATTTTCGGTATAGAGGTTTCATTTATATAAATTAAACATTACGCCACAGTTGATTTATACAGTTATAAATCTTTAATAGTTTAATTCTCTTTAGATATTTATAGTAAATTCTACGATATTGAACGATTTAGCAAACGTTGTATGAAAAGTTCTAGAATATATTCAAATAGATAAAGCAAAATACCTAAAAAACACAGAAGGAAAAATTACCTTTAATAATATAACCTTC